>CM035112.1:43151355-43751355 GCA_020205505.1 Panax japonicus | reverse complement strand
GAATTTGACATTTTTGTGAAGGAATTTTTATAGATTTAAAATTTTTTGTGAAAATTTATAAGGTTAACGGTATGAGTGTATTTGTATCCGTGTATATGATCATATATGTGTATAGTATGTGGTTAAGGATCAAGGGTTGATCAGATAAATTATATCAGTGACAAACCCTAAGGATATATTAAGAACATCAATGTATAGTTAGAAAACTCTAACGATTTGTAAGAAACCCTAATACCTGCTCTAGAAACCCTATTTTCAATTCTGGAAATTCGAAACCCTAACTGGGAATTTGAAAACCTAAGTGTTAATTTAGAAAGTTTAATGTTAATTAGGAAACATTAATCCTAATTGGCAAGCCTTAATGTGATTAGGAAACTCTAATGTAATTAGGAAATCCTAATTTCTAAGTTAGTAAGCTTAATTCTCTATTTAAAACCCTACTTGGAAATCCTAGAATTAAATTAGCAAAACCTAAGGGTTGTATCAAATGACAAGAAAGCCATTAAAATTATGGGCAAAATAACCAAAATACCCTTTTACTCAAAATTTAAGTAAAGAGATATGGAAAATCTAGCGAGTCATCAAATTAGGTAAGACCATGTGCTGCAAATATTGGCTAAATCTGTTCCATATTGCTACCTATCAACTTATACATACATTGAATCAAAGATATAAAGGATTAAAGAGAGAGAAAGTTCACATATTTGGCTCATTTGTGTTCTAACTCTCAACCAACTCCTTCTCTCTCTAAACATACGAAATACTAGACTATTTCAGTCCCTAGTAGAGCCCCTAGATCATCAAGATCAGTTGAGGAGAGCAAGAATCAAGGATTGATCAAGAAAGGTATAAAGCCCTAACTCGTGTTCAATCTTGTAGGCTAAGTCAAAAGTTGTGTTTTTGTGTTTTAATACATGCTATGAGGTGTTATATAGTGATCTATGATGTTATATCATAGATCCATAACATCAAAATGCTTTAAAGTTAAGTTTTTGAAAACTGCCTAGAACCCTAATTTATGGCCTGACAAGCAAATGTCAGAGGCCATAGATTGCTACCTATTAATGATTTGTTATGTTTTAAGTTATAGACTTGTAGTATGCCATGTGGACTATAATCTGGAAGTGGAATCATGGTCATACCATGTCCAGATTACAAGTTATTAGTGGTCAAAGTGGGTTGACCGAGCATGACCAAGAGTTTCTGCGTAACCTAGAAAACTCTCCATCAGTGTTTGACAAGAGTTTTAAGGGCTTGAATCTGTCAGATGTTAGGAGATTTGTTTATGTTGTTGTAACCAAGTTGTAGCCTATTATATGGACTATAGATCTATGCCTGCCTTTAGATCCCTTAAATCACAAATAGATTGAATATAGTGGATGGTCAAAGTAGACTGTTCGAGCACAAAGTCAATTTTCTGGAAATTTCAGAAACTGTATGAACAATGTTTCTGACAGGGTTTGACTAGTTCGAATCTTGTGATTGTTATGTAGTTGGACTGAGATAATGTTATATATATGTTCCTTGACATGAGAACTACATGTTTGAAGCATTAGAACACGTACATTAATAATGGCTAGAACCCTAAGATTATTGAGCCACAAAGGGGGCACTCGAAGCTGTCTGGGTTTCTGGGTAACCCAGAAAACCCAGAAAGCCTCTAACAGTGACTTTCAAGCATTAGATCTTGCTTGTATGATGAGATATGACCCAGATTGTTGTTGATACTTGTAGTTTTACATAAGTACTACAAGATCAATGTCTTTGATAGCCCAGAACATGCATAAGCTGAGAATCAAAGGTGGTCAAACATGACACCTTGACACTGCTTGTCAGTGTTCTTGAAGATCAAGAACACCAATAGTGACAGAAAGTGTCGCTAAAGGCTTTAGTGACAGTTTTCCTAAAATTAATTATATTAATTTCTGAAAAATGATTAAAAATAGAAAATAAATTCTAAAAATTACAAAATTGGTTTAAAAAATTATTTTAAGTTATGAAAAATAACTTTTAATAATTTGACATATTTTTCATTAATATTTGTATTTATTGAATATTAATGATATTTAATTTATTTAATATGTATATTAAATAAATTAGAGAAAAATGATCTTAATAATATAAAAATCATTTTAAATAAGAATAAAGTGTTTAAAAATATTTTGAGTTATAAAATGTAACTTTTAATATTTTTGTGGTAAATTTTATTAATAATTTAATATTTATGATAATTAATTTATTTAATAAATTTATTAAATAATTTATGGAAAAATAGAATTAATGATTTAAAAATCATATAAAAATAATTTAAAGGTTATAAAAATATTTTAAGTTATAAAATATAAATTTTGATATTTTGTCATGAAAAACATTAATATTTAAATATTAATGGTAGTTATTTAATAATAGTTTTAATTACTTTAAAATCATTTAAAGGCAATATTAAGGTATCAAAAAAATACTTTGAGATATTTATTGTGTTATGTATTTCATTAATATTTAAAATTAAATAAATATTAATTATAGTGGAATTAAGTGGTATTTAAATCATATAAATATGATATTAATGATTAAAAAATTATGATAAATGATAGTAATTACTTGAAAATTATTATGAGCATTTAAAAAATATTTTGACTGAATAACAAATTATCTAAGATAATTGTGAAGCGTTTAAGTAGAGTCTTTTGGAACATAGGCTCGATAATTATCCGATTTGGCAATCGGGATGTCGAAATAGTACTGGTCTTAACTCAGACTGAAATGGTTTGACTTGATACCGAGTCTTAGATAGTTTGTGGAATGATAGGGATATGTGCTTGTGTGTTTAGGTTATTTTATAACAGTATTTAACAGTATTAACTTTGATGATATTATTCTAACTTGGGAGACCCATATTATCAATATTAGGTTCTTTGGATAAAGCTAAATAGATTGTGTAGCAGTAGTCGGCGTTAAAGGCAAGTTCTCTAACTCAAACTCGAGTTGTATTTTTGTAAAGTATGTTTGTGGTTAATCATTGATGATTATATCACATCCATTGATTATGGATTCGCACGTTGTGCATATTGCATGTGTTCATCAGGTATGAAAGGCTGATTACCTTCATTACCATTTGGTCTAGTTGATTTATTCATGTTCATTATTTATTGGCCATTCATTTTTCTTGTTTCGGTCGTTTAGTTATGAGAAATTTGATTCATGCTATTTCACAATTGTTATATTATTGAAAGTTAGCCAGCTTATTGTTTAATTCTTTCAATCATTATATATCTTTTCTTGAACTTAAATTTGCTGGACAAACTTGCTGCTCACCCTTGCTATATCATGATAAACATTGCAGATTAAGACAAATACGTCGGATATAGGCAAAGTTAGAGACAGATCCAGCATTGGATTATATGTGCAGCTAAAACTTGTAATAATATTGTATGATAGTGACATTGTATGTCAGATAAGATTATGAATTGTGTAATAAGTTAAGGTTCTCGACCTTGGGGATAATGTGTAAAGTTTAATGTATAAATAATTTATGTTTATATCTTCCATAACATTTATAGAATTAGTATACCAAATTCGTGGTGATTGGGACCAGGATCTGGGGATGCTACAGTAGTGGGATAATGGGATTGGTCTTGGGTCCATACTGCCCATATCCATTGAATTTAGACTTTAACTTTAAGTATTCTAATAGTTATTTAAGTCAAACATAACAATATCATTTAACATCCCTTACACTATAAGAAAAGGTCCCATCAGCGACCATATTAATCTGCAACTGCCATATTCGATCAGATTCAACATTGAGTAAGGTATGATAGTTTGATCAGTTGAATTTGTAATGGGATAGTGTTTTGCCGATTTAAAGTTCATTGGTGGGATAATTTGGTTGAGATTAGTGCAATTAGAATTGTGTGGGTTGATTATTTATGTCAAGTGTTATAAACTACAATTACACTGTCATTGAATTAAGTTTGGGGGAAATTTGAAGATCACATATAGATAGCCCACAAAATGTTCAACAGACAGCTTCAAAGACTAGATTGGCTAATGACATATTCACAAGACAGTTATCAGAAGTAACTTCTTGGCACCACCGAAAAGACATCTAGGTAAAAGTTCTTCAGCACCAACAAGTTTGATAGAAGGAAATTTGTAAGTGAAGCGGCCTCGGATAAATTTAACTATTTAGCAAATAAAGCCCTCACTCTTATCCTTCTATCGGGAAAAGCCACATACATACAACATGCTCATATTCAAGAAGTGGTTATGCAAGTAATTGAATGGATTCATCAAATTGGGTATATTGGACAAGAATTTTTCCATCAACTTCATGAATTGCACGAATTTTTCATTGAACTGAATTAGTTATCTGCATATTGGAATGAGCTCGAATGCCGCTCAAGTCCAATTTTACTAAGCCTTAGCCATTGTCGATTTATCCACCACCAGACATCGATGATGCCGAGGTCGAGTGCGACGCTTAACCATTCAGGGAAGTCCTTAACTATTAAATTCTTTCTATTTAAACAATGAGGACATTGTTTACTTTGAGTTTGAGGGTGGATTATATTGTATTACATAATTGTTTAGTTTACATACATTGCATTGGTTAGTTATTTTTGCATAGTGTAGCTATTTTTACATATTGTAGGCATGTTTCATTAAAAAGGGTAAAAATCACAAAATATTTTCTTTTGCATTGTGTGTGCATTTAGTATGTTTGCATGAATCTAGGTAACAAATTGGTTTAAATTTGGCTCGGCCTATGATAAGATTGGTAATGCGTGTTAACTTGAATAGTGTTGATGATTGATGATTAGTTCTAATTTTAATCATGATGTTAATCTGAGCCTGTCTGAAACTTTTATGTAATCGGTTAGCACTTAAAGTTTATCTATTTTAATCAACCTGGTTCAAGGGTTTCATAATATGTTTCTGGGTGAAAATCTTGGTTAAAATTTAAGGAAAATTATTGAACTGTCAGTAAAGGTTAAAATATGGTAAGAGCTTGAGTTTGGGAGAATTTATTGGGTATTTTAAAAAATGTGAAAAAAAACAATGATGAGGAAATAAAAAAAGAAAAAAATAATAAATCCAAAAAAATAAAAATATTTGAATAAATACATTGACTAGTTTAGTTATGTGACCTTTGTTACTTGAAAAAGTAAGCCTTAGGGGATATCTTTACACCCAACGCCCTAAGACCATCTGGTTTGGGAGTCATTGGTCGAAAGTTCTCTAAATGGATAGCATTGAGAAGTCTAATAGAACTAAACATTGCACAATCAAGTGTAAACAAGAGAAAGAGCAAAAATGCTCTCGAGGTTGAATAAAGATAGAAATAAATCTTGTATTTACCCCCAGACTTAGTAATTTCTTAGTTTTAACTGGAGTTGTCATGTTCACAAAAGTAATTGAATTGGAACTAAAAATTTTCTTTTAAGAAGTTTGTTATGTGATTATCTTGAACTATGGTTGATTAGAATGGTTAACGAGCACACACACACAACATAGGTTATGACAGGTTTGGATTGACTGTTTGGTTAGGGTTATAGACCTTGACTTAATCGGATATGTTATTTGAGTATCGTTGTATATCTTTGAGGCCTATTGCTAGACATCATACTAATTTTTTGCTAGATTCGTAGGCATATTAGAAAGTAGATCATGCATATGCATTCATGTAGTTAGTTTAGTTTGTTTATTTTTAGTTCTTTTGTGTTTTTGTTTGAGGACAAGCAAAGTTTTGAGTTTGGGGGTATTTGATGAGTGGGTTTATACCTACAATTTGGAAATCTTTAAGGCTTATTTCTTTGTTAACTTTAAGTATTTTTAGTTCCATTTTACTTGTTTTTGTGTTTATGTTGTAGGAAACGGCTTCGGAAGGTCAAAACATGAAAAATGGATCTCAGTGGTATTTTTGTAATTTCTGGTCAGGAAAGCCCGCAGGGGTGGCAATTCTTAGTGTAAAAAGCCTGCTGAGGCCAAGTTCAAAAGTACACCCATCGAGACGGGCCTTCCTAGTACAAAAGGATTTGTTTGGCTGATTGGTTCAAGGACTTTAAGGAGGGCTAAAAGACACATGAAGATGGATATAAAGGAGGAGAATTCACAATGATTAGGAGAGATCATTACATTAGATTAGAGTAGATTATGTAAAATTAACCCTAGTTTATATTAGATTTGGAGATTGAAGCAATTGAAGGAGTGCGAAGGATTCACTGCAGGAGCTTACGGGGAGACGCAAGAATTTTGTCTACAGATTCTATTCCCTTCAGTATCTTCTACTTTTGTATCTTGAATGTTTATTCAATTGTGGATTATGAATTCTAATTCAATCATGAATTAAATTCTATTTTGATATTACAATGGATCTTGTTGTGCAGTTTATTTTGATATGTTTCCTTGTTAGTTGTAATGCCCCCAAAATCAGGACAATTTCTCTCCCCGGTCTTGTGCGTTAATATTATCATGTTCTAGCTTTAAAACATTATTTAATGTTAAAATAGCTAAAAATACAGAATAATTTTTTTCCCATTCATTCATTCCCTGAATCTCAACCTTTATAATTCTTTTTTTATACTATAATCAAATTTATTGTATGACTTATTTAGCCTGAGTGTGTGTATATATATATATATATATATATATATATATATATATAATTCATTCTTTCAAGCATATCCCCTTTTTCTAACAATAAATCTTTATCTATCGAATAATTCAAAAATTTACTCATCTGTGATTTACACATGAAAATACCATCAAATGATTCAACACAATCTCAATTAAATCGATAGTCATCTTTTCATGCTCTCCTAATCACGATAGATCACATCATAGCTTTAACCTGCAAATTAAGCAAGATTGAGCACGACGGCCTAACAAGTCTAACAGTCTATTACGCATAACGTAGCATATAGGTTTCACATTTAGTTCATGCATATATATTCTTGGTGTTCAAGCATATTACAAATGTATTATCATATTTATGTCCTGCTGGTAGCAACATACATACTGTGACGCCCCCAAAATAGGTATACATCACCCATCTTAAGTCGCCAAATACATGTTACAAAAATCAAATATAACTTAATTATACAACAGTCGTGTAAAATACGACAAAACATAACTAAGAGTTTAAATAAGAATATTATCATCTAGACAATATCCACACTCAATGGAGTTCTCATTACAATTATTATCACACTATTTCACAGAATAGTGAGGACTACAAAAGCCACTTATCCTGGACCATCACTCCATTTCCCTACTTGTCCCAGCTATATTCTCATTTCCTGAAGAGAATAATGAAAGAAAAGGGTGAGCTCAACTAGCCCAGTAAGAAATATTATGACTAAGATAATGCGAAATAAATTATCCTTAGCCTTCAACAGTATAACAACTGATAGAATATAATAGATAACAAGTTTTAGATCAACAACTACAGCAGAATAAGCAATCCATTAGAAGAGTCAAGTAGAGCATAAAATCTACTATCTTCTATGATTTAAAAAGTTTTTTACCAACTTTATCACTGAGACTAAACTTAATAAATAAAATCGAATCATCCCTGCACCATGACCAAGGATATTCATGTAATCATCAATGGTCATGATTATACCAAATAATCCCTGATCATAATCATACCAAAAACTGTCCATCAATGAACTACAGGCCAATGATGACTTTTACCACATTATTCGTTACATTACGGTCATGATTATACCGAATAGTCCCTGGTCATAATCATACCAAGTCCATCTATGCACGTAAGCCAAAGATGAATTTAATCACAATATAAGCATGAGGATGATGACAATGACATAATAATTCAATAAAACACGTTCAAGGATAAATTTTAAAGATTTATAATTTAATTTATCCAGAAATCAATAACGTCCAAATTGTCAACATGATACTGCTTTTGTAGAGTAAAATTCAAGAATAATATTCATGTAACAAAAATAATTTGGACAAAAAAGAAATATATTTTTTGGGTGAATAGTACCCCGTGAATAGTACTTTAGGAATAGTACCTCGACACGAAAAGTATCCCGAATACCCGAGTGAATGATACTAGAATGAATAATAATCAGGTGAATAGTAACCCATGAATAGTAACTAATAAATAGTACTCCGACATAAAAAGTACCCCGAATACCTGAGTGAATAGTACCAGAGTGAATAGTAACCCATGAATAGTAACTCGTAAAAGAAAATACCAAAGAAAATGGTATTCTATGACGAGTACAAAAGAAATGATATCTCATACGAGTATAATAGAATATACGAAACTGCAAATGGATTTTTGCCCGCCATGCGGTAATCCACGTAGACAGATCATTTTCACAATTTAATAAGGAATGAATACGAATGATCATTCACCAGGCATGCGGTAATCCACATAGATAGGTTATTCCAACAGAATAATAAAGAATGGAACTAGGTCATGCATAATCCACACAGACAGGATATTCCAACAAAATAATAAAGAATGGAATAACAACAGAAGTCACCAGGCATGCGATAGACCGCACAGATAGGTTATTCCAACAGAATAATAAAGAATGGAATAACAGAAGAACTTCACCATGTATGCGGTACTTCGCATAGACAGGTTATTCCAACATAATAATAAAGAATGGAATAACAACCCTTACGAGTATTGAAAGAAAATAACTCTCTTTATGAATACGAAAGAATAATACCCCTTACCTCAGAAGAAAACTGGATACTGGAATAGTGAGGTAGCAGACTTCTCTTCTTCTTTCTCTCTATAATTTCTCTCTAGAATTATTGCTCTATAGCTTTAGTGAATTGGTAAAAAATAAAGGAAGAATGAGCTTTTATTTATAGAAAAATATAGTTTCGATAATTGCACGTTTTGAGGCTCGAAATATTATAGTATAATACCTTCATCTTTTTCTTCCTTTTTAATTTAGTCCTGCAAGTATTATCAAACTTGCACCACCTCCCCTAATAGTAAATCATGTGAATCAATAGTAAAATCACGTGACTCAATAGTATAATCATGTAAAAAACTAATTACAGTATAGTACCTTCATCTATACCTCTATTTTTAATTTATTCATGCAAGTATTATCAATCTTGCGCCAACTCCCATAATAGTAAATCATGTGAATCAGTAGTACACATATGTGAACATATAGTTATAATCATGTGAATCAATAGCAATTAATTGCTTATTTATCCGGTTAATTACCTGATTGATCAATATAACCTCCAGACATCAATTATTATTGAAATAAATGTCGATTTCCACTAACACTAATAATTCCAACATAATGGAACTATCAATTTCATCTTTAATCAACACGAACTTATTCATCATTAATATTATAATTCACAATATTTAACAATCAGGTCGTTCCCAGGAAAGAGGGGGCTTTCCGATAAGGATTTCTCCTTATTGGCGCGCAATTAGGTGACCAAACCTCTCCTTGACAGAACTTCTAGACATTGTTAATATTGCAAATAATAATATGGATAACTTTTTCATCTCAATTATTGATTTAATAATATAACATATTATGCATATGATACTGTGACAATAATTGAATACTGTGTGCTACTATGCAACCACGCGTATTACTGTACTTTTACTACCAAGTAGTTCAACAGTTTTAACGGTAACACTTTCGCCGTTATTTTTATAAAAAGATAATTCTGTCGTTTTTTAACTACAACAATACTTCCGTTGTGGGGTCCACCAATGATTGTGTCGTCGTACGGATATTCCCCGACAAAAAGAATATTCCCCGACCAAACGAATATTTTATAACAACTTGCATACTTTACAAAATTTATAACTATTACCCACAAATATAACATTATATCAAATCCACACCATAATATTCAAAAAATATTTCGAGAAATTTAAATCTTTATTCATACAATTTGGGGTCTCACATATACCATAGCATACTACACATGTCATGTACTTGTCATTCATTGCACATATATATTGAGTTCCCCGACTCATTTCAATAATTAGTCATTATTTGACATTCATCATTCACAAAAAACAAATAATGCAGTTCATATGTATTACATACTTATAAACATAAATCATGCTAACAATTATCTATAACAATTATAAGTCCACATAAATAAACTGAGAAACTTGCCTTGATTGGAGATTACCGAAAATTTTAACTTAGCTTATCTCCACAAATCCTACACAACTGTGTTTACATATATACACACATTAGATAACCAACTATGTCACAAAACATGCATGCATATATTTAATTCATGATTATTAGTTTATTTAAACTATAATATTTTATTCTCATCCTAAAAGCATCTTAGGTTCCTTTGAAAACTTTGTCCATTTTAACCTTTTTACGCATAATAAAGGTTTCTTATATCATTAATATGTAAACACTTCACATTATTGAAGTTCAAACTATCCATACCCCATTTTAGAAATATCTTTTGCTTTTGCTCGCAAATTCGAGATTTAAATGATTAGTTTATACCTTTTATAGTAAAGCACGGCTTACTATATCATTTCCTTTATTTACATTATTTTTATACCTTTTTGATAGCTCATAAGTTAACTCGGCCCATTGCCTCTTACAAAAATACTCTATTTCATTAGCAAATTAGTTTCGCACTTTGTTTCATGAATAACTCACATCCTTGCTTCGTACATATGTTAAATATATGTATATATACGCCATAACATAAATCTTAGCTCAAAATCGCCATAATTTTGAACTCCGAAAACCTTAATTTCATCACTTTTATGTTCATTACAATTTTCTAATGGTTCTATACTTTTCGTTTTGCTATAAAATCATTTTCACATACTATTTTCGGTTTATCTCTCTTAAATATGTAAATTTATATTTACATTATATTTTTATTACATTATTTATACCCGTATTGAGTTTTCGTAGCATAGCTTATCACAAAACATCAAAACTTATTTATTGAGACTTTATTAGACTTAACATTGCTTAAAATCTAGCCCAAACAAGATCCGGAATGCTGAACGTCAAAATAGCCCGTAGCAGCTACGCTCGTTTTTATGTTCTGACATGCTCCTTCACTCATTTTTAATTCTTAAACCATTAATCGAATCGTGACGAATCTCTAGTATGTTATAGACCTTATGACATAGTACATTTAAAAATTTTCTAAACGCGAAAACAAGCTACGAACATTGATCAAAACAGCGCTCAAAAAGCCCACCAAGCTACTGCACCAGCAGCGCGGCATGGCGTGCGTGCGCGGCCGCACGGCTGGCACAGCGCTGGCTGCTGCCTTGCATAATGAATGAGTCACTTTGCGATTTTCTCACGCCTTGGTCGCTTATCAGAAAATTCCTAAATTTCAGTATGTTTTTCGTATCATACGAGACAATTTTTAAAAAAATATAAAACCCCCATTTCGGGTTCATTAGACAGCCCAAATAGAGCACCAAAAGTGTACGTTCATAACAGTTTTTCACTTTCATTTTGGCTTTACCCTCTCTCGCTAAAACAGTCATAACTTTTTCGTTTCAAAACATTTTTGAGCGATTCTTGAGCCCACGCGAAGCTAACTTCCGGGACTACAACTTCTCTTCAGATCACAAATCCAAATTCCAAACCGAACAGAACAAAAATCTGCTCTAAGTGGACAGAATGTTCTATTTTTAGACTACATGACCCTCCTTCCCTAAAATGGTCATAACTCCTTGTATACTGATTCCATCGAGATGATTCCAAAACATAATATTCTTTAAATTCTGTTGAAGTCACTCAAAATCTACACTTCACTTAACACATAAAGGAGACAAGGTTGTCGGTGTCAATTACATACAAAAATCCCGCGAACAACAAATGTGAAGATTTACTTCCAAAAATATAGTCCTTCCATTCACCCAATGCAAAATCCTATTAAAAAAATATCCCACCTATGGCTTTACACCAAGACTATTCCCCCATAAAACACTCTCCAAATATAAAACCCAATAAAGAGCTCATCTGCTAAAGACTTGAATTGAACATTGAATACCTTTCTTAAACTGCCCCAACAAATAAAGGTTAGCCTGCCAATTGGTAGCTTGGTTACATGAAAAGTTAAAAGCAAAGAAAATAATTTGGAATGGTGGAGGGGCTGTGACTGATTTAGAACGGATGGAAAATGAGAGTGGGCTGCTTCTTTTTTCTTTCTTTGGATCGGATGGCAGGGGCTTGGAGAGAACTGCTTTGTTTTGTTTTTTTTTTCTTTCTAACGTCTTATCACCTATACTTTAATACTCCAATTCAATTCCTATTATGGATACCCATTACATATAATATGCAACATTCTCATTACAATTATAATTTATTTTTACATATTACCATCACATGTTATTCCATTATTTAATTTATACATTATAATAACATGTATTCCAATTAATAATCAAAATTGGATATTTATACATTTATAATATGTATAAAAATTACTCCACTAATTATGGAACTAAATTTCATAATTAAAATAAATTCTTATGATGGAACAAATCAATCCATATTTTTTTTCCATAAATTATTTTAATACACAATAGATTATATTCTTTTCATTATAAATTATTTCTCTTTTCTCTTTCTCTCTCTAAACTTAGCCAATTTGACTAAAAATGAATATAGGTAAATTTTGATTTTGCTTATATAAAAGCTACTTTTAATTTCTTATAAGTTGGTCACCCAACTTAAGTCTTCTCTAGTCTTCCCCTCGTCTTTAAAAGCTTGCAAATCACCCCTGACATATTCTTAGCATATTCTCGAAATATTCTTTATTCCTTAGCATATTCTTTAAGATATTTTCTTAAATTTCAAATATTAGGTTTTTAACCCTAAGATTTTCGTAACTCGCACAATTCTCCCTCTCTTATCTTTAGCTGGCTTTTATTAAGTTATTTAATTACTCAATCTTAGTAACTTAATTTGATCAAATAAGTCACTACATAAATCTCCTTAAATTATTTTACCCTCTTGGAATCATATAATTTATATAACCCATATTTGATATATAAATTATATAAAATATAACATAACATACTCAAATTACATATTTATTTTATTATTGTAAAATAAATATACTACACATAATTTCTTATGTAAATACAATTATTTACATACTCAAGATATTATAATATAATATCCTTACCTCATTATCACAAATTCAATTAAGAATTTATTTACTTTCTTAAGATATTACCAATAAATATAATATCTTTTCTTTATTAAATTAATTTTATATAAGAATTTATTCTAATACTCTTGGGTAAAGTATATATAAATATTATATGTTTAACCCGCCTCTTTTTGCCTCATTACGCAAATTGTTCCCACAATTTTATTTTCCTGCGTAATAAATATATATTTATATTTATCCCTTTGCAAATATTCTTTATAATGGACATGTACTCACATCACATATAGAAAATAAATAATAAATTTATTCTCTCACCTTATAAATTATTTATATCAATTTATTTACATATAATAAGTATAACTTAATATATTTACCTTATAAATAGAAATTTATTCAGTAGATATTATAATTAAAATAATATCTTTTCTTTATTAAAATAATTCAACTCTAAAATTTATTTTAATATTATTTATTTAAAGTATACAATAATTCTTGTATACTAATTACTTTCTTTTCTCTTCTATAAATTGTTTTTAACAATTTAACTGTAATAAATATAATAATATACTTACTACATTAAAAACATAATGTAATACATAATTTTCTCAAAAAAGGGTGGTTATACATTAAGTATATATTTAATGCCACTAATTCATCACATTAAAATAATTTAATATTATAGATTATTTTAATTCTACCCATCTCATTTCCTTTAATAAATTGCCCCTACAATTTATTTACATATAATAAATATATAATACCAATATATTTATTAAGCATAAGCATCACATATTGCATAGTTCATAGCCACTTATGCAATATAATGTCATACAACATTTTATCTAATAAGAATTTTATTTATTTAATTCTTATTTTAACATTACCAAAAAATTTGGATTATCACATTTGTTTTGTTAACTATTTTTGGATTGTCAGTTATGGTTTGTGCTTATTTCTTAATTGCCTAGCTAACTATTACCGTGATAATTTATATGAAATTGAGAGACAAATTATAGATTTAGATTTGGTCATAATAGTATGTTATTGTATTTTCTGCATGGCATTGAAATTCATGATTTATGTCTAGGATAGAGATATACCTATACATCACATGTAATCTGATAGAGACCTTGTGCTTAAAATCCTCTTTAATTGTAATTCACATAGAGATACAGTGAATTAGTTAATTAAGGTGTTCTTCATAATTCTATCATCTGTGAATTTAAGTTAATTTGAGTATGATGTATTGAGAGATGATTATATTTATTTATGTGTTCTTGATTAACATGCAATTCAGAATAGTGAGCATAATTGATAATAAGTGTATTAATTTAAGTGAAACAATAAGTGAAATTGTGATCTTAAATCTCCATAATCTAATTTTAACTAGTGGTAATTAAAATTAGTTTAATTAAATAATTTAATTCAAAACCTTAAATTGATTGTTTAAATAAAATTAGTTTGGTTAAGAGTTAGTAGTTGGTAATTTTTATTAATAAATCCTCCAGAGAACGACACTCTACTTTCACTTTATTACTTGTTGACCGTGTATACTTGCACGCGTATATTGATTGTGAAAACGACCAACAATAGTCGACTAAGCATTCCAACAAGCAAAAAGAAAAAGAAGAGGGAGAGTCAGAAGGAGAAGAGGGAAGTGAGGGAGTCGCCGCTGTTGCCACCGGCCAAGCCCATGCCGCCATAATGATCAGGTAATCCTATGTTTAGCTTTTTTACTCTACGTTTGGTGAAATGAACTTAATGTATTTAATATATATATATATATATGTAGTTGAGTATACAAATAGTTCATGTCTCTCTCTCTATATATAGTGTAATTTAAAGATATTAGTTTGTGATTTTTGTTCGTATTTTGTATATATATTTCTTAATTGTAGTATAGTGAAAAAGAGGAAGAATATGTGTATATCGATATTGGTTATATAAATGAGGTATGCGAAATTGATATTGTGAATGTATGTGAATTGATATTGTAATTAAATGTAGTTGTTCTTTTATAATTTGATTAAGTAAAATTGGTATTGATGTTGGTTATTTAATTATATTATTTTAAATTGAACATACATTAATTAAAATAATATAATGTCCATTATTATATAATATTAATAAAATACATAAATTAAATATTAAACTAAATTAAATTAAATATAATAACATATAAATAAAATAAAGAAAAATAATTAATATAACAAAAATTAATACAAAGTAAAGTAAAGAAAATAAAAAAATAAAGTTCCTTAGTTTACTTAATTTTCCCCTACTAAAATAAACTAAATAACATATACTTAGTTTTCACTACTAAATTTACATCAACTAAGTAGTATTTACTTAGTTAATATTACTTAGTTTAACAATACTAAATAAAATAAAATAATATAATAACATAAACTAAAATTACTTTGTATAATATAAGATAATATAATATAAAATAAAATAATATATCATAACATAACATGACATGACATGACATAATATAAAATGAAATAAATTAATTAACTTAATTACATTCCTTAAATTTATTGATTTAAATAATATAATATATATAATATAATATAAATAAATAAAATAAATAAATAAATAAATTCAAAAAAATAGAATGACAATAATTTAATTAAAATAAATAAAAGAGAGAACATACTTTATCAATAACTCAACTGCAGCATCCTTAAGACCGATTTTTTTCGACTGTTTTGTAACTAAATATCAACATTTTCTTGGTTAATAGTTTCTCTCACAATCTCTATCATGAAAGTATAATATGAATCTATGATCAACTTGTCTCGTCTTGAATTTGACTCCACAAAGCAACATCCCCGAAATATATATAATAAATTGGAGAAAGATGAAAGTGTGCACTTACTGAAAGATAACTTATCACAATCAGATAGAAACTTCATGTTATAATGTAAAATAAATACCTTTATCATCGTCCATGAGTAATGACTATTGGGAGAAGTGTCAAGGACTGCTTTGTATGCAGGATTCAACATAGCAGATGTGACGCCCCCAAAATAGGTCCACATAACCCATTCTGAGTCACTAAATACATGGTACAAAATTCAAATACAAACTTCATTAATACAACTGTCGTGCAAAATACGAGAACATATACTCTGTGAGTTTTAATTCAAATATTGTCCTATAGACAATATCTAAACTCAAATAAAGTTCTCATTATAATTATTGATACACTATTTTACAAAATAGTGAGGACTACTATAATAACCATTTTGAACCATCACTTCACACCCCCAACTAGTCCCAGCTATATTCTCGCCTCCTGAGAAGAATAATAGAATAAAAAGGAAAATGGTGAGCTCAACTAGCCCAATAAAAAATATTATAACTAAGATAATGTAGAACAAATTATCCTTAGTCCTCAATAGGGAAAAATCTGATAGAATACAATATACAAGAAGTTTTAGATCAATAAATGCAGCGAAAACAACAATTCATTAGAAGAGTCAAGTAGAGCATGATGTCTACTATCTTCTATGATTTAAAAGTTCATCATCAATATTTTATCCCTGTAACACCAATCAATAAATATTTTACATCAACGAATTATCCGTGCACTATGGGCCAAGGATATTCGTTTGTATCACCAGTGGTTATGATCATGCCAAACACCTGTCCATCTTGCACTATGGATCAAAGATATCAATTAACAGTTCATCTTTGCACTATGGGCCAAAGATATTCATCAATCAACAGTTCATCACAAGACAAAGATAACTTTCAACATAATTTAAGTCTGAGAATTATGATAATGACATAAGAATGAATCAAATGAGACCATAACATGGATTCAATTTGAAGAATAATATTCATAAAAGATAAATTGGACAAAGAAAAGAAATTACATTATGTTGTGAACAGTACTCGTGAATAGTATCGTATGAATAGTGCTCATAAATAGTACTATATGAATAGTACCAAAACATGAAAAAAAATTCAAAATTTAATACAAAATTTTAGATCAATACTCCAGTGAAATGATATTAGATGAAGCGCAATCCTTAAGAAATTTCTAATCATTTCAAAAATTATAGAAGCAATACTTACTAAAGTAAGTTTAAATTTTTGAATATGATATGAAATAACATCGCTTACAAAATATGGAGTATGAAAGAAAATGATATCTGTAAGACCCCAACTTTTATGAATAAAGATAAATTTTCTATAATTATCATTTTTGAATAAATTTGATATAATGTTATAGTTGTGGGTAATATTTATAAATTTTGCAAAGTACGCAAGTTGTTATATAATATTCGATTGGTTGAGAAATATTCGTTTTAACAGGGAATATTCGTACGACGGCACAATCATTGGTGGATTCCACAACGGAATTATTGTCGGATTAAGAAAATGATAAAAAAATATTTTATGAAAATAACGGCGGAAGTTTTACCGTTAACTGTTGAAACACCCAGTGTTAAAAGTACAGGAATACGCGTGGTTGCATAGTAGCACACGGTATTGATTATTGATGCTTACGTTAGAAGTCACTCAGTCTTGTTCAATTATTGCTTCAGTAATTGTTGCATAATATCTCACGTTATTTGATTCAATTATTGTCAATATTTTTTTTATATTATTAAATCAATAATTGAGATAACAGAGTTATTAATATTATTATTTACAATATTAACGATGTCTAGAAGTTCTGACAAGGAGAGGTTTGGTCACCTAATTGTGCGCCAATAGGGAGAAATCCTTATTAGAAAGCCCCCTCTTTTCTAGGAACAACCTGGTAGATTAATAGTGTGAATAATAATAATGATGATGAAGTTTTGTTTTATTAGTATTATTAATGTAATAAAACAGAAAAGTTTTTTATATAAAACAGAATACTTTTATAAAGTTATTCGTTTTATTAGGCTAATAGTAAAATCTTTTTATATAAAACACAATACTTTTATAAAGTTATTCATTTTATTAGAAAATAATTAGAATATATTATATTTTATTATGCATAGTATTTGCATAGTGCATGCATAGTGTTTGCATAGTAAAATCTTTTTAAAAGTTATTCGTTTTATTAGATTATAAATAGAATATATTATATTTTATTATAAACCAATCTGGACCGTCCGTTTAAAGCAAATCGATTTGGACCGTTCATCGATTGGTTACTATTCAGTTCATTCTTCTATAAATATAAGCTCATTCCTTCATTATTTCTTACGAATTCACTGAAACTCTAGAGAGAGAAACTGTAGATAGAATTATTCTTCTATCTTGAGCGTATTTCTTTAGCGTTTAAGAAAACTTTGAGCGTAGTGCAAGTTTCTTCAAGTATATCCTCGCCCTACAGTCGGAGTACTCTTCTTTATACGGTAAGGGATATTATTTGTTGTACTCGTAAGGGGTATTTTTTTTCATATTCATGAAGAGAACTTCTGTTATTCCATTCTTTATTATTCTGTTGGAATAACCTGTATACGCGGTCTACCATATACTTGGTGATTTCTGTTGTTATTCCATTCTTTATTATTCTGTTGGAACATCCTATCTGTGCGTTTTACGCCGGACCTGGTTCCGTCTTTATTATTTTGTTGGAATATCCTGTCTGTGTGTTTTACGCCGGACCTGATTCCGTTATTTATTATTCTGTTGGAATAACCTGTCTATGCGAAGTACCGCATGCATGGTGATTTCTGTTGTTATTCCATTCTTTTTTATTCTGTTGGAATATTCTGTCGGTGCGTATTACGCCTGACCTGGTTCCGTTATTTATTATTATGTTGGAATAACCTATCTATGTGAAGTATTGCATGCATGGTGATTTCTTTTGTTATTCCATTCTTTATTATACTCAGTTGGTTAAAGTTTTGACTTCTATACTCTATGAAATTAGTGGAATATCCTTGATATTTACGCTTCATTCAGTATCTTTTCGTGGAAATATTCTTCTGAGCATTCTTAAATTTTACTCTACAAAGAAGTATCATGTTGACAATTTGGACGTTATTAGTTCCTGAATAAATTAATTCTTGAACTTGTTTTATTGAATTCTTATATCATTGTCATCATCCTCATATTTATATTTTGTTGAAAGTCATCTGTGGCCTGTAGTGCATAGATGGACTTGGTATGATTATGACCAGGGATTATTCAGTGTAATCATGACCGTAATGTTACAAATAATGTGGTAAAAGTCATCATTGGCCCATAGTGCATTGATGGACAGTTGTTGGCATGATCATGACCATTAATGAATACACGAATATCCTTGGCCTATAGTGCATGAATAATTTGTGGTTGTGATACTTATGAATATACTTAGCCGTAGTGTAGGGATGATGTGAATTATTTATTAAGCTGAGTCCCAGCGATAAAAGTGATGAAAACCTTTTAAATCATAAAAGATAGTAGATTTTATTCTCTACTTGACTCTTTTAATGGATTGTATGTTCCGCTGCAGTTAAACTTGATGTCTATTGTATTTTATCAGTTTAACACTGTTGAAAACTAATGATAATTTATTCTGCATTATCTTAGTCATAATATTTCTTACTGGCTAGTTGAGCTCACCCTTTCTTTCACTGTTTTCTTCAGGAAATGAGAACGTAGCTGAGACTAGTCGAGGAACGGAGTGACGGTCCAGATGATAGTATTAGTAGTCTTCACTATTCTATTAAATAGTGTGACAATAAATATAATGAGGACTTATTCTGAGAGTGGATATTGTCTAGAAGACAATATTTATATTAAAACTAACAGCTTTCTTGTTGTATATTAAAGATTGTATTTGTATTCTGTACCATGTATTTGGCGACTCAGAATAGGTGATGTATACCTATTTTGGGGGCGTCACAATATCCCTTACGAGTATGGAAGGAAATAATATCATTTACGAGTATTGAAAGAAAATAACATTCTTTACGAGAAAAATAATATCTTTTACCATAATAGAAACTGGATTTGACTGGAATATCGGATATTATTTTGAGAAAATCTTGCACAAAAAACTACACTCAAAGTATCCATATACGCACAAGAAATACGCTCAATATTATAGAGAGAGAATTTTTTTTATTCTTGTGTGTTTCATTGTTTAACTAAGCAACCTATTTATAGGAAGATGTCAGCACACCAAGATTGACAAAATTTACACGCACATTAGTTTTGCAGCACACACCTTTAGAAAACCAAGAGTTCTAAACCAAAATAAGAACGCCCACTTTATTTCACATGTTTTAAAATATTTAATAATTATTAAAAAGAAATTCAAATTCAGTTTGCTCTCTTCCTCCTTATTTAATTCTTATACCATAAATTTATTATAATAATATTGCCATTTAAATTATAAAAATTATATTATTATATTACCACATTATACTATTATAATGTAATATTATAATAATATATAAATATTTTATCGGAGAAGATAATTATGGTTTCATAAAAAAATAACAACTTTCGACAATTGTCTCATTCTAACATTCCTCCATTTATATCAAAATTTAAAGAAATATTTACTTACCATATTCATCAATTATTTAAAATTCTTCAATAATTATTTCTAATTAATATTATAGATTCACAATACTGATAACCAGACCGTTCCCAAGAAAAAGGGGGCTTTACTATAAGAATTTTTTCTTATTGGCGCGCAATTGAATAACCTAACCCCCTTTTCTCGACAGATCTTTTTAGACATTATCAATAATTTTATCTAATAATATCATTTCGATAATATGAGTTACTGTGTCGTGACAATTATTGAATCAATAATATAAAATACTATTCAATTATTACTGTAACAATTATTGCATCAATAATATGAAAGATTGTGCAATTTTACTGTATCAATTATTGAGTGACTTCTTACGTAAGAATCAATAATCAGAGATAATGTGCAATATCTTGTGCGACTGTACAACCACGTATATTACTGTTCTTTTATCACCGGGTATTTCAATAGTTTTAAAGGTAAAAGTTTTGCCGTATTTTTTTATAAAAAGGTTATTTCTATCGCTTTCTATATCCGACAGTTATTCTGTTATGTGGTCCACCAATGATTGCGCCGTCGTACGGATATTCTTCGACAAAACGAATATTCTCCGACCAAACGAATATTCTCCGACACAACGAATATTTTATATCAACTTGCTTACTTTGTAAAATTTGTACATATTACCCTTAACTTTAATATTTTATCAAATTAACTATTTACTGAATAAAATAAAATTGTAAGAAAATTGAATACTTTTATTTCATAAAATTCGGGGTCTTACAGCAGATGCAGCTAATGCTCCAATTGGTTCCTCGACAGCAAAAAAAAAGTATGTGTCGTAGTTCCTATTTGTATCCCATACTCGAATTGAATAATTGATTTACTGTAAACTCGAAGGAGGGGAATTAAGTTATTGAACAAAGTAAATGACCCTCCTTCTACAGTTGACATCGCTTCACTTCGTTGGTGTGCAAACAACCTTTTTCTTGTAGTGTCAAATAATTTTTTTAAAGGTTAACCCGTAAAATTTTAGTGGGCTCAGGTGCCCCCTGCCCCAGGCTTGGGTCCTCCCCTATATATATATATCCAATACTAATTTTTTTAAACATAAACACACTTAATTTTACAAAACAATTCAAGTGAAACTTATTACAACAAACACAATCATCAAATAAATTTAATGCACAATTGTTGTTTCTATATGCCTCCCCAAGTTTAACAGTTTTTATATGACATCTTTTCGTTTTGTTAGGATATTTAACATGAATCCCACATCGAAAAAATTTAAGAGTGTAGATAAGTTAATAAGTATGGTGGAGCCTCGACCTAATAGGTTAATCTTTTAGATAAAAAGGTGATTCAACATGTTTGTTGGACCACTCTATAGAGGTGTGCATTCATATATTGGTGATGAGTTAATGTGAAATGGATCATATAATTTCGTTGTATGTTATTGGAGCCTCAACTTTATAATTTCACTACTAGAAAAATAAGAATATGTGATGAAACTTTGTGACATTTTTTAAAAACAATCACAAAAGATAATAATTTGTGATGGACTTTTTGAACAATCACAAAATAGTAGTATATAGGTAATTATTAAATCCACAACTTTTTTGTTATTTTCATAGCAAAAGTGTCAATGTAGATGTATAGCGATGATGAAAACCATAATGACACTTTTGTTGTGAAAATAACAATTCTGTTATAAATATAACAATTTCCTAATATATATGATGACTCTTAGTGATGACTAATTTTGTCATCAATGTATTATAATCACTACTAGAAAATCGACCTATAGCGACGAGTTATAGCGACGGTTAAGGCGGAACCGTCGCTATAAAAGGCAAAATAGGTCTTATAGCGACAGTCGACTCTAGACCGTCGTTATAGAACGGAACATTGATCTTATAGCGACAGTCCAGAATTGAACATCATTATAGGGCCTATTTTCCCTTCTATACTGACGGTCAGGAGTCGACTGTCTCTATAGCTCCCTCAATTTTAATTTATGTTATGTATTTCCTATATTTTAATTTCATTCCCTCCTTAATTTTCCCATAATTTCCCCTGATCTGATATTCCTCCCCTCCCATTTTTCATTCAAAATCTTTTACCTCTCCACCTAAATCTTCCCGTTGCTTCAGATCTTTCCATTCTCCACAGGCAGACCGTCACAAAATGCGTTCAGAAATAACTTTTCTTGCAGAGGGTTGAAGTGGAAGGTGGAGATGAGAGAGCTCCACTTCTCAAACCCTAGGCCTGTTCTATTTCTACGTGGCGTGCGAACTCGATTTATGAACATCGAAGTGTTTGGACTCCGCCCCGATGGAAACCCTTTGAAAATTCCTCCCCCTCCCAGTCGATAAAATACCATTTGATAGTGTTTGTCCGATGTTCTTTCTCATTCTATGCATGTTGATTAGTCTTGCTCTCGAGAATATAGCTTTGCTGAGGTAAATTATGAGTTCGATCAAATATAGCTTTTGATTTGCTATACCATCTAATTTTTCCTGATTATTTCTTGTTCTTTAGTCACTCCATAAGTTGATTTGATGATTAGAAATCACTTTCGGAACCTAATATATAGTTTAATTCCGTTGTTTTATAATTTCTTATTAATGAACGCTTGTGTCAAATTAGGGGGATTTCAAATGCAGTTTTTATTTGGAAATTGAGGTTTTTGTTTGTTTGCTGGTTTTCTCATTCAGCTATGCAGCTTATGCTTAACAAAAAGGTTCAGTTATGCTAAATTGTGATGTTGATGGAAGATTATGCAAGTAACTTTAATTTTTTAAGTGCTGAGATTGGTATTTGATGTATACACTTTGAGAAGATTAACCATAAGAAATTAAAATTTAAACACCTCCAGTCGATAAGAGAGCAATGCAGTTGTGTTCGGTAAACTTCTCTTTGTATGATTTATAGTTTGTTTATTAGAATTGAACATTAATCAACTATAGAGTACAAACACTATCTTTTGCAACAAGAGGAAGTGGATGCCAAAGTAAGCTGGTTTGGGGTGATAAGAGTGCTCAAACTAAGAAACAAGATTTTTGTTTACTGTACTTCATAATTTCAATTCCTGTGACCCTATAGTGAGCTTTGGTAAATTAAATATAATTGTGATGTCTCCAAAGGAAAAATTACTCATTTCTGAAAAAAGTTATATGTAAGTAGGCTTATTAACCTAATCCTTGTATTATAAATCTTCACTTTCCTAGGTGCTTGTACAGTAAAAATTATGCAATTATTTGATTTTTAGTGTTTAGGACATTAGGTGGTAACATTTTTTATTCATTTCTCTATTGAGTTGTTTATTTGATATTAACAGCAAATGGATTGTGGCAATGGAGGTCAGATCGGATGTGCTCTTCCATAATTTTTTTTCTCCTTACTTGCTATACTTCTTTTTACGAGTATGTGACCTTTTTTTTATTTTTATAGGCTTGTACTGACCAAAGTTTGATTTGTGTACCTCTTTATGACACCCTCGGTAAACTTCTTGCCTTAGAATTTTCGACTTGTACGAAAAGACTAGGAAGTTTTTGTTGGTAACATGGTCTTTTTTGGCAATGTGTGTGTGTGTCTACTCTTGATGATATATTGATAGTATACATGCTCTTTTTGGAAAGGACTTGGCTAGTAGTTTCTTTTAATTACTCTTTGTTAATAATTTTTCGGGTGATTTTGGTTGGTGTATGATTCATAATCTAATTTGCAATTTGGCTTGGTTAAATGTTCACTTGGGTTATCTGTTCTAGGTTGGGGATCTTGGTTGGGGTAACAATCCCATTCATAGTAGAATAGTTTCTGAATTCATATCTAGTTATTATTATCGAGCTCCAAATTATGTTCACCATCTCATTCCAAGAAAAACATTAACTCTTTCTGAATTTTCTTTAAGTCAGGGCCTGGTGCTGTAAATTACATATTAGATCATGCTGAAATTGATGTTGTCTTCGTGCAAGATAAGAAAGTGAATAAAGTAAGTATCAGATAAATATCTTGAATATCTGTTAGTTGAGTGATGGATTTTATATGACATGATACAAATGACTCTGTTTCTGACGTATGATTATGCATATATTGAATCCTGAGTGCACATATGCGCAACGGCTAAATTGCGAGGATATAGCTTTTGACTACCTGCATTCTTCGGAAGACATTTTACTGAGTTTAATTACTTGTGGTTGCAGCAATTGTTTCCTTGATCACTTCATTGACAAAGGCGAAAAAAGATGGGGCATCCTCCATCGGAATAAAGCCATACTCATGGAATGAACCTACAACCGAAGACAATGTTCAAGTGACATCAAGTAATCAGATGTCTTCTCAGAGCCGGCCCTGGGGCAGGTCCATCGGGGCGACCGCCCAGGGCCCAAAGTTAAGGAGGGCCCAAATTTTTTTAAAAATTATGTATATATGTGTATAAAAAAATAAAAGAATAATTATAAAATATAATGTAAAATAAATCAATAAATTAATATGGAGAATCAAAATAGACTCTTAGCCACACAAAAAAAAAACTCTTCAACCCTCTCAGTTCATATTTGATTTACGGTTTAACTGCAAAATTTAAAATATTTTGTATTAACTGACGAGGATAAATATTTGATTCACGGTTTAACTGCAAAATATGACATACTTGATTAAAAAGATGTTTATATTACACATCTCTATATCATAGATACTAACAATTTAAGAAAACACAAAAGTTCTATTTTGATTTTTGATTATGAGTTTTAATATTATATTTATTATTCCCTCCGCAATATGATAAAAAATTTAGTTGACTTTATATGTATATTAAAAATAAAAAAAATAAAAAAATTTATCCAAATTTAAATTCTCATTTAATTGTATAATTTATTGTACATAATTAATGATATTTCATAAATATGCATTTAAATAAAAATACGACAATTGAATTTAATATATGGCCAGGGCAGGGGCAAAACTGCTCTAGAGATAGTAATTAACCTTTAACAAAAAGATATTAAAGTGAATTTTATATATTTATATAAACAAACTAGTACTAATAAATAGTGAATTTTATATAGTTATATAGTGTAAATTATGTGTCTTGTGTTGAATACACCTCCAAAAAAGTCACAATCCGTACCAAATAGAATTATTTTGTAACAATCCTTGTATCTGTAGATATGTAATAATCCTAGATATTTTTAAAAGTTAAATAAATTATATTAATTTAAAGTATAATTTTAAAAAATTAAATTTGATTATATACTTTGAAAGTAATTTATAATACTATTAAAATTTTAATTGATTGAGATATGTAGTTAATGTAGGTAATTAGAATAATTGTTTATTATAAATTATTTTATTATTTTTAATATTTATTATTATTACTATTTTTGGTGTAGCAAGATTTTGTTAATAAATAAATAAATAAATAAAGGAAGGAAGAAGCCCGCGGCCCGACTCAACCCGGGCCACGGACCTCACAATTTCAGCCTGCCAAAATCCGGGCCATTTTGGACCCGGCTCGAGCCCGGCCCGCCCGGCCGTTTGCCATCTCTAAAAGGGGCACACTTGAAATTTTTTGCCCTGGGCCTTGTAAAACACAGGACCGGCTCTGTGTCTTCTGCATATATAACTGAACTATTGTATTGTAATGATGATCTTAAAAGTTATTAGTTTAGTAGTTTGGTATAATAATGATCATCATATTTTAGGGAGATGAATTATTTAACTATTATATTTTAATGTGAATGATTTTAAATGATGTATATAATATCTTTTATGTTTTATTTTATATTGTATTTGTGTTTGTTGAATGAATGTGCATTATTAATTATTATTATTTTTTTAAATCTAAAAATGCTATAGCAACGGTCATCGACCGTAGCTATAGTGTTCTAGAAAACACAGGCCTATATCGACGGTCGCCGAGCATCTGTATAGGTATTTATAGCTACGGTCATGGTCGTAGAAATAGCTTTCAGTGACCGTTGATAAAGAGCAAATACACAATTTTCGCATTACCTATAGCGACGGTCGATGACCGTCACTACATGCCAAAAGACTGTCGCTATAGGCTTTATCGACGACTTCTATGGTTGCTAAAACTTTTAGTGACGGTCTTTTGGCCTATAGCGACAGTTAGAGACCTAACCGTCGCTATTGGCTAATTTTTTTTTTGTGATGCACTAAGCCATAACTTATGGATATACCCTTTTCGTGATTGTATCTAAGCTATCACCAATATTTTAATAAAAAAATAATCAAAACACTATTTTATGACATTCATAACAATCATTAAAAATGATAGAGTTTTGTGACGACTTTTATTTGCAATTACAAAAAGAAAGTATTTTATGATGGAATTTTCAAGCCATCATAAGACAATAAAATATGTGATGACTCTCAATATCATTATAGAGTATTTGTGACTGACATTGCAATCACCAAATCTTATGTGGGACTAATTTTGTTTAGTAAGTCAACTCACATATATATGTTTCGAGTTAAATACATTTTTCCCCACTCTACTAGAGGTCGGTTTACAAATGCATCATCGAACTGATTTTTTTTACTGTCAACTCATTGAACTATATATTATTTACAAAAAGTGATTTTGCCGTTTATGTCTGTTAAACATGTAACAGAAAAATGTCGTGGCAGTACAGATAGGAGAGAGAAACTTGGTTGAATAACTAATTAAATTATATTATATTCAATTCTATAACAAGTAGTTAAACAAAATATAAATTGACAAATAATTAAATTAAATTAATTAATTAATTAATAATAAAATAAATTAATGAATAATTTTTACAAATGTATTTATATAAATTAATGAATTCTTATTTTTTTTATTTTTAAATATTTTAATTTCATTTTAAAAATATAAAATTATTATTATTATTATTACTACCATCTTCCTTTTTCCAGATAAAAGAAAGAAAGAAAAAAAAATTTATCTTCCTCACATATCTCCATCGGCCGCAACCCATCATCATCCATAACCACCACCATCACCATACAACCCAAACATCTACACAACAAATTCTTTTTTTAACCTGATGAAAAAAGCAAAGCAGTAGGCGGCATTAACCTGATGAAAAAAGCAAAGCAAAGCAAAGCAGTAGGTGGGTATGGTGAGATGGATCAGATCGGAGGTGCATGAGAGAAAATAAGAATTGATTAATTAGGGATTTGAGATTGAGGATTTATATAGCTTACAAACTGCTCAAAATTGAGATTTCTATGGCTTACAAATTTGTTTGATTAGATTTGGGATTTATGTGGTGCTAAACATATATTTTGGTTTTAGCGTTGAATTAGAGCAGTATTCCTTATCAATCTTTGGGAGGGGAGGATAGACGGTGAAGGAGAAGAGAAAGGGGAAGAAACAAAGGAGAAATGGGGGTGACGAAGAAGAGAAGGGGGGAAGAAACAAAGGATAAATGGTCTCTTTTTTTTATTTGTTCTTTTTCTTTTTTTTTTGTTATGTGTTCTTTTAAAGGTTTTCATAATATAAATAATAATCATATTAATTTTCAAAAATAAAAATAAAAATAAAAATAATTTTCAAAATTTTAGTTATATTTTTGAAATTTGAATTTATTTTTATGAATTTTAATTTTTATTTTGTGCTTATTATGAAAATACTTATGAATAATGTTAAATACATTACTCAAATTCAAAATTTACCCAAATTTCTCTTATTTTAATAATATATGTATTATATCTGAATACAATAAAAGATAAATTTGTCAAAGAAAAAAATATTAATAATTTTTCATTATTAATGTTGAGGGTATTATGAAAAAAATTAATAATATTACATGTCATACATTCATATGTTATATTATTAATTATAGTTTTATCCGAAGAGATGTTAATTAAATTAATGAATTTAATGAGTTATTTAAATTAAAAGAAAATTACATATTTATGTGTAATTTATATAATTTATTTAAAATTGTAACACACTGGAAAAAAAATGTATGCTATAATACCAGTTTTACCATACCAAATAAATGTTAATGATTAAAATAACTTTTTAAAAATTATTTTTACTGTACTTATATTTTGAATGGATTATTTTATTTATTTGATTTTGATTAATTTAACATCAAAATTTATACAAGTTTACAAAGAAAAATGCTGACATGTAGGTTTTTTTTTCTCTCTCTCTCTCACGTGGCAGCTTATGTCATTTTTCCGTCCAAAGTCAAATAATTTAACAGAATTTGTAACGGTTTGTAAAATAATTGTAGTTCAGTAAGTTGAATGAAAATAAATTCAGTTCAATGATGCATTTGTAATCCGAGATCGAGTAGAGTGGGTAAAAGTGTATTTAACCCTATATGTTTCTTTTTATTTGTTTTAAAATTATAATCATGATCTTAGCTTTGGTTTAGTGGTGATTCTTGTAATTTAGTTAGCAAATGGTGGGAGGTTTGGAATCCTACAAGTTTCATTTGATACAATTAATAGAGTGAAATAAATTATCCGTAAAAAGATATTCGCGTTCTTACTTTTGATCCCTAAAGTTATGTGTGTTTTTTGTGGTGACTTTGACAATCACCAATAGATTACGTGTTAATGTGATTGTATTAATCATCACAAAAATACTAAACGTTTGCGTGATTGTTAAAACTATCACAAAAATTCTTTTATAATGGGGGTATACAAGATGACATTCGTGACAACTAAAGTCACAAAAACCTTTTGTGATGATTTTTTAAATTTATATTATGGATTTGAGCCATCACAAAAGACCATTTTTTTTGTAGTGTTTGACCCTAATGTTTTATCTGAAACTATAATATTATCAATTTATTTTTATCAAGTTATATAACATATTCACGTGTTTAAATTTGTATGACTTAAGCTATACCAAAACAAGCACATATACGTGTACTAATTAAGATCAATGAAAATACATGCATGCGTGATTTTCGTTGAGTGATCATAACTCAAGTTTTTCTAGCATAGATAATTTTTTTTTCTGGCATAGATAGTTGGAGCCTGTTCATATTTGTGACAGAGATTAAAAAAGCAAACATTTTATTTCAGTCACAATACTGCAGATCATTAACCTGTTACAATGATAAATTTAACCCAAAAAAAGGGAAAAAAGACGGGATAAAATGTTACAATGGAAATCGGAATAACAAGCTAGCCATTCATTTATTTATGAAACAATTCAACTAGCTGGCTAGCTATATTCGTGAAAATAGTCCAAAAGCTGGATTTATTGTGGTAAATCCTCCATCTAGAGCCATATTATGCCCACTCATATACTTACTCTCATCACTAGCCAAAAAAAGGGCCGCCTCAGCTACATCTTGTGCTTTAAGAACATTGCCCTTAAGGTTTGAATAAATATTCTTGGCACCATTTTCATCCAATTTAAAGAAGTTTTTGGCGGTGTCTAGTGCAACAAAGTAGGGCGATAGGCAGTTAACCCTAATATTAAATTGCCCTAGCTCCGCCGCGACATTTTTAGTTAGTCCAATCACACCGTGCTTTGAACTTGTGTATGCATGAGATGCAACCCCGCCAACCATACCCGAAACACTTCCGATTGTAATAATACTACCGCTACGAGTTGGGATCATCACGCGAGCTGCGTGTTTGGTTCCTAAAAACACACCTGCAGGGGAGGGGGTTCATTTAATTAATATATTGTGACATCCAGTTTGATCCCACATATCAAACTTTCGCCTTCATAATTTGTCCCTAGAAGTTTCAAGCGGCCAGTTGCAATTCGTAACCCCTACTTAATTATAGCTCCCTTATAGAAGTTACTTAGTGTCATTTTATTTCTTGGATTCACTTTTCTCTAATTTTGTGCAACGTGCTAGTAATTTGTGCTTGTTTAATCATGGTATCCTAATCATTTGCCTATGTAAAATATCCAGTTAACATGTGAACTGGGTATGTTACAAAGTACAAACAAACAAAAATACTTGCATTAACCAAGCACATAACTAGCACTTAACACAAAAAATTAAAAAAGTAAACTTAAGGGGGGGGGAAATTGCTACCAAATGGCAACTATATGTAGGCAAGTGTTCACTTTATCAATTAAGGGTTTATTTTTAAATTGACTAACAACTTGAAAGGACAAATTATGTGATTTAACTTAAAAAATTTGATCCAAACCCTTAAACCTTAAACCTAGTTAGCTTCATTCCCGCACACCTGTTAGGTTAACACTAATCACACGCTCAAAGTCGGATTTGTGGTTTTCGAGGATGCTGACTTTTGGTTCATCGATGATGACGGCATTATTGATCATTATGTCGAGCTTTCCGTGCTTGGCAATGGTAGTGTTGATGGCCTTCTCCATATCGGATTCGATGGATACATCACAATGAATGTAAGAAGCCACATTAGGGCCTAATTCTTGGCAAACTGATTCCCCTAATTTGTCTAGCACATCAACAACAACTAATTTTGCCCCGTGTTTGGCGAATAGTCTAGCAATGCTCTCTCCAATGCCACGAGCCGCGCCGGTGATCAGTGCCACCTTACCTTGTAACCTAAAAAATAAATTAAAAATCTGTGAGCACTTGCCCATCTAGATATAATTAATATTCTCAAAAGTTAAAACTACCCTAAAAATCATTAGAGATTGAATAATTAAGTAAACTAGACATTCGTTTCAAAATTAAAGATATTTTTCTTTTTAGTCCGTACATTTCAAAAGTTAATTTTATATTATAAAGTGACGTGATGTTAATTCACAACATGTAATAAGTAATATTTAGAGTAGATTGAATACTATCATATCACTTGTACTTCATTTTCTTACAAATATTAAAGATATATTTAGAAAACTAAAATTTTCCACAAAAATTATATGTCATTATCACTAATTTTGTAACGGAAAGAATAGTTTTAATATACTTAATACAAAATTAAAAATTAATGCCGCGCGTGGAGGATCAAATTAAGTTGTTGATAATAAAGAGAGGTAGAGAGAGAGAGAGTCCGGAATTATACACCTAGGTATAGTTGCAGAAAGACCTGCCATAGTTGAGTAAATTTGCAGACTAGCTAGAAACTTGGCTTGCTCGCTGAAGATCTTTATTCAGTTCTTGTGTTCCTTGACAAAGTATTGGTTCCCTTATAAAGACTTGTATCCTACCTACTTGTATCCTACCTACTGCATGTGATTTTTAGGGTTAGTAGATAAACTCTCTCATCTAGTGGAACCAATAATTTCATATATATATATATATATATAGAGAGAGAGAGAGAGAGAGTCCGGATCAGGTCCGGACTCCCGGATTTTAACAAAATTCGGACCTTTTTTTTTTGTTTTTTTTTTTGAAACAACTAAAAAAAATATATATATTTATGGAACTGAAATTTTTCCATAATACAGTGTTTTGGGCGTGATTTGGATGCCTATACCAAAATATTTATGTACAGTCTGGGCAGACTGTACATACATTGGCTGGTATAGGTATTAAAAACACACCCAAAACACTGTATTATGGAAAATTTTCAGTTTCATAAAATTTTTTTTTTTAGTTGTTTCAAAAAAAAAAGCAAAAAAAAGAAAAAAAATTTGGTCCGCATTTTAGGACCTATCCGGACTCCCGGACAGGATCCATTCTATATATATATATATATGTATGTATGTATATATAGAAAAAATGTATATACACAGCTGTACATGTAGTACACAGTTGTCAATGACGACGATTTTTTTGAACTATAGCGACGGTTCACTCGTCACTAAAGTTATTCTGATCTATGGCGACGGGTCACAAGTCGCCATAGTCCAAAACCCGTCGCCATAGTCCAAAAAAATCGTCATCATAGTCAACTATGTACTACACAGGCCGTGTATATACATTTAGCTCTCTCTCTCTATATATATATATATAGCTTTTTTTTCCTTTTTTTTCCCTTGTGTGTTTGTTGTGTGGACATTAATTATGGGTTGGTTTAATTAGGAGCCTATATATCAGCAACCAAGTTTGCACAAGCAAATTAGATTCTTAGGAGCCTAAATATTATTCTCCTTTGGAAGATTAGGTGCGCCGAAGTCTACATATGCGCACTTCTTTGGATTCATTTGACTGACAACATGCATAGTATTTTAAATGTTTTATTAAAATGCCAAATTGCAGGTTTTGAACTACGTACCGTTTCAAAATTATAAGAATATATATCTATAAAATAGTAACGATTTTTAAGAAGAATTTTATTAAATATTTCAAAGTCAGCAGTCTTTATTTAATATTATTTTACACATACAAAAACTAGCAAATACGGGATAATTTTAATTAAATTCCAAATTGATATAACTAATTCTATTTTATGCAATACAATACAGAAATTATTAAATGGAAATATTAACTTTTGGACTATATATATATATAGGAAAAATATATATACAAAGCTATGTAGTATATACCCGTCGTCATAGTCCAAAAAAATCGTCGTCATAGGCGACTGTGTACTACACAGCCGTGTGTGTGTGTATATATATATATATATATATATATATATATATATAGAGAGAGAGAGAGAGAGAGAACACGGATCAGGTTCGGAATCCCGGACCTGATCCAAAATCCGGACCCTATTTTTTTTTTTTGGTAGAACAACTAAAAAAAAATTATGGAACTAAAATTTTTCCATAAAACAGTGTTTTGGGTGCGTTTTTAATACCTACACCAACCAATGTATGTACAGTCTGCCCAGACTGTACAGATATATTTTGTTATATGTATCCAAATCACACCCAAAACACTGTATTATGTAAAAATTCAAGTTCCATAATTTTTTTTTTAGTTTTTTAAAAAAAAAACAAAAAAAAAAGTTCGGATTTTGTTAAAATCCGGGAGTCCGGACCTGATCCGGACTATATATATATATATATATATATATAGAAATAGGATCAGGTCCGGACCTCCCGGACGGGAGAAAATCCAGACCCAATTTTTTTTTTTTTAGAACAACTAAAAAAAAAATTATGGAACTGAAAATTTTCCATAATACAGTGTTTTGGGTGTGTTTTTAATACCTACACCAACCAATGTATGTACAGTCTGCCCAGACTGTACAGAAATATTTTCGTATAGGCATCCAAATCACGCCAAAAATACTGTATTATGTAAAAATTCCAATTCCATAAAAAAAAAATTTTAGTTGCTTCAAAAAAAAAGCAAAAAAAAAAAAAGGTCCGGATTTTGTTAAAATCTGGGAGTCCGGACCTGATCCGGACTCATATATATATATATATATATATATAGAAAATGGATCAGGTCCGGACCTCCCGGACGGGAGAAAATCCAGACCTTTTTTTTTTTTTTGCTTTTTTTTGTAGAACTAAAAAAAAAAATTTATGGAACTGAAATTTTTTAATAATACAGTGTTTTGGGTGTGTTTTTAATACCTACACCAACCAATGTATGTACAGTCTGCCCAGACTGTACAGACATGTTTTGTTATAGGCATCCAAATCACGCCCAAAACACTGTATAATGTAAAAATTCCAATTCCATAAATTTTTTTTTTTAGTTGTTTCAAAAAAAAAAGCAAAAAAAAAAAAGGTCCGGATTTTGTTAAAATCCGGGAGTCCGGACCTGATCCGGACTATATATATATATATATATATATATATTGCTTCTTTTTCCATTTTCCCCTTGTGTGTATTTGTTGTGTGGACAGTAATTATGGGTTGGTTTAATTAGGAGCCTATATATCAGCAACTAAGTCTGCACAAGCAAATTAGATTCTTAGGAGCCTAAATATTATTCTCCTTTGGAAGATTAGGTGCGTCGAAGTCTACATATGCTCACTTCTATGGATTCTTTTGACTGACAACATGCATAGTTTTTTAAATGTTTTATTAAAATGCCAAATTGCAGGTTTTGAACTACGGACCTTTTCGAAATTATATCTATAAAATAGTAGTAACGATTTTTAAGAAGAATTTTATTTTTCAAAACTTATTAATAACATTAGTTGTAGTGTGGTGGCATGCATGATTATAGTACTCATTTACTCAATTAACTAAGCATATATAATATATTTAGAACTTCACGTCAGTTTATAGTATAAATTAAAAAATGTATCTCTAATTTGGAATTTTGAAACCGAGGAGTATTTGATTTATTTAATTATTTATTTTTTGGATCAGGCTATCTGTATCAAAGTGTAAACTTCTTTCATGGTTCGCTTGGTTAGCATAATGATATTAGATGATATGAGTATCTTTTAGACTATTAACATTTGGTATTAGGAGTCTACATACATACTGTTAGTAAGTTGCCAAATATGTTATTTTTGAACTAATTAAATGGGTAATTTGGCTCATGACGCGGACCACATGATACATATAAGAAGTACGTAGGGCTGTGCATTTAAATCCGTAAATCCGATTATTTTTTATACTGCGAGTGAATCGTACCGACCAATTTGGTATATTTTATAATGGGTTCAGTATTGATATTTTTTTCGATAAATATCGGTAAACTCGGTATCGTACCAAAATATCGTTTTATATTATTATTAGGAGAACACTATTTTCACATATATATTTAATATTTTCATATAATCACCTCTCATATACTGTTATAAGAGTAAAGTCAATCTTATATTCATATGAGAAGAACACATGTAAAAATATTAAGTATACATGTAAAATATCATTTCCCTATTGTTATACACGAGTTTGTGAGTACGACTTAACCCACTAACTTTGTCCAGTAAATACTCTTTTCTCTCACTATCCATTAACTTTGTGATTGTGACCCCATTAACTTTCTTTCTCTATCCTCTCACTCTCCTTTCTCTAATCACTCACAACAGATCTAACATGTATTTCTCATTCTCCTAATCTTTCACTCAATTCACTCACACACATATTACTCTCTATTATCTGTCAATCGTACATTAACGCATACAAAATAACACAAAAATATGTCTTTTTCACAAATAATTCCAAGATTGTAACACTTGAATGAGCGGCAGTAACATCTTCTTCTTCATTAAGGTCTTTTTCTTTTTAAGATTTAGTAGGGATTTGTAATTGGGCTTTTGAGATGTAATTTTGGGATGAATTTTTTATAATTTGACATAATTTTTGTTAAAATATACGTGTATTTGTTTGTTTGGATGAATTAAAGATGAGGACTGATCCATAGCAAACGTTGTAAAAAAAATATTCTTACAACAAATCATGATCGTCCAGCTGAATATTTAACGATCAATATAGTGCCCGTCCACAGTTAATATTCAGTATTTCGCACTTTAATACTGCGAACGAGACAAATATCCAAAATACCCTTCTTTATACAAGTTCTTTGTCCGTAGTATTAACTGCGGAGCCTGAAACTTTTTTTAAAAAAATAATCTTGGGCATCCGCAGTATTAAGCTGCGGAGCCTTAGAAAGCAACACCCAATTTGAAAAGAGAAGGCTAATGCCTAATAATAACTTTAAACTAACAAAAATAGTTTCACACACTTTTTCGTCCTTTTTCTCTCTAGAAACCCAACGGTACCACTCCACTTTCTCTCTCTACAACAACACTCCATCTTATTTCCTTCTTGTTGGGCCATGATATTTTATATATATATATTGGACCGAATCATTTGGGCCAAGTCATTGAGTTATCTCTATTGGGTCTTAAAAGTATTGAGCCGGATCGTTGGACCAACTCATTAGATGAATAATATCTTCAATTGGGCTTTGACCATTAATGATAACCAAGATAATGGTTGACTGTTATCCTGCCTTGCATTAATGAGGATTAGACAGATTCGGCCGGCGGTGGACAGAGATGATGGGATCAGCTGGTAAGTTACCTGATGAGGGATGGTGTCAGGGGGTCGGTTGTACGCAAATCCAGAGCTGAAGTATATGAGGACCGGAATATAACACAATTAGAGGTAACAGATATTTTTATCCTATCAAAACATTAGAGTTCTTATCCTCTGTTATAATCCTTGTATCGGTCTGTACTGACTCTCACGCCGGAGCTATCCCCCGACGGTCCAAGTCGTCAAGCTTCTGGTATTGACCTATTGAACTGTGCAGGATTGGACGTGTTCTGATGTGATTGAGGCGCGTGGAAAGATCTTGACGTTAACATTTGGTGCTAGAAGGAGGGCTGATTGTCTAGTGTTCTTGAATTTCAATCACAAAAAATAACTATCTTACGTTGAAAATTATGGTGAAGAGTACGACAGCTACAACCGAAGGGCAACCGATGGCTTTAAGTTCGTCTTTTCAACAAATTTCTATTAAGGATCGGTTGGGTCCTTCAAAAAGTGCTTATGATAGTACTGCTTCTAAAGACGTTTCTGAAGGTTCTCATGCACGAGTCCAACGTGATGCTAAGAGAAGATTGGTTTTTGTAGCTGAGAAAGGAACTGACCATGGTTGGAGAAGGGTAGAAGGCTCACCGCCTAGAACCTTACACCGAAGTGGTTGTATTAATGATAGAGCTTCCAAGTTGGCTCAGATGGCAGAAGAAGCTGACAAAGCCTTAGAGGTTCTTCTGAAGCAGAGGGAGGAAATTGCTGAACAGATGCTTCGTATGGCGGAACTGAAGGATGGGGCATCAAGTTATGCTCAATCCAAAGAGCATAGAAAATCTACACAAAGGCAACCAAAAGGAGGAAAGGTGTGACGCCCCCAAAATAGGTATACATCACCTATTCTGAGTCGCCAAATACATGGTACAGAATACAAATACAATCTTTAATATACAACAAGAGAGCTGTGAGTTTTAATACAAATATTGTCTTCTAGACAATATCCACTCTCAGAATAAGTCCTCATGACATTTATTGTCACACTATTTAACAGAATAGTCAGGACTACTAATACTATCATCTGGATCGTCACTCCGTTTTCGGACTAATCCCGGCTACGTTCTCATTTTCTGAAGAGAACATTGAAAGAAAGGGTGAGCTCAACTAGCCCAGTAAGAAATATTATGACTAAGATAATGCAGAATAAATTATCATTAGCCTTCAACAATGTTAAACTGATAAAATATAATAGACATCAAGTTTAACTGCAGCGGAACAAACAATCCATTAAAAGAGTCAAGTAGAGAATAAAATCTACTATCTTTTATGATTTAAAAGTTTTTTCATCACTTTTATCGCTGGGACTCAGCTTAATAAATAATCCACATCATCCCTGCACTACGGCCAATGATATTCATTAGTATCACAACCACAAATTATCCATGCACTACGGGCCAAGGTCATTCGTGTATTCATCAATGGTCATGATCATGCCAACAACTGTCCATTAATGCACTACGGGCCAATAAGGACTTTTATCACATCATTTATAACATTACGGTCATTATTATACCGAATAATCCCTGGTCATAATCATACCAAGTCCATCTATGCACTACAGGCCACAGACGACTTTCAAAAAAAATATAAACATGAGGATGATGACAATGATATAAGAATTCAATAAAAAAAAGTTCACGAATTAATTTATCCAGGAACTAATAGCGTCCAAATTGTCAACATGATACTTCTTTGTAGAGTAAAATTCAAGAATGCTCAGAAAAATATTTTCATGAAAAGATACTGGATGAAGCGCAAATATCAAGGATATTCTAATAATTTCATGGAGTATAGAAGTCAAAACTTTAACCAACTGAGTATAATAAGGAATGAAATAACAAAAGAAATCACCAAGCATGCGGTAGACCGCAGGGGCAGGTTATTTCAACAGAATAATAAAGACGGAACCAGGTCCGGCGTAAAACGCACAGACAGGATATTCTAACAGAATAATAAAGACGGAAACAGGTCCAGCGTAAAGCACAACAAGATGTTCCAACAGAATAATAATGACGGAACTAGGTCCGGCGTAAAGCACAGACAGGATGTTCCAACAGAATAATAAAGAATGGAATAACAGAAGAATTTCACCATGTACGTGGTACTTCGCATAACCAGGTTATTCCAACATAATAATAAAGAATGGAATAATAGAAGTTCTCTTCATGAAGACGAAAGAAAGAAATAATACCCCTTACCTTTGAAAGAAACTGGATATAGGAGTAGTGAGGTAGCATGCTTCTCTTCTTCTACATATTTTCTCTCTACAATTTCTCTCTATAATAATTGCTCTATAGTTTTAGTGAATTGGTGAGAAATGAAAGAAGAATGAGCTTCTATTTATAGAAAATATAGTTTCAATAATTGCACGTTTTGGGGCTCAAAAAATTACAATACAATACCTCCAACTTTTTTTTTATTTTAATTTAGTCATGCAAGTATTATCAAACTTGCACCACCTCCTCTAATAGTAAATAATGTGATTCAATAGTAAATCATGTGAATCAATAGTTCTAGACATGTGAAAATAATAATTACAGTATAGTACCTCCATCTATACCTCCATTTTTAACTTAGTCATGCAAGTATTATCAATCTTGCACCAACTCCCTAATAGTAACAAGAATGTGAACAATAGTATACACATTGAACAAATAGTTATAATCATGTGAAATAATAGCAATCAATTATTCATTTATCCGGTTAAATACCTGAGTGGTCAATATAACCTCCAGACATTAATTATTATCGAAATAAATATCGATTTTCACTAATACAAATAATTCCAACACAATGAAACTATTTTTATCAAAAATATAAATTTTAAATTTTTGAATTTTGACTTTTCTCGAAAAAGTCAACTGTTGACTTTTTGACCAAATAGTAAAATCTGGAAAATTTTATGTTTATAGTCTATTTTTACTAATTTCATCATTCCGGACTCAAATATCATGTCCGCGTCTCCAAATTCAACTCCGAAGCACAACTTCAATTTTAATAACATTCATCATTAATATTATAACTCACAATATTTATCAATCAGGTCGTTCCTAGGAAAGAGGGGGCTTTCCAATAAGGATTTCTCCATATTGACACGTAATTAGGTGACCAAATCTCTCCTTGACAGAACTTCTAGACATTGTAAATATTGTAATTTAATAATATAAATAATTTTCCCATCTCAATTATTGATTTAATAAAATAACATATTATGCAGATGATACTGTGACAATAATTGAATCAATAATATGAGAGATATGATGCAGCTATTACTGCAGCAATAATTGAGTATAACTGAGTGACTTCTCACATAAGCATCAATAATCAATATCGTGTGCTACCATGCAACCACGCGTATTACTGTACTTTACTACCGAGTAGTTCAACAGTATTAACGGTAAAACTTCCGCCGTTATTTTCATAAATATATTTTTGTTATTTTCTCAATCCGACAATAATTCTGTTATGGGGTCCACCAATGATTGAACCATTGTACGAATATTCTCTGCTAAAACGAATATTCTCCAACCAATCGAATATAATATAACAACTTGCATACTTTGCAGAATTTATAAATACTACCCACAACTATAACATTATAACAAATTCATTCATAATATTCAAAAATGATAATTATAGAAAAATCAACTTTATTCATAAAAGTTGGGGTCTTACATTTATTTTCATTTTTTTAATTATTGTGTGAATAACTAAATATATTATTAAAAGCACTGGTTATTTAATTCATTTTTTTTCTTTTATGTACTTGAGTCCCGCTTTCAAAAAGTTTGAAGAAACAGATTGTGATTGAGAGAAAACTGAAATTTAAAGAGAGAAAATGGGGGAAGATGGAGTTTGGAAGAAATGGAGAGAGAAAGAGACGGGCTTCATGTTTTTTCTTCATTTTCTTCACCAACTATATGTGTTCCCATAATACTAAATCTCACCACCATGAATGAATTCAAACAAAAAATATACAGCTTTCACATAAAATCAAAACCCACCACCAATAAGTAGTACCAATTTTGTTGGTTTGAAATTAAATCGAAGGGTTTGGAAAGGAGATTTAGATCTGGATCTGGCGAGTTTATGAGAAAAAATTTGGATATTTTTATTTTATTTTATTTTATTAAAGATTAATTTTAAAAATATTAAAGTTTTTTTATTAGAGTTTAATTTTGAAATTAGGGCTTTTTTGCCCTTTTTGTTCTCTCTTCATGCCTCGTCAGGCAAATATTGTCCACATTTTAACGGAGTTAATCTATGTGGCATATCCGTTCGGGCAGGGGTACGGTTGACCTAAAATTTGTAACGTTAAGGGTACTTTTAGAAGAAAAAAAATTAGTTTAGGGTGTAAGTGGGATATCGGGGTAAACATCAGGGGTATTTTTGGACCTTTGCCTTATATATATATATATATATATATATATATATATATATATATATATATATATATACACACCATTCCCACCCCACCCGTGACCAATTATTCCTCCCCCCCACACATTTCATTTTTCTTCCACACGTGGGCCCCACATGTGGCCTCCGCCTTTATTATATATATATATATATATATATATATATATATATATATATATACTGAATAACTTTCTATCGATTATTTTAAAAAAATGGGTAAGTGAGAGTCCATATAATAAGCAAAATTTACAACAAATAATTCATAAAAATCCCCTCAACATTTATTCATCATTATTATAACTCGCGATATTAACAATCAGATCGTTCACAAGAAAGAGGGGGCTTTCCGATAAGGATTTCTCCCTATTGGCGCGCAATTAGGTGACCAAACCCCTTTCATCTACAGAACTTTCTAGACATTGTTAATTATAAAAATAATAATATGAATAATTTTGTCGTCTCAATTATCAAAATAATAATATAAAATATTGTGACAATAATTAAATCAAATAACGTAAGATATTATGCATCAATTACTGTAGTAATAATTTAAGTATAACTGAATGACTTCTCACGTAAGCATCAATAATCAATACCGTGTGCTACTATGCAACCACACGTATTGTTGTACTTTTATCACCGGGTATTTCAACAGTTAACAGTAAAACTTTTGCCATTATTTTCATAAAAAGATATTTCTGTCGTTTTCTAACTCCGCCAGTAATTCCGTTGTGGGGTCCACCAATGATTGCGTCGTTGTACGAATATTCCCTGATAAAACGAATATTCCCCGACCAATCGAATATTTTATGACAACTTGCATACTTTGCAAAATTTATAAATATTACCCACAACTATAACATTATATCAAATCCACACCTTATTATTTAAAAAAAATATTTCGAGAAAATTAAATCTTTATTCATAAAATTTGGGGTCTTACATATATTATATTATATTATATTATATTATATTATATTATATTATATTATATTATATTATATTATATTATATTATATTATATTATATTATATTATATAATTTAATATTAATTAATTTATCTAAATTTTATTATCTTAAATTATATTAAATTAAGTCAATTTTTTATTTAATTTAATTTAATTTGTATTATATTATATAATTCAATTTATTTAAATTATATTTTAGTATTGAGAAACTAATAACTATACATTAATATAATAAAGAAGGTGTTGCAATTGCTGAATTCTGACAGAATTCCGTCGAATATAACAAATATAACAATATTAAGACATAAGGCAATCCACATATATCACAGGAAGAATCAATACCAATACCAACACAACCAACCCCAATCAATTAATCAACTATGATGAGATGAAAAACCAACAAGTTTATATAATTCAACAATTATATATACTCAAATCTGCAAAATAGATAGTAATTAATATTAACGGACAAAAGATTAATATCACGAAGTTCCAAATTTAGCAAATATCACAAAAAATCTCAATTTCAACAACACTGCAAAGGAAATTTTGGGTTCAACAACATTTTAACATAATATTTCAACAACATTTAAACACTTTCAACAACATTTAAACAGAATATTTGCTAAATCTAAGTACTTATACCCAAATTTATGCATAACCATATATATATATAAATTTAGGGTTTTAAATTTAAAATTAATTGATAAAATTAACCTTAAATTGAGAGAGAATGAAGAGCAGAGAGGGATGAGAGAGAGAGTGTGTGTGCAGCAGAGGTACGGTGAGGCCGGAGCCGGAAGTGCGGCCAAAGGTGAGGCTGGAGGTGCAGCGGCCGGCGAGGAGAGGGACGAGATAGAGAGCAGTAACAGTGGGAGGAAAGAAAGAGTGAGCATCAGCAGAGAGAAAGAAAAAAATGAGCAGCAGCAGAAATGAGGCGCGTTGTTGATTGCAATTAGGTTTTAACTACTATTTCTGGCAAAATTTAGTTAAGGTTAGTTCCGTCGACAATAGTGTAGCCTCGACGCACAATCTGTCAACCTTAATAGTTATTCTGTCGAGGTTATTATTCGCGCTGGAGGGAAACTTTCACGCCCCGACCATGGTCTAAGATCGACTGAATTTCGTCGACTTTGTCCTATTATTAGGGGGTTTATGGCCGACTGAATATTCTGTCGGTAAGACATTAATTTCGAACGAATCCATTCGGTCGACCTTAATTCCGTCGGAAATAGTCCTATTTCTTGTAGCGACCCTTCTTGGACTTAGATTTTCTTCCTTTTCCTACTCAGACCATGTCAATTGGCCATAGAAATTTGGCTAAAATGTAAAAGTAAACCCCTTGTTTGTATCTCTTTTGCAAAACTTACCCTCCAACTTTTATTTTTGCAAAACTCTCCTTTCAAGATGTATGAATTGTGAAAAACTCACCCTTTATGTACTTTTTTTTTTTGTTGTTAAGACCTCATATACTCATATTATTTCACTACAATTCATCACTTAAGAATCTTACTTTTATAATATTCATTTAATTTCATTCAAGACTTTCAATTAACAAAAAAAAATCTCACAATAGTAACAGATATATTTCAACTGTCTAATTCATACATCTCACTCTCTGTCACTGCTATATGTCAATCGATTATTATTTTATTTTGGGTTCATCCCTTTGATACATTTTCTTACAGTGTTAGTAATGAGGAAAATTGATCGACATATGTTAATATAATTCATATAATTCATTTTCTTGTGATGTTGAATGAAATATTTAATGATGACGGTACATGTTAAATATCGAGAATATATAAGATTGACATTTTAATATGAGTCTTGTGTGCGAGACATTTATCAAAACAAAATTAATAATTAATTAGCATGTAAAAAATGTAGATAATGATATATATATATATATATATATATATATATATATATTAAACAATCTAGGGTTCCCATTTTAATTTTAAATGGTTGGCATAAGTGAACTAATGGGTTGTAGCTTATAGTCAATTTTAAATTATTGGCATAACACCTAAGTGGCCACCGTACGTAATCAGGATAATTTCAAAATTGTTTTTATTGAGTTATTTGATTATTCTTATTTGGCAGACCAACAACATGCATAAATTAAGTTTTTTATGTTGCATCCATCATTATTTCATTTATAAATTATATAACAAGATTAACATTCCAAATCAATTTTAAATGGTTGACATAATAGGATCGACTAATGGGTTGTACATTATAGTCATTTTCAAATGGTAGGCAATAGTGGACTAATGGGTTGTAGCTTTTAGTCAATTTTAAATGACTGACATAAGTGAACTAATGGGTTGTGGATAATCAGGATAACTCCAAAATTGTTCTTGTTGAGTTATTTGATTATTCTTATTTGGCAGACAGACAATGATGTGATAAAAAGATGTTCATGTTGAACTTACAACATGTTGAACACACAGTGTTAAATTGAATAATTGATAAGTACATGTTGAACTTACAGAGTAATTCCAAAATTGTTCTTGTTGAGTTATTTGATTATTCTTATTTGGCAGACAGACAATGATGTGATAAAAAGATGTACATGTTGAACTTACAACATGTTGAACACACAGTATTAAATTGAATAATTGATAAGTACATGTTGAACTTACAGAGTAATTCCAAAATTGTTCTTGTTGAGTTATTTGATTATTCTTATTTGGCAGACAGACAATGATGTAATAAAAAAAATGTAATTATAAATACACAGTGTCAAATTGAATAATTGATAAGTACATGTTGAACTTACAGAGATTAGATTAATTTTAATATAATATTAATATCTATTTTAGGCGAATTAAAAATAAAAATTGAGAATTAATTAACTAATAAGAAGGAAGTAATCTAGGAATCCGAATTAATCTATTAAATAATAAACATAACATATAATTTAATCTCTTATATTTTTCTAACTCAAATATGATTTTGATCCCCCTTCCCTTTAATTTAGTAATTTTACAATTAACGTTGGCAAGCATAGTCTATAAAAATTTAAGGATTAGCTATAACACATCAAAAATTCATATCTTAACAATAATCTATCAAAACCTCTTAATTGATTTAAAATCACATAAGAACTATAAAACGAAGGTATTTCAATAACGAAACATGAAGGCGAAATCAATTAAACATAAAAGCATAAACAATAGGAGAGATGAAAAATATTATCATGAATAATTATTTAATTTCATCTTCATCCTAGATATAAAAAACTAACTAGACATGAAAATAAATAAACTAACTAAAATAAAGAAGAAGAAGTAAAATAAATAAGAAAACTCCTTTTAATTAAGGATCATCCAACGAGAATACAATAAAGAAGTAATTTAATCTACTCTTACTCCTAACCTAAACTAATACAAAATACTCATTCTCTCTAAAACAAGAGACCTATTTATAGGAAAAATAACTTTGTACCCTAATTTAGATATATTGAACTTAGTCTCTTTTGTTCCCTTTCCATGTAGGTTTCAACTTCCTAGTGACAATCAACTTCTCAAAGAGATCTTCTAAATAAAGAGATCTTCTAGATAGACTTTCTTTTCTCTTGTTAGATTTGACTTGCACACCAAGATTGTTCCACCTCTTTCCTTCTGTTTAGGATTCTTCTTGGATATTTTCTTATATGAATAAGAATATTAAATATAGTTTGATCAACAAAATTTTGACTTTATTATAACAAATATTAAATCATACAAAATAAAATAAAAACATATTAATTAAATAAATTAATATAATTAAAAGGACAAAATTAGAGATAATAAAATGTATAAATTATGTGTCTATAAGACAACATTCACAAATTAAGTCTAGAAGTTTTTTAGGTTGTATCCATCATTACTTCATTTATAAATTATATAACAAAATCAACAACTCATATCAATTTTAAATGGTTAATAAGTGAACTAATGGGTTGTAGCTTATAGTCAATTTTAAATGGTTGAGCCAAACAGTTCGAGTTCGATTCAGGTTCGACTCGAAACAATACGAGCGAAACTCGGATTCGTTAATATTATGATCCAAATCTGAGCATAAAAAATAGTTCAAATAAAAATATGAGTAGAATCTGAGTAATGTTATACTCGACTCGTTAATTAATATTAAAACTACTCGAATTTTCGATTTTAATTCGATACATACTTGATTGATACAGATTTGATTAGATACTTGATACATTCTCTTATAATATATACAAAATTAAATCAAATTAATTATTATTATTTTGTTTTATTTTTAATTGTGATTTTATATTTGTAAAATGTAATAGTAAATATATTTATCATTTATAAGTGAAATAACACATTCAATTTATAATTATATTTATTGTAAAACTAATTATTATACGGAGACTTTGATTCGAATTTGAATATGAAGCTCGCGAGTAGTTTGAATATAATTCGAGTCGGATCGAATTCGAGTAATAAATATTCGAGTCGAGTCGAATCTGGGTAGAATTTTTCAAATATAATTCGAGTATGAATTTAATATTTCGAGTCAAATTCTAGCAGCTCTCTGTTTGCTTCGGTTCGACTCGTTTACCCCCCTTAGGCAGAAGTGGACTAATGGGTTGTAGCTTATAGTCAATTTTAAATTATTGACATAAGTAGACTAAGGGGGTGTTTGATAAAAACTGAATGAATCTGAAATAAGCTAAATTTGAATACGAATGAAAAAAGTTGTTTGATAATTGACATGTATGAAACATCTGAATAACAGATTTTTATTATTTTACCCTTCTAAAAAAATTCAAAAAATTATTGTAAATTTATTTAATATAATAGTTAATATTGTAAAAAAAAAATTATTTAGCCGCTCATTCAGTCCATTCACCCAAAAAAATGAGACTAAATCATTCAGTCCAAATCGTTTGAATGACTGACCTGATCAGTCATTCAGACAATTTTTTTAAAAAAATAAACGCACCGAATGGTTAAATCGGTCAACAATTCAACAGAAAACAAACCGCACCTGAGTAGCCATTCTAATTAGGATAATTCCCAAATTGTTCTTGTTTAGTTATTTGATTATTCTTATTTGGCAGACAGACAACATGCATAAATTAAGTCTATAAGTTTTTTATGTTGTATCCTTCATTACTTCATTTATAAATTATATAAAAAAAATCAACAACAGCCCAAATTAATTTTAAATGGTTGCATGGTATAAGTGGACTAATGGGTTGTAGTTTAATTATAGTGGCCATCCTAATCAGGATAATTCAAAATTGTTCTTGTTGAGTTATTTGATTATTCTTATTTTGCACTGACAACATGCACAAATTAAATCTACAAGTTTTTTATGTTAAGATACAACATTATATAAATTATTTCATTCATTGTCAATTAATTTTAAATTAAATAATTTATCATAAAATCAAAACATTTATTTATGTGTGAAAGTCGAACAACTCAAATGCTTCAAATCATCCGATTGTAAATAAATTGTCCATATGTAAGGTTCAAAATTACACCAAACGTAGAGAATATGCTGCTGATACATTAAACTATTTCACTTATTATTAGTTAATTTTAGATAAAACAGTTTAATATTTTAGTGATTGTTTGGTCACGTATGAGTATGACTTCATCAGAAACACGCTTTATTATTTAGAAATTTGTTTAAAGTCTTTAATCTTTGGAAACACGCTGCTGTTTCAAGTAGAAATATTACTGTCTCAAATAAATCCGTCGCATAGGGTCTGAACTGGACTATAAAGACGGTTTTGGGCTATCGCAACGGTTCAAACCCTATGACGACGGGTTTAGCGACGGTTTTGTCCGTCGCGCATAAAAAGCTCTCTCTCTTTCTCTCTCTATATATATATATATATTGAATTCTCTTATTCTTCCAAAAATTAAGATTTGTATATATAATTAACATCTACAATATTTTTTAATAGTATAAAATATGGTTACTAATTATATTTCATTATTTTTTTTGTTCATTCATTTATAAAAGGGTAGTTGATAACTTTTTATAGTTGGGCATCCCTCCCCCCTCCCCCCTCCCCCTCCCCCCTCATTAGAAGTTTAGAACACATTATCTTTCAGGTCCCCATGGCTCTTTTTCTCCTCAAAGAACATAACGAAGTATGATTTTCTTTTATTCTTATCTCTTTCTTCATCATCACAATTGTTTAGAACAGCTTTAGGACTTCATACAGAAACTCTGTTGTCTTGTACTCAGCTCAACTTTAATCTGGTCATTTTATTACTCACTCGGTTCCTTTTTATATATTTGTCTTTTTAGAGATTGAAATTTATTTTTTTTTATTTTTCGTTTGTAAATTTCAAAAAAATATTAATAACTTAGTTTACCATATTATCCGTACACTAACTATTTAATTTGTTTATTTTTCAAATTTTAATTTCAATATATTTTGAAGGATAATATTGAAATTTTAATACTCATTTTAATCAATCACACAAAGTATTAATTATATATATATTTTTTCTTTTAAGATTATAAAATTGACCCCAAATCTAACATATAAAGATTTCAAACACTCTAAGCCAAATGTTGAATATAATTAATTGTATTTATTAAGCCAAGTGATTCTCATCAAATTGTGCACAACAGTATGATTTGACTGATAAGGCGATGAAAAATACAAAGTGACACAAATGAGCAAGAAAAATGGACAAATATTGCATCATATTATAAGTTCAAGTAAGAGCTAGATTTGAAATTGACATTAATCTCATTTAATTTAGATGAATATATGTAAATTGTTACTTCCACATATATATTAATTTGAGTCAATAATATATATGAGGTGTTAAATTAGGGCAAGTCATGTCAAATATCTTTCTTTCTTTCTTAACATTTTGTGCTGAAATGCAATTAATATTATTATCATCCAAAAAGTATTTTATGATTCAGAAAATTTGTTTCATGCTTGTAATTATATTCATTCATTCATAGGTGCTTTTCGAAAAAAGTTGGGGTGTGAGAAAAGTGATACTAAATAGACCTATGAAGCTGAACAGCCTCAACTATGAAATGGTATGCATGCATGCATGCCGAAACTTTTATTTTCATGCTTGTTTACATTATGAAAAAGTCGATCTGTTGGTTAATTAATTGAATCTCCCGCTCTCTGGGTATTATATTATTTAACGTCCATTGACGACTTAGTTACAAATTAAGCTTTATAGCCATAGAAGAAATTTTTAATTTGCAGATTGATCAGATTTTAAAGAAGGTGCAGGTTTATGAGAACGATCCTGCTGTCAAGCTTGTTATTTTGAAGGTAAGAAGTAATTACTCCTTTCATTTGTTATTTTGAGAATATTGAGTCATTTTATATTACAATAAAAAAAATTCTTTTAGAGGAAAAAATTCTTTTTGCGAATGGAACGTTTTGGTGGAATATTAGAGAAAAATAATATACCCATTGAAGAATTTAAGAAAGTATTTACAAATTGAGTGTAATACCTATTTTTTATTTATTTTGTTAAGGGTTAACTGCATATCAAATTCCGAAGTATATACCCTTTTACACTTCGTACCTCATATTTAAACGTTCTTATCCCGCTATTCAAAGTACCGCGCGTTAAGTAATTATTACTGACCCTTTTATTATTTTCGATCAAAAAAGTGGTCGGAACTACCACATGTTCTGGTAGGAGAAGTATAAGTACGATTTGACCGTATATTTTTATATTTGACAGTATAACATCAACTTATAAATAATTTTATATTAATCTTATTTAAATAAAATACTTATCATCTTCAAATACCCAAAAATAATGTAATTTCTTTTTTCTCTTCTACATCATTTTTCCCATCTACCATTATGTAATTCTGTAATTAAACACACCTAGAGGAATGTGAATAAGTGTAAATACCCAAAAGTGATCTACAGTAGTCAATTTTTAAAGTTTATAACTGCAAACTATAATCGGACGGGCTAACCCTAGCCTGTCCGTATTAGTATATGTTCTTCGTCTGTTATTTTAGTATAAATTTTGACCACGAGTTAAACCAGAATCTGCAGAATACTAAAAGCATATAACAGAAACAAAAGAACAGTAAATCACGCCAAAATTTTTACGTGGTTCAGCTCCTATCCTCTACTCTAGTGGCATACTCCACATCCAGTACCAATTAGTATTGAAGACTCTTTTTATTAAACTTTAATACGCAATTAAATACAAATAAAAAGAACTTCTTGTTCAATTTAGCTTCATACTAATGGACACCACTGCCCTTTTGCACATATGAAACCTTTCTCATCACTGAGACCTTTGCACCATTGCAACCTTGAAAGCTCTCTAAGAACAGATCCTATCTACTACTAAATAGACCAAGTCACACACGACTTACACTCAGGATTTAGTATAAAGGATATTAGAATACAATGGACATATATAATAATAGTTTATTACTATATCATATTTAATTAAACAACATAACATTAGCCCAAAACATAAAATAACCAAGTCCATAGAATTATATTCAATACAAATATTTTGTCAACATTAAAATCACTTCACCATATATGAAATGTTTTTCCTTTAAGACCAAACATGCTAAAAAATCACTCCATGCAAAGAATAATATCTTCATGCATAAAAATATATATCTTAAATAAATCAAATAAAACCATTACACAAATTCAAATATATTGTCATTATTAAAATCACCAATAATAAAAACTAACACATTAAACTCAAAAATGCTCATTTCTTGACAGATATATAATTAAAGATGTATTTTTGTTTTAAATTCACTATTAAAAAAAATAAATGCTTAGTAACTTGTGGTAGTGGCAAGATTATAAATTTATGATGACAGATTTGAGAATATTGAGTTATTTTATATTACAATGAAAGAAAATTCTTTTAGGGAAAAAAATTATTTTTGCGAATGGAAACTTTTTGGTGGAATATTAGAGAAAAATAATATACCCATTGAAGAATTTGAGAAAGTATTTACAAATTGGGTGTAATACCTATTTTTTATTTATTTTGTTAAGGGTTAACTGTATATCAAACTCTGAAGTATATATCCTTTTACACTTCGTACCCCATGATTTAAAATGTTCTTATCCCGCTATCCAAAGTACCGTTAAGTAATCATTACTGACCCTTTTGTTATTTTCAATCAAAAAAGTGGTCGGAACTACCACATGTTCTAGTAGGGGGAGTATAAGTACGATTTGACCGTATATTTTTATATTTGACGGTATAAAATCAACTTATAAATAATTTTATGTTAATCTTATTTAAATAAAATATTTAGCATCTTCAAATACCCAAAAATAATGTAATTTCTTTCTTTTCTTCTTCATCATTTTTCCCATCTACCATTAAACTCAAAAACTTCAAATCCAAAATGCTCAAATCATTCACCATATTCCCTTGCAACCAGTCATGAAAATCGAAAATCTCAATCCATTCATCAACTTCAAATTAATTTTAGCCCCAAAATCTCAAAACTCCCAAATTAGGGAAGAAAGTGACAAGTGAAGAAGATTGCAACAATTGGGAAGAATTCTCAAACTCAAATCTGAAACCCGCACATTTTCTCTCTTTAAAACATTAATCTCAAGCTCCAATCTCAAACCCACTTCACTTTTTCTCTCTCATAAATACAAATCTCAAACCCAAATCAACTACACCCAATAGCGAATCTAGCATTCAATAGACCTACTAGATCTACTACCTTAGAGCACTAAATAGATATATATGAAAATAAAAGCAAAGATAGAGAAGAATAAATTGGTTGGGATGTTTTCTTAGATGGGGATGATAGCATGGGGATGTGGATGATGAATAGATGGGTTGTTTAATTTCTTCTTTCCCAATTCTTCTTACCTCTGACTTAAATCTCGTTCTCTCATCTTTGAATCACCATTATAGATCTAGAACTTGTGATGTTGAGTATGGATTGTGATGTTAGACAATTTGTTAGTTGAATAGATTATTATTTGAAGATCAATGGTTTTTGAGTTTTTGAATTTTGAAATTTTTGGATTTAATGAATAAATGATGATGAATATTGGTTTTGAAGGTTTCTGGATTTCAATTGAAGATGTTGAAGATAAGAAAAATATATATTTTTTATTTATTTATAAAGCACTTGCTCCAAATCAATTTTGAGGTTAATAATTTGTTGCGTAATTATTTCATTTGGGCAATTTGTTGGCTAATTTTTATTATTATTATTATTATTATTATTATTATTATATAAATAATGTGATACTTATTTTATTTTGCATAATTAGTGAAGTTAATTACTTTATTTTTATTAATTAGTGGATTTACTTGTTATTTTTTCTTAATCAACGGGTTACTTGTTTGTTTGAGATAATAGAGTTAATTAGTTAAGTAAATTGTATTTGGGTTAGATATATATGTATTTATGCAAATTTAAAACACCAAATATGAGTCAAATACGGTCAACTCATATATTTGGACTATTTTTACCCTTTATTTTCTTATATGGTATTTAACACGTATTTCTACTATTTAATTAAATCAATTATGATATTTATACGGTCAATTATATTTAAATATTAAAATTAAATTATGACACCTGACCATTTTTCGGCAAAAAATTGATTGAAAATCTGAATAGGGTCCATCGTGGTTACTTAACAGTATTTTGGGTAGCAGGATGAGAGCATTTAAACTCCAAGGTATGAAGTGTAAAATAATGTATATTCTGAGGTCCAATATGCAATTAACCCTTTTGTTAATCAGAGGTGAGAAAGATGAAGAAAGATATATATAAGGTTGAATTTTTTCTTGCTAGGGCAGACACCTTATTTTATTTAGGATACTTGTATCCTAAGAACCTTTTTCTACTAAAAACAATGTAAAAAGTAAAGGGTTCCTTAAGGTTTCTTTTCTTTATCTTCTTGCTTCAAAATAAATAATTTGTTTGAAATTTTCATGTGCAGGGAAATGGAAGAGGATTTTGTGCTGGTGGTGATCTTATGTCCTCATTTAATTATTTGCTGAACGGTAAAAAAATACATTTTAATTAATAATATATTTTCTTGGCATAGCAAAATTTATTCCCAAATATTTACTTTACGGAAACTAATATTTCCACAATATTTTTTGATATTTCTATAATAAAAGTGTCGCTATAGATGTATAACGACAGTGAACACAGTTTATAGGATCTATAGTGACGATTTTATTATAAAATTATTATTTACTGTTATGGATTTATTAATTTCCTTTACTTTATGGGAGTGTTTGTTACAGCTCATGTATACCCACTGAAATACAGAATACTGAATATTTGATTATTGGGTATATGGAATTGGGAAATGAAAGATCATGTACATTCATTACTCTTGAATGAATGAATCAGGACATTGGAGCTTTTGTGCAAGTTTTTATAACAAACAGTTCACTTTAGACTACATACTTGGAACATACAAAAAGCCGCTTGTCAGACTTCTTTCCTTCTTCCCTTTTTTCCTTTAAAAAATAAATATTTATTGAACTTTAAATTAAGCCCATTTCAGCCTTATATATATATGTGTGTATATATATATATATATATATATATATATATATATATATTGAATATTGTAGGTTGCACTGCTAAATGGAATTGTAATGGGAGGAGGTGCTGGACTATCCATGAATGCAAGATGTAGGATTGTTACGGAGAATACTGTATGTTTCTACCCTTTCTTTTTTCAAATCTTTGTTAATAAAGTTATTTAGACCAAATTAGGATAAAAATATTGAGGCACAGCCTAGCTTATATATATATATATATAATAACTTACTATTTTGTTTTTTAATTAATACAAACTTGTTCTCAGGTATTTGCCATGCCAGAAACTTCCATCGGACTTTTCCCGGATGTTGGGGCATCTTATTTCCTATCACGGCTTCCAGGCTTCTTTGGTAACTCAAAATTAACACTTATTCGAATTTAGAATTAGAAGAAGAATTTTTGTTTCATGTTATTTTTTTCTGAGCCATGCAGGTGAGTATATTGGACTGACTAGTGCACGGTTGGATGCAACTATGTTGCTTCACTGCGGTCTTGCTACTCATTTTGTTCATTCAAAGGTACCTTCCTTCCTTTCAATACTTTTCAGATTTCACTACTTGCAAATTTCATATAGTATATCCGTTCCAAAGATCGTTATTGATGTTTGAAATTTTATTTGTGACTTTTTTAAATTCAAAATTGAGGTTATTCATTAAACATTATGAAATAATAAAGCTTACGATGAGTAGTATTACTTTTTATATAAAATTAGTCATCATTGTATTAACTAAAATTAAAGTAATTCATATGTACTACTTTTTATATAATATTAGTTATCGTTGTATTAACTAAAATTAAAGCAATTCATATGTTAATTTTGAGTTTAAAAATATATTAAGTTAACTTAAAAAATTCAATAAGGACGAATGAAGTATATTTTCACATCCTAATTTTAAATAAATTTAGTCTACAGTTTTTTAAATTAAGTAGAAAAATTATATTTATTATCTTTATCATTTTTCGCTTATATTATGTTTTTAAAAATCAATAAAAGTATTTTTTTTTTAAATTAATCATTTATTATCACACACAACGTGTGTGCGTATACTAGCTAGTATATATGTGTGTGTTTGTGTTTTTGTGTAGGTATGTAGTTTCTAGTATAATCAGCTTCTTTCGATTCTTGCAGGATCTTGATCAGTTAGAAGATGCTCTCAATGCTCTCCAAGATCATTGGAAAATTTGTCCACAAGGTACAAGTAAAACAGGACAGCATGTATACTAGGTGAAAATATATTAACGCCACTATTTTCATATTATTTTGAGTTAATATACCTTTTGACTTTCACCTTCCAAATCACATTTTGAAGAGTTAAGTTATTTCTTTCAATGTTCATGATTTTTTTTTTATCTTTTAGTGACATATTGATGAATTGGTGATAGGTTGGAAATTATCAACAAAACGTTTTCAAAAGGAACGGTTGAAGAAATATTATCATCATTGGTACGTATGTATGTTTTTCTTATTAATTTTAAAAAGTTAGATATATTTCTGATTATTGGAGTCGATTTCATATATTGACTTTGAAAAGTCAAAGTGAATATTTTGGAATGAAAGTAGTATACAGTAATTTCATAGAGGCTTTGTGATATTATGTAATATATACATATTTAATTTGCTCAATAATAAAAGAGAGTATTGAATTAAGAGTCATGCTCATATACATTGCAAAAGTTTTCAACTGAATTATGTTTATTCTATCTTATCGATATTTATATCATTTTTCTAGAATTAATTATGTTTCGCAACTGGATTTTCAATTTGCCGCAGGAGAATATTGGTGCAACTAAAGGGGATGAGTGGATCATTAAGGCGATAAACTCAATGAAAAGAGCTTCCCCCACCAGCCTCAAAATTGCATTAAGATCGGTATACCTCATCACATTCAATATAAATTATGGTCTTAAGAATTTTATTAATGAGATTTATTATTAATTCATGGGATTCATGACAATATTTTGGAAATACTTCTTTACTAATTTTGAGTAGATTAGAGAAGGTCGGACTCAGAAACTTGAACAATGCCTGGTTCGGGAGTTCAATATGGATTGGGGGGAGGACCGGTACTTAATGTACCGGTCATTTGTACGGTGAAATGTGTAGAGTGTTTTTCTTCTAACTTTTTATCTTTTCATGGTACTCTTTGGCTTTGTAATTTAATGCTCCCTCATTATTTTTAATTTGATATTTTAAGAAAAGAAGTAAAAGTTAATAAATATAATTAATATTTTATTTATTTAATTAAAATGAGTATACAATCTTAATTTTTAAAATTTATTAAAAAATATGAAAAATAAATAATTTATATTTAATTTAAGAATAATATGATAAATTAAGTTATTAATACTTTCTTGAATATATAAATGACATATAAAAAAACAAATTTTATAGATACTTTAAATCAAAAATCAAAAAATTATAAATTACTTTAAATTAAAAAATTCAAAAAATTATTTACGCCAAAAGCTCTCTCCAGCTTTATAGATACTTTCTTAGTTAATATGTTGAGTGAAGGAATGTCTAGAGTATTTTTTTTATTCACTAAGAAAGTATCTATAAAGCTGGAGGGAGATTTTGGCGTAAATAATTTTTTGAATTTTTTAATTTAAAGTAATTTATATATATATATATATTTTATTTAATTTTTTAAATTTTTTAAAATTTTATTTTACTCAAATAATTTATACACGGAACGCGTGTAGTATGTGTGCTAATATACTCCTTCCATTTCTTTTTACTTGTATTTTTAGATAGTAAAATTTGTTTTTTATATGTCATTTATATATTCAAGAAAGTATTAATAACTTAATTTATCATATTATTCTTAAATTAAATATAAATTATTTATTTTTCATATTTTTTAATAAATTTTAAAAATTAAGATTGTATACTCATTTTAATTAATTAAATAAAATATTAATTATATTTATTAATTTTTGCGTTTTTTCTTAAAATATCAAATAAAAAATAACAAGAGAGAATTAAATTGCAAAACCAAAAGTACCATGAAAAGATAAAAAGTTAAGAAGAAAAACACTCTACACATTGCACCGTACAAATGACCGGTACATTAAGTACCGGTCCTCCCCCCATTCCGTTCAATATTGTATGCCACCTATTGAGAAGAAAAATTGGTGCTGATTTTTATGAGGTTGGTTTTCAGCACAACTTCTTCAAATGGAGCAAATTATTTTTAATTTTTCAATTACAACCCAATATAATGCAAAATGTACGTACATGCAGGGGCTCAGAGCCTATCATATTGACAAAAACAAAAAACCCCAGGTACGTAAAATATATTCTCCATATATATCTTCATCTGGATGACATACTTTTTGTTAATACAATTTCATCAAAGGAAATACTAATAGTTTGGATGAAATAATGTACTTACTTTTAACAGTAGTACTGATAAAAGCTTATTTAATATATATATATATATATATATATATATATATAAAATTTCCTTGTCATGAATTTCAACAGTGGTTGCCGTCGAAACTTGAGCTTGTAACTGAGGAATTGGTTGATAAATTTTTCACCAAAGTTGATGATAAAGAATGGGAGTACTTGAGACTTCCTGAAAGAAACAATCTAGCATATCGCGCTATCTCACCGAGACTCTAATTCTGATGGTGAAAATATAATGTACTGAAAACTTTAGCAAGGCAATTAAGGTTTATCTGGAAATTTTAATCTCCGTGTGAGTGACCATGCATATAATATATATGATGGTCACAGTTAATATTCGTGGTTAATTTGTGCTGTGAAGAAGGATTCTCTTATTAGTTAAAACTAAGAGTATCAAGTAAATTTTTGTTGTTTTATACTTCCTATCCTATCTAATTTTACAGGATGCGTGAATTTGTTTTTAGTACATATATCACATCTCACCGATTGCATAAGCCATAATGTATCAATCTTAACATACGTAACCATTCGATCTTTCTCTTCGGCTTCCTCTTCTGTTTCATCTTCTCCCTTAATTCAGACCTCCTCTTTTACTTCTATATGAATCCCATCTATAATCAGTCGCTTTAATCTCCTCCTCCTATTCTGTAAATCCCCTCCAAAATCATCGCCAACTACAACTCCTTCGAAGCAGGCCGAATCCCGTGGATACTAATTAATTCCGTTACTCAGATATCAATTTCTCGATCTATTTATCTTAATTTTATGTTTTCTAGAAAAAACTTAAATATAGAGTATCTGTGACTACCCGAAAATTTATATAATCTGAAATGATTAAAATAAAAGGTAAAGAATAAAACCTAGATGAGAATTAGAGGATTAATTAAAAAATTTAAAGAACCTATATGGTTTGATTTGAATTTTTAAGCAATGTAAAGAAATTAAATGAGAAGGATAGAAATTTTGAAAAGAAAGAAAAAGATTATGTATGTGGAAAATTTTATTAAGGAAATAAATTTCAAGTAAAGAGATGTTATAAGGTTAAAGAAGATGCGTATATGTAAAGGTACATATATATACTTAAAGTGATGTGCTATATATATATAGATCAAGTGTATACCTCTTATCTTACTCACCCGTGCTTACCCCCCTTTAGACGACGGTTTCGGTCATATAACCGTCGTCTATACTTTTAGCGATGCTATATGTTGTCCGTCGCTAAAAGTATAGATGACGGTTGTATGATCGAAACCGTCGTCTAAAGGGGGGTAAGCACGGGTGAGTAAGATAAGGGGTATGCACTTGATCTGGACCGTATATATATATTAGCCAGAGGAATGATAAGGCTAAATACATGATGACTTGTGTGGGACATGTGTGAGATTGAATATATACATATATTGTAAATATGTATATATTTATTCTTTATATAATGATAATTAAAGAAAGCTTTGTAGCCTGTGGGTCCAAGTGCAAATTAGGGTTCACTTGATCTAATTGAATTAAATGCACAAATTAAGGTTCCTATTATGATTAAATGAAAAGACAGAAGAGCCAGAAATAAAGAAGCAAGATCTGAGAGAATCTTCCACGTGTCCCGAGGCCGAAGACAAGTGGAGGCGACTCATTTTGGGAATTGATTGAAGGATTGGATTGGTGGCTAGAAGGACAGGACGATCTGGCCATTACTCCAATGACTAAGGGTAAATTTGGGATTTCTCCGAGCACATGACCACCCTCCAAAAAATCCTATAAATACCCCTTCCACTCCATTTGGAAGGGGACCGGACTTTGGACTCTTGGACCTCTCTTCAGACACAGGACTTGGACTCTTGAAAGTTCGAAGGACCTGAGTATTCTCTCTCAACACTGAAGAAGACTCTTTGTAATACCCAGTAAAATAAATAAATAAATAAATATTAAATAATAAAAATTATTTTATTTTAAAATATATTAATTAGACTTTGTTTTTAGTTGGGTCAAATTGTATTTAAGTTTTGTAGACTAAAATATGTAAGAAACATTAATTTGGGCTTTTAAGTTACTTAGGTCTAATTGGTATTTGGCTAATTTTAAATCCTTTTAAAATTTAAAAGAATTCATAATAATAATAAATAAAAACTTAAAACCCTATTCATCGTACAGTATATTTTTTTCTCCTAATAAAAAAAGAAGAGAGAAGTGGCGGCATAGTGCAGAGAAGAAACATTAGATCGGAATTGTGCTAACAAGTAAGTGGTTTTGTAAATTAACTAGATTTTTTTGTGGTTTGGTATTCGAATAAATTAAGTATGTAAAATTTGGCAATGTGAACTTTTCACCCCACACAAAAATGCTAGTAGTGTTTTAGTACCTTTTTGTTTGGTGTTGTGATTAGCACCCACCCTCTAGTACATGCAGCAGAATGAATGATTAGGTTGCTGGGATCTCATTGGGATTACGTGTGCATATTAATATGATATTGGTGGTTCATTTTTCACATGTTTATATGTTATGAAACTTTAGTTTTCATCTGTTAGGTTTTGAACCGAAAAAAAATATAACTATGAATATATAACCATTTCTGATAAGATTATGCTTGGGACGAAAATTGGAAGATTTTAATTGTTTTTTTTAGGTTTACGTTCCTGGCATTAATTTTATACACATTTGTTTTAGAATAGACAATGGTAAATCTATGTATTTGGTCAGTATCATATTGAAATAATAAATGTTCATAGAAAACAATAATAATAGAAATAATAATAAAATGAGCTAATTAATGGGTAGAAGATAAAAAGAATAAATTTATAAGTTATTATTTTAACTAGTGGTCTCGTGTGATTTGGTAACTTATAATTGAATTATAATTTTTTTATTAGATCGGACGGAGGGAATTTAAGAAGTATATTTGGAATATAAATTTGGGTATTAAATTACTTAATCCAGGTACAGATTCCGTACTCCTTCAGCGATACCCTTATTAAATTTAATTTGTTCGTTTTGTTTCTCATTTCGAAATTAGTTATTGTTTCCATAATTATTCCTTATCAATTCATTGCGATAGTTCATTTTGGCGTACATAGTTGGAACTCGTATTTGTACTCTTTAGATTAGTACAACATGTCTAAATTTATCTTGATAGTTTTGTCTTGGTATTGATACTTGAACTTATGATTGTACTCTTGATTTAGTGTATCATCTTTTGTATTTATTTTGATTCTCGTAGAAAGTACATGTTAATATTTTTGGAGAACTTTGAGTCGATGATTCATTTCAGTTTAACATGTACATATTAGAACCCCTTAATTTGTTGGTATTATGTCGCATGTGTTATGAAATGGTATCCTTGTTAGAATATACCGTAGGGTATACCTGAGCTATAACCACCTGTGGGGGTACCACAGGCATGTCCTCTTGGCAACGAGGCATGACACCTTCCGTGGCGATATGATCAGTCCACATCGTCTCCGTTTTGTGCTCCGGTGGGAGTTGGCCATTTGGTGTTTTGTTGTGGGAGGCGTATGGGTCGACCATAGTTTTCTGTTCTGTTCTGTTCTGTGGATTGGTGATGTTTGTGCCAAACACACCTTCCGATTTTACATGCATTGGATTCGCGGTCCAATGTGTGTGATCACTTGCCTCTGTGGAATTATTTGATTTGCATGTGTGGAATTATTTGATTTGCATGTGTGGCATTATTTGACTTGTCTGTGTGGCAAGGTATATTTATGTTTTGTTCTGAGCTCGATATGAAATAACACCCAGCCATTTGATTCAGCCTATTATTTCGTTCTGTTAGTTTTGTTCATTTCGTTTTAGTTCGTTTCGTTTCATTTCATTTAATTGAGTTAGTTATTTCGGTTCATTATTTATATTCTATATCCGTACTAGGCATTTGGCTCATGTTGTGTTTTTCTTTCGACAGGTAATCAGGGGGATCAAGGCAAGTGTGATGAGAGCTTCATTCATTCCAATGATTTAGAAATATTCTGTTTAGACTTGATGTGTCAGTTTTCTTGGAATTGTAATAATTATTTTAGATTGTGGTTTGAGACAGTTTGAGATTTATTATGGTTGACTTGTGGTATTTATCAGTTATTAAGACTATTCTTTTGTGAATTTTAGCCTTGCTATTGAATTCATCAGTTTTGTTATGTTTTGAGTAACCTCTCTTTCTATTTCGAAAAGGGGGTGTTACAGATTTAGTATCAAAGCTTAGGTTCTTTCTTGTAGAAAACCTATTTAGGTTTGACCTGTGAGTTATGGGTAGACTTCTGGGTTAGGTTTTGTTCTATTTGATTTTCTGTTCAGCTATCATATCAACTATATTTAAATCTGACTCTAATCTGCTTTGTTATCTATTCGTGATCTCTTTCTTAGATGGCTCGTAGATCCGTCAGAAGTTGCTGGGAGGCGAGGTAACAATAGGGGAAGAGGTGAGGGTCAGACCAATGAGCAACCTAAATGATCAGGTTAATGCTCAATTGGCTACCTTGGTGAATCAGGCGGTGAATCAGGCTTTACCTCAGTTGGTGGCATAGGTTGTGCAGGTAATGCAGCAGCCGCCACAAAAAATTCTTGAGCAAGGGGATCCGGGAAATAATGGTGAGCATGCAAACGTTGAGAAGGGAATGCAGATGGTCATGATCAGCAAGTGGTTCCAATGTATGTGTGGTTGGAAAGGTTTCAGAAGTAGAAACCACAGTCGTTCAATTCTGCTATGACTTCAATTGATGCAGAGAATTGGATTGCCCACCTGGAGAAGATTTTTGATGTGTTGGGGTGCTCAGATAATCAAAGAGTATTACTTGCTGCTTACAAGCTGGAAGGGGATTCACAGAGGTGGTGGCAGGCGACGAAAACAACAAAAGGTGAAAATTATGCTGAGGCACTTAGCTGGGCAGAGTTTTGTGAGGTCTTTTATCAGCAGTACTTCCCAGCTGCTGATAAAGAGGTCTATTCAACAGAAAGATAATGAGTCCATCACGGATTTCATGAAGAGGTTCACCAGGTTGGCAGGATTTGCAGGAACCTCAGCAGGGACCGCAGCAGAACAAGTAGAGAAATTCAAGTGGAGGATCAATTACAAGTATCAACAACATCTCATTAACACCAAGTTTGCAGATGTGCCAGCAGTGGCCAATGCTGCAAAGAATATTGAGATGGAGAGATAGGACTTTCGGTCTTCTAAACCGGAAGGGAGTCGAAAGAGGGACAGAGATGACCAGCAGAGTCAAACTTTGGGTCAGTAGGGGAAGAATCAGGGTGGTCAGTGGAACAGGAACTGTGGTGGCCAGTAGGGGCAGTGGCGTGGCCAGGATCAAAACAGGGGTTATCAGTAGATGACTCAGCAAGGGCAGAATCATTAGCTTCAGCTACCTTGGCATGGTCAGAATCGTCAGCAGTGGCAGAATCGTCAGCAGGGACAAAATCAGGGTCGTTATCCGGGACCAGCTTGTGGGGGTAACCCAAATCTCATTCTGATAGCTCCTTGTGCTACTTGTGGGGCTAATCATCCGGGGAGGTAGTGTCACAGACTCATCGGTGCATGCTTCTTATGTAGACAAATGGGTTATATTGCTAGGGATTGTACCGGGCCACGTGGAAATGGTGGAGGTGGTGATAATGGTGGCAAGGGAGGTCAACGTCAGGGTGGTCGAGTGTTTGCCTTGACGTATAATCAGGCGGCAGGTGCACCAGATACTGTTTTTGGTACTCTTTTAGTTGGCAATCGTGAGGCGTCTATTTTGTTTGATAAGGGTTCTATTCATTCCGTTGTTGCTCAGTCTTTTGTTCGGCACCTGGATGTGCCATCTCAGTCTTTAGATTTGTTATGTCTATTGCTACCCCTATGGGTACTTCTGTCGTTATTTCTGATTTGTATCGAAGGTGTGCGATCAGTTTTGGGGATAAGATTCGTAGAGCTAATCTTTTTCCAATGATTATGCACGATTTCGATGTCATTCTTGGGATGGACTAGTTGGATAAGCACCAGGACACTATCGATTGTCAGGTGAAGAAGGTTATATTTGGAGATGTGAAGTCTACCGAGTTCGTGTTTCAGGGTTCACAGCCGAGTAGGGTGGTGAAGTTGATTTCAACTTTGAAGGCAGGGAAGTTGGTGGCAAAGGGTTGTGAGGGGTATTTGGCATTTGTCAAGGATACCTCTAAGGGTGAGTCTCGTATTGAAGATGTTTCAATTGTTCGTGATTATTCTGATGTGTTTCCTGAGGAGTTGTCAGGGTTGCCACCGCAGCGGAAAGTGGAGTTTGCTATTGAGTTTGTTCCTGGTGCTGGAGCTTATCTCTAAGGCAGTCGTTTCGGATTGTAAGACCCCGATTTTTTTTTTAAAATAAATAGAATTTCTTTTATTTATTATGTTGAAATAGTAAGGGTTGATTTAATTAATGTGGAAAGTTATAGGTAAAATGCGCAAATATTTTAAATAAGCACTGTGGTTATAAAATATTCATTGTTGTCGGGGAATATTCGTACGATGGTGCAACCTTGTGTGGGCCCCATAACGGAAAGTGATTGGATGAAAAAAATGACAAGTATAAGTTATTTATAAATAACGGCGTAGTTGTTACCGTTAATACTGGTTGAATACCCGATGGTTAAAACACAGTAGCACACGGTATTACACCAATTATTGATTCTTACGTAAGAATGCACTACTCAATAATTGTTACAGTAATTACTGTTCAGTATTTTATTTTATTGATTTAATAATTGTTGTGTTGATATTTTATATTACTGTTGTTTTAATAATTGTCACTGCACAGTATTTTCTATTATCTGAATAATATTATTAGATAACATTATTGACAATGTCTAGAAATTTCTGTCTATGGAGAGGTTTGGTCATCTAATTGTGCGCCAGTAAGGAGAGATCCTTATTGGAAAGCCCCCTCTTTCCTGGGAACTGTCTGGTTGTCAATAATGTGATTCTGTAATATTATTTGTGAATAATTAATTATTGATTTATATGATAAGAAAAATATTGATTTTATGAGGATATAGATGGAGAAAATTTTTAATGTGACAATTGTTAAAAATTAATATTTTATCTTTTCCTGATAAAATAATTCATTTAAATATATTATTTTAATGATATATTAATGGTGATATTTTTACAATGAATGTGGGATATATGAATAAATGAGGAGGACGAGTATTTTTGTTGGATTAAATGTTTAACACATGTTTTGTGTGTTGGTGGACACAATTCTTGACCGAAAATTTATTATATACTGTAAAATTGCCCGTTTGTGGATTTCGGTCAATTTCTGTTTGGAATTTGGAAAAACTTTCTTCTGTAAAGTTGTAGAGAATTGAATTTCCTATTAAAAAATTGTGAGATTCGAATTTTCTGACAAAAGAGCTATTTGTTATGAATTATTGAAAGTTCCGAAGTTCAGAAATAATTGATTTTTGCGAGTTTTAGTTAATTATTTTGAGAAAAACGTTTTTTGTGCAATTAGTGGACTCGCATGTATTATAAATGATCTGAATTCAGATCTTCAAAGGTGGGCTTGACAAAAATTTAATTATATTAATATTTTATTAAATTTTCTGCTTTGGTGTTCTAAGCAATTTCTATAAATAGGGTGTTTAGGTTAGAATTGAAAATCACACCAGAAACTGAAGTTTTCTCTCTATTTTTCTCTCGATATATTGAGCGTATTCTTGTGAGTATACTTTGAGTGTTGCTATACGGTGCAAGTTTAAGTCATAGCCTATATCCGGTGTTTCAACTAGAAGTACTGTCTTTCAAGGTAAGGGATTTTATTTTATTCGTAAATGATATTATTTCTTCAATATCATTATGCCGAAATATTTGTGGAAATTTTTATCAAATTTGGAACTTTTTCATGCCGGGGTTACTATTTATGAGTTACTATTCATGAGTTACTATTCACAAGTTACTATTCACGAGTACTATTCACGAAGCATGATGATATTTTTTGTGAAATTTCTATCTTTTTGTGTCGGAGTTATTATTCACGTATATGGCACTATTCACGAATACGACACTATTCATAGAAAATTAAATTTTTCCTTTTCGTCCAAAATATCTATTATGGATACTAGCTTTGATTGTATCCATGTTTTGATCATTCTTGAATTTTACTTCAGTATGATTATTTATGAAGTATTTTTGAACTCGGATTGTTTAAAGTACGAATCTATAATACTTGTTCTTTTGTTTCACAGGATTCGTTTCTTTAAAATATTTTTCATCATCCTCAGTCCTAAATGATGATATAACTGAATATCTTTGGCCTGTAGTGCACAGATCCGAAGACCCTGAGTTTGGAAGAAATTTGGGGCTTTGGTTAATGTCACTAATTAAGTGACTTGATTATTGTGTAAGAGTATCATAGACTGTAAAGCTCATGTTTTGCTTAATAAATTTTGTTTCTTTTTGGAAATGGAAATCCTTGGAACAAATTTGTTTCCAGATTCATATTTCTTGATTTTTTATTTAATTCAAATTAAAAATCATTCAATTTGGGCTTCTGAATCATTTCAAGTTCAAGTCATATTTTTATTGTAAATCTTCACCTCACCCGAGATCGAGTTTTATTCGATGCTTTTGCCTTTACACTTTATTTCTGAGTTTTGGACAGTAAAAAAAAGAATAGAAAACTTAAATTAGAATGGAAAAGAAAAGAATAGAAAACTTGAAGTTTTCTTTTGTGCAGTTTCTGAGTTTTTAATAGAGAAAAATAGAAAATTAAAAAATTTCTTTTCTTGCGTTTTTGAGTTCCAATGAAAAGAAAAGAAAAATATCACTTTTATAAATTTATTTTTCTATTAATTATAACCATTAAACCATAAATAAAACTATGCAAGATAAATTTAATCAAAGAAAAAATCTATATTCAAATACAAATATCCAAATACATTTCCTCTCCTTTTTACTTAATTTTTTAATAAAACTTTTAATTGAATTTGTGATATATTCTTGTAATTTTTTTATCACACTTTATTCTATTCATACAAGCATATAAAAGTTTAATGCGTATCTGTAAAAATGTAATCTCTTTCTTTTCTAGATATATTTAAAATAAAATAAAAAATACCTTTAGTTCAGAAATAAATATTGAACTTATTTTGCTTGTCTATTTCTGCATCAATGGAGAATGATGGAATTGGAGGCCATAAATAAATATGGGACCATATAATATCCGTGATCGAACAAAAAAAATAGTTTCCCTTTCTTGTCAGTATTGTACATTATTCTTGTAAATATTGTTCATTAAGTTTAATAGATAAAAATAAATTGGGGACATGAGTTGTAATTTAAAATTTATTATATTGAAAGTTGGGGATAATATGGAAATTATAAAAATATTACTTATTTCAATTTCTTTTCCGTCCAAATCAGGCCAATTTTGAACGGAAAACTCTAGCGGGAAAAGTGGCTAGGTTTTCTATCCATTTCTTTTCTTTTTCGTTTATTAAAAAATTCAAAAACATAAGATTGGGAGAGAACTTAAATTTTTCGACCATTTCTTTTCTTTTCTGTCCATTTTAAAATTCAGAAACAGAGCGTTAAAGATAGGTCAGGGAATGGTGAAGAGATTCTGCAATACCTCTTGGTACTGGCCATGAGAAACTCATTTATTGAAAGATGTGTAATATTTTACAGAGACTACATTTATTTTTGGTGTTAATTTTCATATTATTGGATCTATATACGAATACTCGGGATCTTATAAATTTTACGTGCTTGACTGTAGAAACCTAACTCGTGTGGCAATCCTGTTGAAATCTTTGGTTCTGTTTGACATGGCTCAATAAATTGTTTACAGGATGATTCCCCATAAGACTAAGTGTGGTGCAGCTGTAACTTGCTCGGTTGAAGGTTTATGAAGGAATCCCACCTCCATATGACAAGATTAAGAGGATGGTCATCCCTGATGCTCTCAAGTTAGTTCTTTATGACCAGTAATATGTCTGTTCGCTCATCTTTTATTCATATAGATGTGGTTTGTTAAAAAAATTATTTTTTGAAAATCAGGGTTCTGAGGCTTCAAGCCGGACATAAATATTGTTTGTTGGGTAGATTGTCATCAGAGGTTGGATGGAACTATTATGATACTATCAAGGTGAGATTTAAATACCTAATTATTGTGTGCTTATGACAAAAAGGCATTTTCTAGGCTTCTTGTATGTTTTACTTTTGAATAATAATGCAACAAATTCTGTTTTTGCATCTGATTTGATTAATGATAGTCGATGCTTTCATACATGATATCTCCCGATTGTTTTTCCTTTTGCTTTTTATCTTGAACTTTCTGAGTTCGTGCCATTATACTTCAAAATGAGTAGTACTGTGTATATAGATTACAAATTCTATCAGCTGATGTTGGTGACCATAGAATGTTTATGTAGTAACTTTAGAAATAGCACTCTTGTTTATTACCGCTATTGGATGTGTGTAGCATACTTGTAACTTCTTCATTGGAACAATATTCTTCGACTAATGGGTTTAAACTTCCAACGATTATTTGATTCACTAATACCTTATGATGCTTCCATTGTGTTATTCGTTTGAAACAACTCTCTCTCTCTCTCTATCTCTCTCTAACGTCCAACAATTTAGTATTATAATATTTTTTTCTATATTCACTTCGGCTTGGATTCCAGCACATGTTGTTCTTGAATTAGTAGCCCCCAAATAGTAGCATATTACAGGTAGTTGTTGATTCTCTTTTGGTGTTTTCATATTATGAAAAAAAATCGATTGTAAATAAATTTATGATGATCAATCTTACACCACATTGTTTGGTAATACCAAGCTAGCTGTAATGGTAACTTCCCTACTAGCCAACTACACTATGTTTGCTGCGTGGTAACAAAAATGACTAGCAATTATCAAAATTCTGTTAGAATCCATACCATTTACTGGTACCACAAATATTTACTGCAACTAAAGTATATTGCTTTTGAATTTGATAATTTTCTTCTATTTCCCTCATCTCTTGTCTATATATTCGTCGTTGGATATTGAGTACACCAAGTCTCTTTTTATTATAACCTACAACAATATGGGGGCAGAAGTTATAACTGAATTCCTCGTCAATATGATGTTCACTGCAGGAGCTTGAGAAGAAGAGGAAGGAAAGGGCTCAGGAAGTCTATGAGAAGAAGAAGAAATTGACAAAAATGAGGGTGGAAGCTGAGAAGCTTGGTTCCCAGCTCGACATAATTGCTCCAGTCAAGTACTAAGATAGAAATATAGATTTTCCAAGCAGAAAATTTTGTTGGGAGTATCATGTTTCAGCTCAATTTCTAGATTGAGAGGTTTATTATCTTTTGTGGTTATTTTGAACAGAAAAAGTTGTTCTATACATGGTGCACCTTCTTTTCTAAGTTAACTGACTATTGTTTTGTTTCTGATTTTGTGCATCTTTAATAACTATGTCTATTACTCACTCCTTTTGACTAAAGATACAAATTTGTCTTCAAAAAGGAGATAAAAAAGATAGGTACATAAAGCAAAAGAGGAAATATGTCATTTAGTTAGGTTTATTAGTATAAAATATAAAAGTACTTATCATTTTATATAATTTATTAAAGATAAATTTAAATTTTTTTATTCTCTTCTATTTTTATTTATTTTTAATACGTGTGCAAATTATATTTTGTTCATCCTTTTGGAAAAGGGGAATATTTTATTTTCAGTTATGTCATTTGTGGTTTTGGCGCTCTAATAACTAAAATATATTTAAATAATATTGGAGTGAAATATTTGAGGGAGATAAAATTTATTAATTGATTACTCAAATTCCAATTCATAATTTAAATGTCTCCGAGTCAGATACAATCTCATTCCCTGGCACATGGTATATTTTCTTACTTGGTAGAAAAGACTCATGTGTGTGTGTGTATATCCGGACCCTATTTTTTTTTTTGCTTTTTTTTTAAAACAACTAAAAAAAAATTATGGAACTTGAATTTTTACATAATACAGTGTTTTTGGTGTGATTTGGATACGTATAACAAAATATATATGTACAGTCTGGGCAGACTGTACATACATTGGTTGGTGTAGGTATTAAAAACACACCCAAAACACTGTATTATGGAAAAAATTTAGTTCCATAATTTTATTTTATTTTTAGTTCTACCAAAAAAAAATAGGGTCCAGATTTTGGATCAGGTCCGGACTCCCAGACCTGATCCGTGTTCTATATATATATATATATATATAATTATCCGTGCAAGACACGATGTAACAAAAAATTAGATTAAAAATCAAAAAATATTACATTACCTACAAAAATTTTGAAACCTAAAATAAATTACAATCACACAACAATTATCATAATTCACCACACTTTCACAATAATTAATTTTTTTTTAAAAATAGATATTCAGAAAAATCTAAACTTGTCAACAAAACTTACAAATCATCAATAGCAATTTTTATAATTTATCACACCACCACAATAACAATAATAATAATAATAATAATAATAATAATAATTACTATTACTATAATAATAATAATAATTATTATTATTATTATTATTGTAGTTGTTATTATTATTACTGTTATCAAAATTATTATTATAAATAATATTAATGTTATAATTATAATAATATTATAATTATTATTAATATTCAAATGAAAGATTAAAATTGGAAATGCAATGAGCGTGTTAGTCAAAAAAGTGCACGTAATCTAGCCAACCTACAAGTTGCATATGAAAATTATAGGGCAGTTGAAAATTATAGGGCAGTTTGGTTCAGTTCTCACAAGCAAACTCAGTTCAGAATAATTAGGACAAAACACAGAAAAAGGGCAAATCAAAATTCACAGAATACTACTGAGCTTGAAGTGTGTGTGTGTGTATATATATATATATATGGGCTATATGTATATACACAGCTGTGTATTACACAGTAGACCTATGACGACAGATTTTTTGGGCTATAACGACGGTAAACTGTCGCCATAGCCCAGAATAGCTATGATGACGGATGAAACCGTCGCTATAGCCCAAAAAACCGCTACTGTGTAATACACAGCTGTGTACATACATTTTTCCCTATATATATATATATATATATATATATATATATATATATATATATATATATATTGCATTGAGATTCCAAAATACTGATTAAACCAAAAACAGTGAAAATACATGAAAAACACGAATTCGAATTTCCTATATCCCAAATTCATAGCCAGTTTTTCTCAACAAAGACGTAAACTAACGAAGTAAAAAATCCCCTAGATTTCATTCATTTGTTTTAAACAGAAAATTAGAAAATACATTGGAGACTCCTAAATCGCGATTGTTCTTGGTTTGACAGAGACCACGAGATTCAGAGTACCTTGGGAGACTTAATCGCTGTGAGTTTTCGGCCGGAGACAGAGACAACGAACACGCTTTTGTCCGGCGAGATGTATACCAGATTTGCGCGATTGAGGGGGAAAATGTATCCTCAATCTTGTTGAACCAATTGTTCCTCTGATCTTCTTTCGTCCGGCGCGATTTGAACAAGAAACGCTATTTGGGAAAATTTGAACAAGAAACGCAATTCGGGAAAATTTGGAGGCGGCTTCTTTTTTTACCCGAAAAGAGATGCGTGTATTTTTGTTCTCACACGCATCCTTTCCTGGGCCATTGGATGTATCTGACGGCTGAAAGAAGAAGTTCGTATTTTGGCTAATTTCCGGAATCCCGGACTATATATATATATATATATATATATATATATATATATATATATATATATATATATATATATTCCCTGGCAAAGTGTCTCGTACACAAACTTTATATTCATTAAAATCAATAATCAACAAAACTGCAGCAGCAGCACCACCGGTCTGAGACAAGTTATAAATCACAAAAACAAAATAAAAAAATGTATTTTTAGTTTACGGATGGGGGAAAAAGCAGCAAGAAATTAAAAATCTTGAGCTTTCTGTATTGTAAAAATTGTGTTTTTATCCCCATCATATCCATGTTGCTTATGCTAAACGACCATTGGTAAAACAAGTTATCATACTTTCTTCATGGAGAGAAGCATCACCAACTATCACCTGATCGGTCGCAAGCAACGAAAAAGAATAGCAACCCATTACTGCAGGTGAGCAATGTGAAATCTTCAGAATGCCGCTGTTTGTGGAATTATACCATTCACGTCAGGAAGCTACTAATCGCCCGCAATTTATAACAGTGTAGATGGTCCATATCAAATTTAATCATAGAACTTGTTTCTCTTCCCTTGGGCGCCTGCTGCTTAACATCTTCCATATATTATCAGCAACATGCAGCCCAGAATATACGGCCAGAGTTTACATCCCAGCTGTTTATTTGGTATTATGTGTTGGTACGCTCAGATAAAATTTAGTATTCTTGAAGTCATCCAGAAGAGGGTTATAACCGTCTTTGGTCCTCGTCTTTGTGGGCAGACCAAATTCTTCCATGAATGCAGATGTATCAAGCTACATCAAATGTATAAACATAAGCACCAAGTAAAAGAACGCGAAATGAAAATTTCAACTTGAGAAATATACCTATAATATTATTGTATTCAATATGCAGACGACATTTCAGTATGGTTAGCAATAACCAAAATGTATGTATGAAAGATGTACAAAATACCAATAACAAGGTTCTACAGTCACCAAGAAGGCAGCGATCCAGATTTGTAATAATTCAACATTTGAATTTTAATAGAACCAATGGCCAAATCATAACATACTTAAAGTTAAATATAATGAGATTTGGTACATTGGATTTTTAAAGTTGACTCATTTGGAATGACTTAAAAAGAGAATGAGTAATATAGGTCTGACCACTGTTTTGTGTAAAACAGTGGTTATATTACCAGAAATACTTTCTTGATAGAATTTACAAGGGAAGCTGAGTTCACATACTTGCATCTCATTTGAAAGGAACATGTAATCATATAAAATTATTTGAAAATTATTTTTTGCTAAATATGTTTCTATATATTGCAGACATGAATGATCACAAACAATTAAAATGGTGAGTAGAAATAACCATAATGGTTCGCCTTTTCTTCCCTTGCTTGGATGATTTTTCCAAGTGTGGCTTCAACCACCCTGAGCAATAGTGGTCTATGCGCTCCAAAAGCAAAAAGTCCGTTGGGAAAAAGATATCAGCATCGCCCTGCAAGGAAAGAAATAATGATTGAACAGATAAGGAATCCTTAGAAAGAGCACAAAAGTTTAGCATAATGATATGCCATGCCAACAAAATGAAACATGCCAGCTGGCTAATTCGGCAGTTATGTATTCCACTGAGCAGTCAGTGGCGTGGTGTTCAATTTTGAATACTGACGTAAATCTTTTTTTAGTTACTTGCACAGAGAACCAAACAAACAAAAGCTTCTCTTTCTTTGTCAATCTTCAGATGGTTCATAATTGACAAGAAGTCAAAGTACCTCTAGGATCCAATAAGATTCCACATATTGAGCAAGATAATACAGAACAACTTTGAATCAAAATTAAGTTGAACAAATTATGATATACATTTGGCAACTGGAACTATCATGTCAATTGTCACTTGACCAAGACCTATATGAATATCCAGCTTCACTTAGGAATTTTAAACTTGTGCCATGATGCTCATGCAAGGACCTTTTGCGATCCTGCCTTATACCAAATTGTGTATTTCCATTATATACTCTATTGTCACTTGCTAAAACAATAATAAAAACAAGCAGAACATTGGAGAAGTAAATATCACCTTTGCATCCAGATAACTGCTGTGGTCTGAACTGCTGCCATCTTTCTGCAAAGAAAGGTGATAGGATCAACTGATCTTGTTAGACTGGTACTCCTGCCCTAATTAGTTGTCTACATTTCATATCGCAAAGTAATAAATTGGAAGATTTGATTAAAAAAAAGCTTCATGCATTTCATCAAACCCAACCCCTCGAACTCTCTCTCTCTCTCTCTCTCTCTCTCTCTCTCCTGTTCTTATAGAAATTAATTATATTAATAGAAAGTTTATAGGACCCAATAAAAAGGTTATAGAAGAGAAGACAAGAGGTCCCTTCAAAGATACCAAGCCAAGTACAATCCTCAATTGAATTAAATGCGTACATAGTTAAGTAGTCAGTGCGTCTGGAGAACAATGGAAAAAAGCGATTTTTTTTATTTTTCTTATATAGATAAGTTGATTAAAGGGGTGAAAGAGATGAAAGGAACATATCAATAATTACAATACATGCATAATTTTGTGCAAGTATGAAAAGTCCTTTTCCTCACTTTACAGTATTACCTTGCTCACACATGCATTGCAAAAGGTTATACTTGACATTTGATGTAGCAATCCTAATGATATATACGAAGACAATTTATAGCATGAATTACAAATGTTCTGAGAAAAACTGCAAAACACATGGACCGGAATGTACCTTGGTTGAAACCAATGGAGCTCTATCACCAAGTATTTTCACATCAGGAAGGTAACTGAAATCAGAAGCAATCAAAGACATCTTTGGCAGGGCCCCATGTAAAACTTCAAGAAGTTTCTGAATATTTAATATGATATCATTTTCCTCGAGTAAAAGCATATAAAGGGAAAAGTAGCCATTTCAGAAAATAAAAAGAAAAGAAAAGAAGTTTTTGGATAAGTACAACAATTACAACAACTTTATAGAAGATTCCTTACTAAGCAACCAGTTGGTAGCCAACATCTTTTAGGCTTTGGAAAAAAATTAGCCCAAATATTTTTAGCCGCTGAAGTTACCCTGCTACCTTGTGTTTTACAATCCTCGTCAAGATCCAAGATCTCCATGCAACTCGTAATTAGTGGATCTTCTAATGGCTTATATAACTCAGAAAGTTCTGACCTGCTAAAGGAGTCATGCAAAGGCCAGTAAGCACTGTGTATAAACTTAAGTGGATCTACTAGCAGAGTACATTTTGAAGACGTGCCTTTCTAAAAACTTAAATTCCTATTGATGCAGGACGAGGATTCAGAATATATACTCCCTTGGTTCCATAATAACTGTCTTTTAAGCTTCATTCACATGAATTATTAAGAAAGTCATTTAATACTATCATTTAAAAATTAAAATTTGTATGAAATTCCATCACTACCCTTTATGGAAAGTAGGAAACTATTAATGCAAGAGAGAAAATTTATTGAGAGAATGAGAGAAGTTAGGGGTAATATAGGAAAATAAATAATTTATTCTCCTAGAAAGTTGTAAATAACAAATAAATTGGAATAAATTATTTCTTCTAAAAAGACAATCATTATGTAACCGAGGGAGTATAAAGGATGAATAGAGAAGGATAAGGAGAAACTATCTTCTCAAGAAATGGTAGAAACACATACAAAAACAAAAAGCTTCTTCTCAAATAATTAAATTTTGAATAAGCAAGGCGATTACATCAGTTTATATAGGATATAAGAAACCTAATTCTAATATAATTTGACTAACCTAATTCAATAAAGATACAACCTTCTAATTAATATCTACTATAATTAAGAGATCTAAGAATAATTTACATAAGTTAAAGATATACAATAATTTATCCCTAAATAATAATTTAAATAATTAATTAACAATCCTTTAATATCCAGATCCCATTGGGGTACCACCTTTGACATCCAACGATATGTAACAAATAATAAATAGGAACACAACAGACACCAAGGAAGGGGGTGTGAGCCATGTAAATTGAAAGAAGTTTCACTGAGAGAAAATTCATTGAAGTTACATTTCTGATAACTGGAAAAGTTTCACCAAAAGAAGCTCCTAGGAAGGGGATGCGCCCATGTAAACTATGCATACAAGCAAAAGGTATCTAAATGACGATAGTTACATATAGTTATATAGATGAATCAAAGAAGCATAGGTTACTGGATCAAGAGGGGGTTTGGGGAAGATTGAATTTATAAACATAAAAGAAAATGAAAGATCTAACATTGGAGTTCTGATAATAAAAGAGGTGTATGATAGCTGAAGTAAAACAAAGAAAGGCAAAGAATCTGGTTCCACATAAGGAGAGTGAAGATTGATGAAGATAATTACAAATTATACTAGAAACTAAACAAAAGATTTTCTATTTAAGCTATTGACTTTAGCAATTGGTTCAGAAGTCAAATTTTAATCTATCATGGAAAGTGGTCTCAGATGCTTGCTATTGTGTGGACGACGTTCATATCGATGTCTTTAGCCTGCCTTCTAGTTTTAGTGGATGCAATTTGATATAGAACTGTTTTAGTGCAAAAAAATTGCTACAGTAGAAAAGTCAGGAGATAGATGCACTGAGGAAATTTCTTTTTGCAAATACATACATAAAACAACAAACCATCCTTTACATCGTTAGCGTGTGGGGCCGTGGGCAACCATAGGCACATGTTAATCAGAGAGTACCAGTGTAGTTAGTCCGCCCATTCTTGGTAAAAATTGTAGGATACAACATATACAACTGTCAAGGAAGTGTCAACAATATATATTGTAGCAGGCAAATATAGCGGCAATTGTTGCACGGAGTTTCTCACCTGTCGTATTGCCTTTGAACCCACACTTCCATCCATGGTGAAACTTGACTTGCCGAATAGATAAGGTCATGTGGAAGATTATCAAGCACCTATTAGATTTAAAAGTACTAATATTATATCAATATGGTGCATAATAAAAAAATCAGAAAAGAGAATTTCACTAGGTATACACAGCCTTCAAATAACAACTGTGTTTATCAAATAAACGTCACTTGTCATGGGTGTACAAGATAATGGCATAACTTACAGCCAAGTGCTACAATTAGTACACCCCCCCCCCCCCATAGTGTCCTAAAAAGTTCATTTTTTTCACCATATATAAATCTCAATTCCCATCTTATTATTCTTATACTCCCTCCTCGGTTCAACAAAAAGAGTCCCATTTGCAAATATTAAGGATATATTTTTGTTCAATATTTACCCTTTAAAATAATAAGTTGTTAGTTAAGTAGTGGTGAAATGATAATGAAATTATGATTGCCAACTTGAGGACGACATGTGATTTTATACTACTATCAATTAAATGTACTCCTTTAGTGGAACAATATGGGACTCTTTTTGTGAAACATGGGGAGTAGTAAATAGTATATGTGGATGTTGTATGCTAGTAGTAATAAAGAAAGCAAAGACTTTGACATGCCTCCCTTTAACAACCATTTATATCCATGGAAAAACAAGAGAACACCACAATTGGCCAATTAACCAAGTCCTCATGATTTATGAAGCAAAGACATTAAATATTCAAGATAGTAACCTACCTCTAGCATTATAACCCAGCAAGGTTGTTGCTCTTCATTTCCTATTTTAAAAGAAAAAGGATTAATAGTCAAACTATTATCAATACTTGTGTAGCACAATTCGGCTTCACATTGTAATAAAAAACCAAAGCTCAAAAAACTTAATGAGCAAGGTTAGAATCCAACTTTATTAATACAAACTTGCTCTACACCCCCAGGAGAAAATAATTTGATCAGTAACATGAGAACAAAACAGAAAGCTATAAATAGCTAAGGACACTATACCCCATCCATTCCGATCAGCAGCATCACGACACTCCACTCTAAACTTTGATAAGTGACTGCGAACTTCTCCAACAGTATCCAGTTGTTTCTTGGCCAATGCAGAACTGATCTCCACTGAACTGCAATAGATGTTTTTATCAAAAAATATTGTCTTTTAAATAGGTATAAACAAATTTCAGATAACTAATTGAGTTTTTTTCTTCTTCTTTTTTTGAAAACAGAACAGTATATATTTAACATTAGGATTTGAATTTACAGCTTCAGTCTAAAGAATGTTTAAGTGTGACTAATCAGTAAGATATAGGTAAAATCAAGATCACTTATGTGGAGCTTAGTCCTAAAGAGATTAGAATGGGTATTGGTTAGAGATCCAATGGCCAAGATCAAGTAATAGAGAGTTAGTTATCAAATCAATGGTAGATATTGACTTGTAATCCTTGATATAAATAATGAGTAGAATTCTATATGGAATAACAGAAATTACAACTTTCTTTCTCTCTATACAAAATTCTCGCCTCTCACTTTCCTCTGGAGTTAGAAGCTCGAAATTCTTGTATCATTGGTGCTTTCATTGAGAGATTCCATCGTGGAATCAAATGGGAAGCAATCGAATGAAGAAAATGATTTCTTGAATCAGTTGCGGAGCAAAGGAAAAAAAAAATAGAGTTCTAACAGTTATGGAGAACAATAAAGGATAATCTCTTTTTTATCTTGAATGGAATGGAAAAATGCAGAACAATAGAGGATAATCTCCTCAAGGTAGTTGCAATAGCTAAGAACTCAAATAAAAGTTTAAAAGGAAATAATCATGAAATAGGAGTATTTACATTACAAGCAATAATGTCCGCTGTCAATATAGGGACCCGTGGAAAATGTAAAAGGACTTGATTCTTTTCTTCTTTTTTTAACTTCATTAAGGTCCATTGAAGACCAGAATAAATTATGTAAAAGCACAACTAATTTTGAGCATTACATGGTCTGTTTAAAATTGCTAACAGCAGTAGAGATTGATTTCAAAGTTGATAAAAGTAAAAATGATGCACCTACATGTAGGTCATATTATTGTAAACTCTCGTAGGTGCATTCAACATTATGTAATCCATTATGCCCTTTGCACAAGTTCCTGATCCACCTCCAATTTCATATATCTGAATGCAAATAATTACAAATTGGATTATGTCTAGCCTCAACATGTAAAACATGTACACTAAAAATTTTCTCTCCCCCACCCATCCCCCATTGAGTGAAGAATCCAAAAATCTTACAATGGAAGTGTAAAGAAGTTTTTGTTCTTTCCCTTTTTGATAAGTACCCATGCAAACATGAAAAAACACAAGTTGATACATATACTTCCTCCATTCCAGAATATGAGATCAAGTTTGACTTTTCAAAATCATTATGAGATATTTTAAATTTAAAATTGTTGAGCTTCCTTTAACTTTTAAAAACAATAAATCTTGTAATATCTCAAACTAGATTAATTCATATTAATTTTGAATTTGAAAATATCTCAAATTGACTTCAAAAAGTCAATATTGATCCTATATTTTAGAGTGGTGGGAGTACAACATAATAAGTTTAGTAATTTCTAAAACATTGTATGATCTGACAATTCAATGCCAGCTAGACCAAAACAGAAAATGCCAAAGCATTTATGGAGAAATAAAAGCTTTCCTATCACATAATCATATTGAAATAAGAAACAACTTACTTTTAGAGGAACTGAAAGGCTAGCAGTTCGCATAATGGCTTCAGCAATTCCATGGGCATACCAAGGCTACAAGAAAGGAAGAGAAAAAAGAATTAACATATATATAGACACACACACCCCCCATATTAAGAAGGTAAAAATGAACATATAAGCTGGATGAACAAAAAGTGTTGAACATCATCGTCAACAATCAATATTTAAGACCAGAAACAAAGAAAAAACAATAGTCGAGTTGCTTGTATGATTTCTAAAGCACACAGCGAAAGACCAGCTACCATCATTTCTATATAGCAGTAGCATACAGAACAAAGAACAAAGAACAAATAAACTGCTTAAGCATTTATGCACTACTATTCCTCGACCAAAAAACAGGCAAAGCACAAATCAAGTTGTTTATACAATTGCTGAAGCCCACAGCGAATAATCAGATATTATCTTGACAACTATACAAGTAACATACAGGATACATAACAACTAAACTGCTTAAGCGTCTATCCACTGCTTTCAGTTTAAATTTTCCATCTGTTTAATTCTTGATATTATATATATATATATATATATATATATATATATATATATATATATATACAGAACTGATCAAGTGAGGGCTCCCTTTCTTAAAATGCGGATTTTTTTTATTTTTTTATTTTTTGCTTTTTTTTTAAAAACTACCAAAAAAAAGTATAATATTTTATGGAACTGAAATTTTTTCATAATACAGTGTTTTGGGTGTGTTTTGGATACATATTAACAAAACAGATCTATACAGACTATCCATATATATATATATATAGAGCAAGGATCAAGAGCATTCCTCTTAAATAACATTCCTCATTAAATAGCACTCCTTTATTAAAACTACGTCGTTTTGGAGTCTTTTTTAAAATACAAGTGGGGCCATGGGTGGCATTTTTGTAAATAAAAAGAAAGCAAGTGGGACCACTCTCTTTTAAAAGACTTCAAAACGACGTAGTTTTAATAAAGGAGTGCTATTTAAGGAGGAATGCTATTTAAGGGGAATGCTCTTGATCCTTGCTCTCTCTCTCTCTCTATATATATATATATATATATATATATATATATGTATATATATATATATATGTATATATATATATATGTATATATATATATATATATATTAAGTACAACTATAAAACTGAGATTTGGAGGACCCAACATCCTAATCCTAATAACTCCACAAGGATATAGCAATGACACAATACTACCTTAAAAAGCTCAACCGGAGTAAACCATGATACATCATTCTGCTTGTAGATATTATCCAAATGCTTCATATAAGCTTTCCTGCCTGAAATATTCCAACAGGTTCAGTTGTAAAGGACAGTTTACTTTGAAAAGTGCAATCATAATGTTGTCAGTGTACCAAGTATTTGTACTACAATATAATTTACAGCATCAGCATATTTTTGTAAATTGGTTTATGTATCCACTATTTTCATGAATCACTAGCACGAAAAAACTTGATTGAACGGAATACTCCCAAGCTGGGGTATGATTCAGTCACAATTTTGACCATAAGTGAATTGGGTCAAATTCAATTTCTGGCATGGTAAATTCATGTAAGTACTACAATCGTGAATACATCATTAAAGTTTATATTCCATATTTAGTACTTATCTCTGACACCAATAAAATCTGAATCAGCATATAATGCAATATGCATCCAGCTTCTTAAGATGAACATCTTCAACTGTAATTACCAAACCTATCCCATGGAAACATGATCTATATCACACTCGCAAAACTAATTGTACTTTAACCAACACATAATCTGCATAATTATAATGATAAGTACTTGCAAATACTGATACATATATATATATATATATATATATATATATATATATATATATATATATTGCAAATTCAACACATGTCACATTGGTGTAAAAAAAATCTTCGATACTATAAAGGTCAATAGACTGCATCTGTTTCTCAAGAATATAGATTATTTTAACTGCAAATGGATGACCAGACCTTTTATTGGAACTGGAGAAATTTCCATTCCATCAGTCTAACTGAATTATTTCTACTTCCATTAACACGTAATGCACACAATTATGGTAACAGATACTTTAGAATGCTGAAATTATTTCACAACCCCAATAAAAACAAGACTTTGATAGCTCAAGCTCAATTAACTCGTACCCATTTCAAGATAATATGTTTTGGATTATTGAACTTGGGATTCAGATACTCTAACCAAATTGTACCTTAACTTTCATATAATTAACCCTAATTTGTAATGCTCGTCAAAACTGCATAGAAAGAGTAGAAATTTTGAAACCTTGGAGCTTATTGAACTTGATGCTTTGCCCAAGCACTCCAACCGAACTTGATTTTTGAGAGAAATAACCATGATTTGGATCATACAATGCCGAATGTATAAAATCTCTAACCTAAAAATCAGAAAGATAATATCTTTAGTTGAATTACAAAAGCTGCACATATAATATAAATATATACACACCGAGAGAGTAAATTACAAGAATTGGGGTATCGCCAACAATGTGTGTTGAATAAAAGGCCGGAGCTGAATAAGGGAAGGATTCACAAGAACTCACTAGAAAAATAAATCAATAGTTAGAAATGCACATGGTATGTGAGAATAAGCGAGTTTGTGTATATTTACAGAGAGTGAGAAAAAGTACCTTTAGATTTTGGGATTCGCATGAGGAGAGAGAGGGTTTTAGGAGAAAAAGTACGAGAGGCCATTTTTGTTATGAAGCTCATCCTGATTTGATTTTTGTTGTAACACGTGGGTAGTAGTAAACTCTGGGTTGAAGGAGGGTTTTAGGAAAGAGATGCTGACAAATATGAATTCTAGCCCTTTTGCAATATTTCGTTTTCCCGACCTCTGTTTTTAACTGAAATGCAAAACCACTTCCTCCAGTTTGTACCTTTTTTACAAATCCCTTCCTCAAATTATTTTTTTTGGCATAACTCACCCTTTGATTGGTATAAGTACTAAAAAAGGGACTACAGATTTTTTTGGTTAAAAAATGACGGAAGTAACTTAGGGAATTATAGGAACAATGAAATTTTAAATATAAAAAAACTGAAAATTTAAAAATAAAAATTAATAATTAAAACATTAAAAGAAACAAATAAAAAATTAAAGTACACAAAAAAATAGGAGAGCACTATTTTTACATGATTCATGAAAGTGGGACCTACTGTATACTCACGTGAGAGAAGGCTATGTGGAAATATCAAAAATACATATAAAAATATCAATTACCAAAAATTAAATAGAAATTAAAAAACAATACCTTCATTATATTTGTATCATCAAATCATCTGGGTTATAAAGCATCGTACTTTAAAAGACTAACAAAAAATCAAAAAAGTTTCACACATATTATATTTTATATTTGTATATACTGTAATCAAACTTGTTGGGCCATAATATTTTGGACCCTATTGGCCTACCTTATTTTGGGCCTTTGGAGTATTGGGCCGGACCCTTGTGTAAATATGATTTTCATTTTTACTTTAACCGGTGATCATGACAGAGATAAACATTGACTGTTATCTCTGCATATTAATTAATGAGGATTAGACATAATTCGGCTTGCTGGCAAACGGTGATGGGATTAGCAGGTGGGTTGCATGCAGTCGGCTGATGTCATAGCAGGTCGACGGCATGCAGGAGAAAAACTGGAGTATATAAGGACATAGCAGAGAACAAAAGAGGTAACTGATATTTTTATTATCAAAACACTAGAGTTTATCACCTCTATTGTTATCCTTGTATTAGCCTGTACTGACTCTCACGCCGGAGCTATCTCCCGACGGTCCAAGCCGTCAAGCTTCTGATATTGACTCGTTTACTGTGCAGGATTGAACGCGTTTTTCGGTGATTGAGGCGCGTGAAAAGATCTTGGCAGTTGACAAAACTCATCTTTGAAGCCAACTTCGTCTTCTTCTTCTCACAAGAGTGGCTCATCAGTTCATAACTAGGTACATGATCTGCACCTCAAAAGCTAACTAATATTCATCATATTCCTCTTCTTCTAATTCCGTGTGTACCATTTCATGCTCCTGCCGGCGTAATTTTTTTGCCTTTGTAGCAACCCTTTCTTCTTTAGTTTTCTATTTCAAAATCCCAAGTTTTTTTTACTAAAATTCTTTAGAGTAATTTTGGGTTCAAATTTCAAAAATTGAAGGTTTTGCCCACAAATGTGAATGAAAATTAAACAAACGATGATAGTGGTGGGTCAATTTATCCAAAAAAAAAGATCTAAAATTTGGGTCATAATTAATAACAGATGGCTGGATTCGATTTTAGTTTACACGGATTTGCTATTGTATGGAGACATACGAAGCTTATTGTTGTTCTTTTGATGATGACGGTGGAATCTGGCAAATATAATGGCGGGAAAAAAATAGCGCTGAAAATGATCCAGAGTTCAGTTGAACAATATTTTACTTGGATTCTACGTGAATTTTTTTTTTTGAGATACTCGAATTTGAATAAAATTTTGTAATTTTTACACAGCTTTGAATTCGTGTCGTTTTATTGTACTCGAATTCGACTCGCGAATATTTAAGACATACACGAATTAGAACTGAATCATTTTATATTATGCTGATGTATATAAAATTAACTCGGTCAAATAGTTGAAATTTGAACACTTCAAATTAGATCTCTAGCCTTGTAAAATAAAATAATGAAATGATATTATAAATAATTAATGAACTACTTCTAATTCTAAAATTATATGGTTAATTTAATTATTAAATAATATATATTAAATAATTGAGTATACTCGATATTGTATACGAATAAAGATCAACAAACTTATATCGAGTATGTATCATTAGACTAAGAAAAAATCAATACTCTAAGTAAGCCAGTGATTCGACACGTATAAGTGTGATTCAGGTGTCAAAATGGATTAAATTCAACTCATTAATAATCGAATTCGAATCTTATTTTAATTTTTGGAGTTATTCTCGAATTGAATTTCAAAACACTAAAATTCATTTTCAACCCAAGAAAAGAGAAAGATGATGATTCTTCATTTTGGGATAGAGATATGCAGATTTGAATTTTGGGGGCTGGGTGGGGTGGGGGTGGGGGTGGGGATGGGAGAGGAGGGGTGGGGTTGGGGGTGGGGGTGGTTTAATTTTTATTTATTTTTATCTAGTTATTGTATTACGCTCATGTTACACATGTGATATGGTCCATGCCAAAATCATAAAGTTCCGTCACTTTTTATTAACATAAACGTTAATAGGGTCCTCTTATTTTTACTTGAACAAATTGGAGGGTGAGTTATGCCAAAAAAATAATTTAGATAAGAGGTTTGTAAAAAAGGTAAACTGGAGGATTATTTTTACATTTTAATCCTCAATTTTTTGTAATTCATGATTTATTTGTTAAAACATGAGGTACACTACTCTCTAATTTTTATTTTTATTTTTTTTAAAGTCACCAATATAGGTTTATATACTCTTCTATTTTTAAAATTTTAAAAACCATTTTACAAGAAAGCCTTTGAAATACATTTGAACTTTCTTACTTATGAACACATAATTTTAATTTTCTTTATTATTTACTCCCTTCGTCCCATAGTTATAGGCTGATTTCTTTTGACACATAGTTTAAAAAATCAGTTTAAATGGACAATTTTAATAAAAAAATTTCCACATATACCCCTTAATATGGAATTAATGAATAAGTTAATTACTCCTTACTTATCACACTGAAACTCTTAACTTAATTGATCAACGTGTACTGACCATTAAAATAGAATTTTAACCAAAGATGAATTTTTAATCTACATAAACTTTCAACCAATCACAAAACGTTTATTGTAAAATCCCAAATTTTACGAATAAAGATTTAAATTTCTAGATTTTTTTTTGAATATTATGGTGTGGATTTAATATAATGTTATAGTTGTGGGTAATATTTATAAATTTTGCAAAGTATGCAAGTTGTTATATTATATTCGATTGGTCGGGGAATATTCTTTGTGTCGGGGAATATTCGTACGACGGCACAATCATTGGTGGACTCCACAACGGAATTATTGTCGGATTGAGAAAATGACAAAAATATTTTTATGAAAATAACGGCGGAAGTTTTACCGTTAATACTGTTGAACTACCCGGTAGTAAAAGTACAGTAATAAGAGTGGTTGCATAGTAGCACACGGTATTGGTTATTGATGTTTACGTGAAAAGTCACGTAGTTATACTCAATTATTGCTACAGTAATTGCTGCATCATATCTTTCATATTATTGATTCGATTATTGTCACAATATCATCTGCATAATATTATATATATTATTAAATCAATAATTAAGACGACAAAGTTATTCATATTATTAAATTATAATATTTATAATGTCTAGAAGTTCTGCCAAGGAGATGTTTGGTCACCTAATTGCGCACCAATAGGGAGAAATCCTATTGGAAAGCCCCCTTTTTCCTGGGAACGACCTGGTTGTTAAATATTGTGAGTTATGATATTAATGGTGAATAAGTTCATGTTGATTAAAGATGAATTTGATAGTTCCATTGTGCTGGGATTATTGGTGTTAGTTGAAATTGATATCTATTCCGATGGTAATTGATGTCTGGGGGTTATATTGATAAATCGGATAATTTATCAGATAAATGAGCAATTAATTGCTACTTATTCACATGCTTATATAACTATTTGTTCACATGTGTGTACTATTGAGTCACATTCATTTACTATTAGGGGAGTTGGTGCAAGATTGATAATACTTGCATGACTAAGTTAAAGATGGAGGTATAGATGGAGGTACTATATTGTAATTAATTTTTTCACATGTTTAGAACTATTGAGTCACATGATTTTACTATTGATTCACATAATTTACTATTAGGGGAGTTGGTGCAAGATTGATAATACTTACAGGACTAAATTAAAATTGAAAGAAAAGTTGGAGGTATTGTACTGTAATTTTTCGAGCCTCAAAACGTGCAATTATCGAAACTATATTTTTCTATAAATAAAAGCTCATTCTTCCTTCATTTCTCATCAATTCACTAAAGCTTTAGAGCCATTATTATAGAGAGAAATTATAGAGAGAAAGAAGAAGAGAAGTGTGCTCCCTCATTATTCCAGTATCCAGTCTTCTTTTGAGGTAAGGGGTATTTTTTTTTCTTCATATTCATGAAGAGAACTTCTGTTATTCCATTCTTTATTATTCTGTTGGAATAACCTGTATACGCGGTCTACCCTATACTTGGTGAAATTCTTCTATTATTCCATTATTTATTATTCTACTAGAATAACTTGTCTATGCGCAGTACCACATACATGGTGAAATTCTGTTGTTATTCCATTCTTTATTAATCTGTTGGAATATCCTGTCTGTGCGTTTTATGCCGGACCTGGTTCCGTCTTTATTATTCTGTTGGAATATCCTGTCTGTGTGTTTTACGTCGGACCTGGTTCCGTCTTTATTATTTTGTTGGAATATCCTGTCTGTATATTTTACGCCGGACATGGTTTCGTTATTTATTATTCTGTTGGAATAACCTGTCTATGCGAAGTACCGCATGTATGGTGATTTCTGTTGTTATTCCATTCTTTATTATTCTGTTGGAATATCTTGTCGGTGCGTATTACGCCTGACCTGGTTCCGTTATTTATTATTCTGTTGGGATAACCTGTCTATGTAAAGTACCGCATGCCTGGTGATTTTTTTTGTTATTCTATTCTTTATTATACTCAGTTGGTTAAAGTTTTGACTTCTATACTAGTCATGAAATATCATTTTATTTGGTATTTTCTGTTACGAGTTACTATTTACGGGTTACTATTCACTCTAGTATTATTCACTCGGGTATTCGGGGAACTTTTCATGCCAGAATACTATTCATGAGTTACTATTCACGGGTTACTATTCACTTAAATTACTATTCACTCGAATATTATTCACTCGGGTATTTGGAGTACTTTTCATGTCGGGGTACTATTAACGAGGTACTATTCCCGAAGTACTATTCATGACGAAAAATTGATTATTTTCTGTCCAAATTATTTTTTTGGTGCATGAATATTATTTTTGAATTTTACTCTACAAAGAAATATCATGTTGACAATTTGGATGTTATTAGTTCCTGGATAATTTAATTCTTGAACTTGTTTTATTGAATTCTTATATCATTGTCATCACCCTCATGTTTATATTATGTTGAAAGTCATCTGTGGCCGGTATTGCATAGATGGACTTGGTATGATCATGACCAGGAATTATTCGGTATAATCATGACCGTAATGTTACAAATGATGTGAAAAAAGTCCTCATTGGCCCGTAGTGCATTGATGGACAGTTTTTGGTATGATTATGACTATGGATTCTCTTCGACAAAGGGAGCGAAGATGAATTGTTTTATGACATGATCAGGACCGTTGATGAAAACACGATTATCTTTGGCCCGTAGTGTATGGATAATTCGTGGTCATGATACTAAATAATATCCTTGGCTTGTTGTGCAGGGATGATTTGATGATGTGGATTATTTATTAAGCTGAGTCTCAGCGATAAAAGTGATGAAAAACTTTTTAAATCATATAAGATAGTAGATTTTATTCTCTACTTGACTCTTTTAATGGATTACTTGTTCCGCTGCAATTAAACTTGATGTCTATTGTGTTTTATCAGTTTAACATTGTTGAAGGCTAATGATAATTTATCCTGCATTATCTTAGTCATAATATTTCTTACTGAGCTAGTTGAGCTCACCCTTTCCTTCACAGTTCTCTTCAGAAAATGAGAATATAGTTGGGACGAGTCGGAGAACGGAGTGACGGTCCAGATGATAGCATTAGTAGTTTTCACTATTCTGTTAAATAGTGTGACAATAAATATAATGAGGACTCTATTTGAGAGTGGATATTGTCTAGAAAGCAATATTCCTGTTTAAACTCTCAATTATGTTTTGTCGTATTGTACACGATAGTTGTATAATTAAGTTGTATTTGAATTTATGTACCATGTATCTGGCGACTCAAGATGGGTGATGAATATCTATTTTGGGGGTGTCACATTTATGTTATTCTAAATTCATTTATTGAGCCTAAAAAGTTGAATTCTTTATTGAGAATACAACAACATTAAATGTGGTGATAACAATAATGACATTAAATGTTGTTTCTTCAAAAAAATGTAATGGTTGAATATTTATTATAAGGGCATAAAAGTAAAATAATGAACCAACTAAATTTTATAAATAGTAAGTAGTCTATATATTGGGGCCATCCCAAAATAGAAAATCAGCCTATAACTATGGGACGGAGGGAGTATTAATTATATACTCTTTCTTTTCTAATTATCTTCTTGAAGGGCCAATGACATACCCAATTCTAATTTCTAGTCCAATATTTTTAAATACGGACTAGAAGTTGGATTCTTTTTGTTTTCAAAATTAATTAATTGATGTGCCCATTTGTAACAAAGTTTCACATATATTGTGGACTAAATTTTAAATTGACCCTAACCCTAAAATCGACTCACACCCTAATTTTTTTTTGAATTAAATACAGTTTAGTTTTAATACAATTTGCACCTTTTGTACTAAAGTTTAGGGTGCAAATTATTTTGATGTAGAAAGTGCAGAGGGTGCAAATTATTTTAAAACTCAAAATTTAAGGTGCATTAATTTAATTCAAAATAAAAATTAAGATGTAAATAAATTTTAGGATTAAAGTTTAAGATACAAATTGGAGTTTAGTCTATTTTATTGGCAAAATTAATGATTTGACCACTGACAAGTTTTATTTATTACATAACTGTAATTTTAATTTTTTAAATTACCCCATTAAACTAATTATAAATTTACAATTGGGCCCAATTTGTTATTACCAGCTCACTTCTATTAAATTGATTTGTTTTTTTTCCTACATGGCTTTTAAACATAAAAGGAGAAATAAAGGACATGACATGCATGGCCCAATCCAGGTGGACCCACACACGACAACCAGCAGGTGAACTTACAGACCACTCACCGGCTAGGCTCCAGCGATATCAGACTAGGGGTGAGCATGGTGCGGTTTGAAGTCGAAACCGCACCCGAAACCGCTTAGGTGCGGTTTGACAAATCCAAAACCGCACACGAAATCGCTTATGATTGGTGCAGTGTGGTTTTAAACTGTGCGGTGCGGTTTTAATTGGTGCGGTTTCGGTTCCAAAACCAATTGAAACAACAAAAAGGTCTAAGCATTCAATAGAATTTAACACAGAGCTCACATCGAACAATTAACTTAGTATGCATTATATAAAACAACGTAGACCATATATTCAATAACAAGCAAGAAAATTTATCTAGTTCCCAAAAATTAAAAGTATATAGTGGAGATATAATGAAATTCTATCTTATATATTGCAGGGAGGACTTATAGAATAAAATCCTAACTATACCTAATTTGAAAAATAATCTATTAGACTATTACTACTATATCATAGACCTTAACCAATGCATCAAGTGCTCGAACCAACGAATTTGGCCCTCAGCTATGACCCCTTCTAGTAACGCATCAAACAAATCCGAAATTCCAAAACCCAAATGCTTAATTTTTGACTCTATAACCTCTAACCATCTTCTTTCAATTGGTGAAATAATGACAATGCAAGACTGGAGTTTACTCTGAGCATGTTTAAGTGAAAAGTAAGTTTAGAATTTCCTAGAGATAATAAATGCTTAAACACACATAGTGCGGTTTCGGTTTTATGTGTGTGATTTTGGCTTGTAACCAAACTGGAACCGTAAATTTGGTTATTCAACTCACCTAAAACCGCCACATACGCCGGAACCGTTGATGCGGTTTTAATTGGTACGGTTCGTGCGATTTTTGGTGCGGTTTCGGTTCCAATTTGGTTACTTGCTCAGCCCTATATCAGACATAGATTTTGGCCTAACTCCGGCATAGAATCTGGCTATGACCATCAGAAAATAAATTAGTACAAATTTAGAGCAAAAATAAGATGATATCGTAAATTTGTCCAGAAAGCTTAGATTTCAATACCTTCTCTAGAACATTAGTGTACTCGCTTCGAAAAATATTATTATCTCTTTTCCATCCTGTATCACATAATTCCAAAAGTGTAGCAACCAATACCTCGTCTTCATTTTTATTCCATTTTCATTTTGTAGTTTTAGTTCGTCTCCCTTTGTCGTCGCTTCTCTTATGATTTGTTCAGTCGATGCATCATCGACCATTAATAACAAAATTTATAAAAATATTCACATGGTTTTATAAAATTCAGAGCTTGCATCAAAGGGTTTTATAAACTGTAAGACCCCAACTTTTATGAATAAAAATATATTTTCTATAAATATTATTTTTGAATATTATGGAATAAATTTGATATAATGTTATAGTTGTGAGTAATATTTATAAATTTTGCAAAGTACGCAAGTTGTTATATAATATTCGATTTGTGAGACCCCAAATTTTATGAATAAAGATTTAAATTTCTCGAAATATTTTTTTTGAATATTATGTTATGAATTTGATATAATGTTATAGTTGTGGGTAGTATTTATAAATTTTGCAAAGTATGCAAGTTGTTATAAAATATTCATTTGGTTGAGGAATATTCTTTTTGTCGGGAATATCCATACGACGTCACAATCATTGGTGAACCCACAACGGAAGTATTGTCGTAGTAATAAAACGACAAAATTTTTTTATTGAAAATAACGGACGAAAGTTTTACCGTTAAAATTGTTGAACTACCCGGTAGTAAAAGTACAGTAATACGCATGGTTGCATAGTGGCACACGATATTGGTTATTGATGCTTACGTGAGAAGTCACTCAGTTATACTCAATTATTGCTACAGTAATTGATGCATCATATCTCTCATATTATTGATTCAATTATTGTCACAGTATTTTCTGCGTTATATGATATATTATTAAATCAATAATTGAGACGATAGAAAGTTATTCATATTATTAAATTGCAATATTTACAATGTCTAGAAGTTCTGTCAAGGAGATGTTTGGTCACCTAATTGCGCGCCAATAGGGAAAAATCCTTATTGGAAAGCCCCCTCTTTACTGGGAACGACCTGATTGTTAAATATTGCGAGTTGTAATATTAATGATGACTAATTTCGTGTTGATTAAAGATGAATTTGATAGTTCCATTGTGTTGGGATTATTGGTGTTAGTTGAAATCGACATCTATTCTGATGATAATTGATGTCTGGGGTTATATTGATAAATCGGATAATTTATCGGATAAATGAGCAATTAATTACTACTAATTCACATGCTATTAACTATTTGTTCACATGTGTGTACTATTGATTAACATTCTGGTACTATTAGGGGAGGTGGTGCAAGATTGATAATACTTGCATGACTAAGTTAAAAATAGAGGTATAGATGGATGTACTATACTGTAATTAATTTTTTCACATGTTTAAAACTATTGAGTCATATGATTTACTATTGATTCACATGATTTACTATTATTGGAGGCGGTGCAAGTTTGATAATACTTGGATGACTGAAGTAAAAATGAAAGAAAAGTTGGAGGTATTGTACTGTAATATTTCGAGCCCCAAAACGTGTAATTATCGAAACTATATTTTCCTATAAATAGAAGCTCATTCTTCCTTCATTTCTCACCAATTCACTAAAGCTTTAGAGCCATTATTATAGAGAGAAAGAAGAAGAGAGTCTGCTTACCTCACTATTCCAGTATCCAGCTTTATTCTAAGGTAAGGGGATATCATTTGTTGTACCTATAAGGGGTATTATTCTTTCATTTCATGAAGAGAATTACTTCTTTCAATACTCGTAAGAGTTGTTATTCCATTCTTCATTATTATGTTAGAATAACCTATTTATGCGAAGTACCACATACATGGTGAAATTTTTCTGTTATTCCATTCTATATTATTATGTTGGGATAACCTGTTTATGCGAAGTACCGCATACATGGTGAAATTCTTCTATTATTCCGATCTTTATTATTCTGTTGGAATATCCCGTCGGTGTGAATTTCGCCTGACCTGGTTCCGTTCTTTATTATTCTGTTGGAATAACCTGTTTATGCGAAGTACCGCATACATGGTGAAATTTTGCTGTTATTCCATTCTTTATTATTCTGTCAGAATATCTTGTCTGTGCGTTTTACGCCGGATCTGGTTCCATTATTTATTATTCCACATTTATTATTCTGTCGAAATATCCTGTCTGTACGTTTACGCCGGACCTGGTTCCATTATTTATTATTTCGCATTTATTATTTTATCGGAATATCCTGTCTGTACGTTTACACCGGACCTGGTTCCATTATTTATTATTCTGTTGGGAATAACCTGTCTGTGCGGTCTCTATCGCATGCATGGTGAATCCTTCTGTTATTCCATTCTTTATTATTCTATTGGAATAACCTGTTTATGTGGATTACCACATGCATGGTGAATGATCCTTTATAGTCATTCCTTATTAAATTGTGGAAATGATCTGGTTACGTTGATTATGATGAGAGTCATAATAAAAGCTTTAGACTGATGAAAATCATGTGTATATGAGTTATTAGTAAGTGTTATGATGAGTTATGTTGGTTATTATGTGAAAACATGAAAGTTTTTTAGAAATCACAAAGGGTTGAAAATCAGATTTTGGTGAAAATGGAACATGAAATTCAATTGACCATATCTCCTATTATATTTTGAATTTTTGAGTGTGGTTAAGTTCTAGAGTTAGATCTATGAGTTTTGTAGCATCTCCAAGTAGAATCACTGGAAAAGGTGTTGTAGATTTTCGTGTTGACTGATTTTAGCAAAGGAGTCAAAAGCTGGAAATTACCGAAATGCTACTGTCCAAATTTTAGAAGGGATGTTTCGGCCACTTAAATTGTGAGAAAAATTCTGGACTTTTGGGACATGAAAGTATATGGTATAAAGAACCTCCTGTCCAAAAATGGGCTCATTCCTACTTAAAATGAGCAAGTTATGACCATTTCAATATTTATGTTTTTTCGACGAAATTGTTGATGAATTTAATCATTGTTGATGAAATCTTATGAGTATGACATTCTTTGAATGATTAAATGCATTATTTGGTAAAATGTAAACAATTGAAATAAATTGTTTATAAGTTTAGAGGTGATTAAAATATTGTTATAATATTAATAATATTAGATTATGAGTTTATTAAGTGATTGATAATATTTGGATAAATTTAAAGTCTTTAATATTTATCTTTGTTTTAGTTTGATTAATGTTTATATCATTGTCATTATCCTCATGCTTATATGGTGATGAAAGTTATCTTTGGCTTACGTGCGAAGATGGACCGTTGTTTATTGAATTATATATCTTTGGCTTACTGTGCAAAGATAGATTGTTGATTATTGGTTTTATTGTTGTATATCTTTGACTTACGTGCAGAGATGGACTTGGTATGATTATGACCAGGGATTATTCGGTATAATCATGACCATTGATGATTTAAAGAATATCCTTGGCCCGTAGTGCAGGGATGATTCGATGATGTGATTTATTTATTAAGTTGAGTCTCAACGATAAAAATTGATGAAAACATTTTAAATCATAGAAGATGGTAAGATTTTATTCTCTACTTGACTTTTCTAATGGATTACTTGTACCGCTGCAATTAAACTTGATGTCTATTGTATTTTATCAGTTTAACATTGTTGAAGACTAATGATAATTTATTCTGCATTATCTTAGTCATAATATTTCTTACTAGGCTAGTTGAGCTCACCCTTTCCTTCACTGTTCTCTTCAGGAAATGAGAATATAGCTGGGATGAGTCGGGGAACGGAGTGACTATCCAGATGATAGCATTAGTAGTCCTCACTATTCTGTTAAATAGTGTGACAATAAATGTAATGAGGACATCATTGAGTTTGTATACTGTCTAGATGACAATATACGTATTAAAACTCTTAGATTATGTTTTGTCGTATTTTACACGACTATTGTATAATTAAGTTTTATTTGTATTTTGTACCATGTATCTGGCGACTCAAGATGGGTGAGGTATACCTATTTTTGGTGGCGTCACAGTTGGTATCAAAGCTTAGGGATATGATCCCTGGCTGAGATGTGAGGCAAGAACTAGTAGGGGAGAGACGGGGAATTCCTTCGCTAGTATGACCTACCTAAGTTTATTTGGTATTTAATTGGCTCGGTCATAGTATAGGGATAATATGTGGTATGTCAATTAACCCTTGTTTTGTGACAGTGTTTGAAAATGGCATCTAAAATGTTGAGATAAGCAATGGAGCAAAATAATATGATCGTATCGCAGTACGAGGCTACGTTTAGGGAGTTATCCCGGTTTGCATCCTATTTGGTCGATAATGAGGAGCGAATGACGCGAATATTTCTAAAAGATTTGAAACCCGATATACGTCAATACCTCATTTCTCATAAAATTTGTTTATATTCAGATGTTGTGAATAGGGCTCAGTTATTGGAGCGCGATAATGAGTTAGCACAACCAAAAGGTAACGACCAACAACACGATAATAATCGTACCGGTGGCAACGGCCATCAGAACAATGATGACTATCGTGGGGGAAATTATCATGCCAAGAATGGTAACCACTTCGGTGGTAATCATGGCCAAGATAATAGAAGTGGAAATTTTAAGAAGAGAAGGTCATTTAGCTTGATTTTGTCGTATAGTGAAGTCAAGTCCAGCTGGGACAGTGGCACCAAAGGCGGATACGGACAAAATAAAGTCGGTGGTTTCAGGAAGAGCATTTTTCGCGATTTCTCAAAAAGCGAGTAACTCGAGCGAAGTTAGCACATGTTAGTTAATTATAAATTTTTGCGAAGTGTATACCTTGTTAGATATCGGTTCTACCCATTCTTTTATCTCTCTTTGCTTGCGCTCAACGATTAAATTTAACTCTAGAGAAGTTAGACTTTAACTTATTGGTTGAAACTCCGTTAGGAGAAACCTTCATTACATGTGTTATCCAAGTATTGGATGAGAGTCACAGTTTTGAATGCTATTTCTATTGTTAATAAATTTCCTGGCGTACTCTTGAAGACTTCTTAGCTACCCCGTAGCGTGAAATCGAATTTTGTATTGACCCCAGTACAAAACTCATTTCGTATAACTTATAAATGATGAAGATAGAGTTAAAGACTCTAGGGACCCATGTGAAGATAATGAATATACGAGTAGAATCGACTTTAATCGATAAAGTTAAAGCCGCTTCAAACTACACACCCGAAGCTGATGAATGTGAAGAAGAAGGTTCAAGAGGGCATTATTCTAGAAGCAAGAATCGATGAAGAGAGGAAATCTCAACCCTCGATTTAATTGGCCCATTTAAAATCCTCGACCGAGTAGGAACTGTGGCTTATAGACTCGTTTTACCGTCAAGTATGTCGTGTGTTCATAACATTTTTCACGTATCGATGTTACGTAAATATGTGGATGACCTGAACCACATTATTAAATTAGAACCAGACGAGATAGTAGAAAATTTAATGTATGAGGAGATACCGTCGGAGTACTCTTCTTTATAAGGTAAGGGATATTATTTGTTGTACTCGTAAGGGGTAATATTTTTTTCATATTCATGAAGAGAACTTCTGTTATTCCATTATTTATTATTCTGCTGGAATAACCTGTCTAAGCGAAGTACCGCATACATGGTGAAATTCTGTTATTATTCCATTCTTTATTATTCTGTTGGAATATCCCGTCTATGCGTTTTACGCTGGACCTGGTTCCGTTATTTATTATTCTATTAGAATAACATGTCATGCGAAGTACCGCATGCATGGTGATTTCTATTGTTATTCCATTCTTTATTATTCTATTGGAATATCCTGTCGGTGAGTATTACGTCTGACCTGGTTCTATTATTTATTATTCTGTTGGAATAACCTGTCCATGCGAAGTACTGCATGCATGGTGATTTCTTTTGTTATTCCATTCTTTATTATACTCAGTTAGTTAAAGTTTTGACTTTTATACTCCATGAAATTAGTGGAATATCCTTGATATTTGCGCTTCATCCAGTATCTTTTCATGGAAATATTCTTCTGAGTATTCTTGAATTTTACTCTACAAAGAAGTATCATGTTGACAATTTGGACATTATTAGTTCCTGAATAAATTAATTCTTGAACTTGTTTTATTGAAATTTTATATCATTGTCATCATCCTCATATTTATATTTTTTTGAAAGTCATCTGTGGCCTGTAGTGCATAGATGGACTTGGTATGATTATGACCAGGGATTATTTGGTGTAATCATGACCGTAATATTACAAATAATGTGGTAAAAGTCCTCATTGGCCCGTAGTGCATTGATGGACAGTTGTTGGCATGATCATGACCATTAATGAATACAGAAATATCCTTGGCCCATAGTGCATGGATAAATTGTGGTTGTGATATTAATGAATATCCTTGGTCGTAGTGCAGAGATGATGTGGATTATTTATTAAGCTGAGTCCCAGCGATAAAAGTGATGAAAATCTTTTAAATCATAAAAGATAGTAGATTTTATTCTCCACTTGACTCTTTTAATGAATTGCATGTTCCGCTGCTGTTAAACTTGATGTCTATTGTATTTTATCAGTTTAATATTGTTGAAGACTAATGATAATTTATTCTGTATTATCTTAGTTATAATATTTCTTACTGGGCTAGTTGAGCTCACCTTTTCTTTCACTGTTTTCTTCAGGAAATGAGAACGTAGCCGGGACTAGTCGGGGAACGGAGTGACGGTCCAGATGATAGTATTAGTAGTCCTCACTATTCTGTTAAATAGTGTGTTAATAAATGTAATGAGGACTTATTCTGAGAAAGGATATTGTCTAGAAGACAATGTTTGTATTAAAATTCACAGCTCTCTTGTTGTATATTTAAGATTGTATTTATATTATGTACCATGTATTTGGCGACTCAGAATAGGTGATGTATACCTATTTTGGGGGCGTCACATAAACCCACATCTACAAACACAAATATCAATAAACCCTAATTTTGAATTTGCAAAATTCAAAAATCAGCAGTAAAGAAGGTCTAATTAGCACAAAAATTGTCAAACTAAAAACAAAAGAGAAACCTTTAATTTAAATTAAAAGAGATACACCCAATTCGATCAAAGCCTCGACAATTAACACCAAAACAGCCCATCACCACTAATCATTAGAAGATTAAAAAAATTAGAATCCCAAATGAAAGTTAACCCTAAAACTCCAAAGGCTAAATCGGGAATCCTAAGAAAAATAAAATCACAATAACTTAATAAGACGAACCTGAAGCAAATACAAAGCTTCGTTAATGGCGGATGATAGCTGTTTAAGGTCTAAAGGGATGAAGAGAGAGATTTTGAGGTCGAAGGAGAGCATCAAATTAAGAAGAGGCCAAATAAAATAATTAGATCTGTTTTGATGTCAGTTAGATCTTCATATCGGTTAGAATTGTTTTGATGAAGAATAAAAGGAGCCCAACTAAGAAGATGGTTAGATTGTTTTGGTTAAAGAAGAAAGATGTTTTGATATTTTGATTTTTTTATTTTTACTTTTAAGTTTTATATTATTTTTTTGCTACATGTAATATTTTTAATTTTTGTATTTTTTTCTCAGAGCCACGTAGATAAAATCTTAACGTCTATCTAATTTTTTTAACAGAGTGACCTAATTTGAAAATAATAATTAGTTTATTGAGATAATTTAAAATTTTAAAAATTAGATGGTGTAATCAATAAAACTTGCCAACTATAGTGGCTAATTCATTAGTTTTTCCCTATTTTATTATAACATATATCTTTCACGTGTTTATATTCAACTCATCGCATGCATATGCGATTGAATAAGTACAACTATTAGCTAGAAATATAGTAAAAATAGAGAATTGATATTTTCACAAGTCCAGGTACACCTCTATGCTTCAGCCCAACTACTTATTGAACACGTAGTTCATCATTTTTTGATATATTGCATCATCGTTCAGCAGCCCGAAGGTCATCTTCCTGTAAGCATATATCGCTCGATGTGTAATAAAAGTCGTCTTCGGGATATCCTCCTTATACATCAAAATCTGGTTGTATCCCGAAAAAGGCGTCCATGAAATTCAACAATGCATACCTTGCATCAATCAACTGGTCGATATGTGGAAGTGGGTAAAAATCTTTCGGGCACGCCTTAATTCAAATCAGTATAATCGATACATATTCTCCACTTACTATTTTGCTTCCGAACCAGTACTACATTTGCCAGCCATTCTGGATAGTCAATCTCAAATATGAAATCAGGCGCTAACAACTTGGCCAGCCTTATCATCAATAATATTCTGCCTCTCCGGGGTAAAGATTCTCTTCTTCTGTAGGACTGGTTTCCTGGTAGGGTCCATATTTAATCTGTCCACATCAACAGAATCATCAATACCCGACATATCACTAGGCACCTATGCGAAGATGTCTGCATACACCCTGAAGCAGATTGATCAATCCTATCCGAAAGGGCTCCTGCAACCCCGATCCAATCTAAATAGTCTTATCCTTCTTCCCTAGGACCAACTCGATATCTTTTGTCTCTTCAGCTAGGAAAGCGAGGGATTATATACTTCCTATGATAAATGGTTCCATCTCAATTGTCATAGTCTGCCTTTTCTTACTAACTCCGATCCTAGATGAAATCAACGAATTCCTGTAGCACCTCAGAGCCATATCCAAATCTCATTTGACCTCGCCGACCACGTTTGGGGTAGGGAATTTTAACTTAAAATAGGGAATGGATGTCACTGCCTGCAATGCTGTGAATATCGGTCAACCCAGAATGACATTATACGATGAATCCACATACACCACAAAAAACTTGACAATGATTTCTACCTGCTGAAGAGTCGTCCCGAAGATGACTGAAAACTCAATAGTTCCTGCTACCCGAACTGGATCATACTGAACCCATACAATGGAGGTTCCTGCCCAACCTCCATCTTTCTACCTTTCAAAGCCAACCTCTGATATGCATGTGCATACAATATATCGACAGACAGAAGAGCCATTGTCGATCATGCTCTACTTCATGTCCATCGACACCGACCGTCTTTTTGGAAGACTCTTATCTGTCCTTGACCGAACCCTTAGGTTGAGCTGATGGGTTGGCAGTTTACTTTCCATGTGCAGAAACTATCTTACTTGTTGCCATTACTTCTAATCAAACTTCTGAGTGATTGAAAAATACCTAGCACTAAACAACCCCTCTTTCTAGCGCCAATGTTAATGCCAAGATTCGTTCACGTGCTTCAATAACTAATAACGCGACCAATCTTGCACATAAACGAAGTCACACAGAGAAACTTGATGGCCTAGGCTGCTGGGGAATAGCTCCGGTGTGAGAATAAGTATTGGTTGAATAAGGTTTAACAATGGAGGTATTAAACTTTAGTGCTGGAAAATAATGAGATATTATGTGTGTACTTGAGAACAAGGGTATAGCCTTGTATTTATAGTGATCACACATTCTCCTACATGTCATTCTCCGCATGGAAATAGAATTCCTCATTAGGTCAGATTCCTTAATGAGATTAAAATGAATCTCCTTAAAGAAAGGAAGTCGGATTCTATCTTAACTCTTTTCTTAGTAGTTAAAATTTAAATATAGTTAAGAATAATCTTAGATTCTTTAAAATTCACCTCATTTCCAAATAGCTAAGTTCCTACGTGGGGAGACTTCCTCCACGTGGACTATGAACTATCGAATCCATCGGGCCCAAATAATCATGCCCCGATAACAAGTATATAAATTTGATAGTTCATAAACTCTTGCTCACATGAATAGTAAATAGGTTCACCCTCATGTGAGCAAGTATATTGTGGAATTAACACTTTCACTTGTGTAAATATCAATTCCCTAAAAATTAATATCCCTACATCACCAATACTTTGTATTAGGACAAACTTTTAAATTATACCATCAAGTATAGACATTTTCATTAATGTAGTCATTCATGTTTCGCTTTAAACTCTTTTCCCACCTTGTATCAAAAATCTTACCAAATTCGGTCCTCGATCTGATCAGCGACCCAAATGGAATCGTAATAGGATTGAACTGAAATTGGTTGTAACATTACAAGCATTCGATCTTATCAGTGACCCAAAAGGTATGATAATTTCAATGCACCATTCAAATAATTTTTTTATACATTCCATACTAACAAACTATGAATCACAATAAAACACAAGAACTCTCACATCTAAATAAGTTAATTAGGCGATGAGATGTTAACCTAACAGTTGAAACTGAGGTACTATGATTTTTAGGTTTCAAGTTCGATTCTCATTTAAGTAAATTTATTTCTTCTTTTATGTGTAGGTTCAATCTTTCTTCCTTTATGTGTACGTAGTGTGTTTTCTCCTTTACATGAGATTTGACATTGATTGATTTATGGGTTGATATATACTCTTTGAGGTTGGTCTGACACCTGTGTAAAATAGGCATGCTACCGATACTCTTGGACCAATATGGTTTGCCAGAACTCTATGCTCCGCGCTAATGAATTGTCATTTGTTATAAGTTAAAATTTGATTTTTCATCCATTAATCTAAGTATTAGTCAAACCATTCCTCCAGGTACAATTAATTAGTAGTACAAAACTATCTCATTTGGGTCAATTTTGCACAGTAATTATACCTTAAAAGAAATAATTTTGCGTTAAAAATTGTGCATACATTGTGGGATAAGTTTTCTAAAATATCACAAATATACAAATACAAGAAATATTTTTGCATTTTAGTCATTTTCAATTTTCAATCTGGCTCCAAGTTTTTAAAGAATAGTGTCGATTAAGTATACAATTTATGTATTCGGTCTCTTGTAATTGTATAGCTACTATTCTACAAAATGGTTACTTGTAAAAAAAAATTCTAATTCTACCAAGTTTAGTTAATATATATTGTGTGATAAAAATATGTACTGCAAGTACACAGTATCAAATTGAAGAACTGACAAGTACATGTCGAACCCACATAGACTAGATTAATTTAATGTATCCTTAATATCTATTTTAGGCGAATTAGAAATAAAGATTGAAAATTGATTAATTAGAATATGAAAACTAATAATGAGGAAACAATCTAGGAATTCGAATCCATTAACTAATAAACATATATATAATTCAATCTCTTCTATTTTTATAACTCAATTATGATTTTGATCTCTCTTCCCTTTAATTTTGTAATTTATAATTAACCTAGGCAAGTATAGACTATGAAAATTTAAGGAATTAACTATAACCCATCAGAACTTCTTTGAGTAAGTATGAATTATGAAAAACTCATATATTAACAATAATCTATCAAAACCTCTTAATTAATTTAAAATCACATAAGAACTATAACAAAAATGTATTTCAATAACGAAACATGAAGGCGAAATCAATTAAACATAAACGCATAAATAATAGAAGAGATGAAAAATATTATTAAGAATAATTATTTAATTTCATCTTCATCCTAGATGAAAAAAATTAGCTAGACATTGAAAATAATTAAACTAACTAAAAAAAAAGAAAAGAAGAAGATTAAAAATAAATAAGAAAACTCCCTTTAATTAACGATCATCCAACAAACATACAATGAATAAGTAATTTAATCTACTCCTACTCCTAACCTAAACTAATACAAAAATACCTCATGCCTCTCTAAAATAACTTTGAACCCTAATTTAGATTCATTGAACTTGGACACTTTTGTTCCCTTTTCATGTAGGTTTCAATTTCCTAGTGACAATCAACTACTCAAAAAGATCTTTTAGATATACTTTCCTTTCTCTTGTTGGATTTGACTTGCACACCAAGATTGTTCCACCTCTTTCCTTCTTCCTTGCAGGATTCTTCTTGGATATTTCTTACATGAATAAGAGTATTAAATATCGCTTGATCACCAAGATTTTGACTTTATTGCAACAAATATTAAATCCTACAAAATAAAATAAAATATATTAATTTAATAAACTAGTATAATTAAAAGGACAAAATTAGGGATAATAAAATATATGAATTATGTGTCTATCAAATAATCTCATACCTAACTTTTGCTCATCCTCGAGTAAAATAAAAATAAAACAAAAATTATAGTACCCCATTTTTGTAGGAAACACTGATTGCACTTAGCATATGCAACAAGCCTTTAAATCCTAAGGTTACCCCAAGTGAACGAGTTGTGTCTCGTGAGGGTTTGCAGTGAATATACTCAAAAAATTCAAAAATATTTTCGGGTTCAACAAATTATGATTGAAAGAAAACTTCTAAATATCTATGGGCATTATACATAAGTAAGATTAAATTCAAAATCCACTTTCACCCTATCAAAAATATTTTATCTTCATTTTAAACATCATCCTTCATTAAATTAATTTCATGTAATGCATGCATTGCGTGTATATGATGTAACTCTTTGTAGGGATTTTTACCATGAAAATCAAGTAAACTCATTTTTCTTTTCCTTTTTTTTTGATTTTTTTCTTGCCTTGTGCAATATCTCATTTTCTTAGGCTTTTCAAAGTTACCCATATAGCGAGCGTTGGACCAATGACTCCCAAACTAATTGACTTTAAGGCACTAGGTGTAGAGACACCCCGAAGGGTTTACTATCTCAAGTAATAAAGGCCACAAAATTATACTAGTCAAGCTGCTTTTATCCATCACACTTTTCAGCATGAATATCGATGTTTCCTGAGGCTTGGATACTTAGGTTATTTCGTTTAATGGACATTGAAGTAGTTAATTTTTTTCAATTTTTTTTTTCTTTCAAATTTTTTCTTGAAATTACTCGAATCATGGTTTATAACCCACAACTAAAAATTAGTGCAAACGTGAAGTGCGAAAAATGCTTGTGAAATCAATTTTAATCAGATGGTGTTTCGAACTAAGATTTCGTATTTAATCAAAAGTTCAAGAGTTCTAAATCTTTTAATCTCACTCATGAATTTTTAACTCCACAGACACTTATTAGAGTTAATCCAACTCATAAAAAGTCAAACAAAATTTTTAATTTTTTCTATTTTTTGTATTTTTTTAACTACATTTTCCTAAAAAAAAGAAAAAAAATCTAATACTACAATACAAACAAACCCCCCATACCTAAATCATGCATTGTCCTCAATGTATACAAATAAAAAATAGAGAACACATATATAAAAAATTATACCTTGTACGTGGGGTTTTTATTATGCAAGAAAATGCGGTGAGAAAGAAAACAAATGTACAATCTATAAATTTCATAAATCTTAAAAATTATATGACTAAAAATGAATGATACAAATGGGTAAGTGAGTGAACTTTTCATTATTTTCAGGAGGTCTAGGATATTAAAAATAGTCAGAATTTTCATCACAATTATGTTTAAAATTTACCTCAAGAAAACTTTCACTTACATGTTCAAATGATAGAAAATTGGTTCAAATACATGTTCTAATCTTGTTGACTTATTTTTAGAGGATCTCAACAGCTCATTAACCTTATCAAAATATTTAGATTCATTCCTATTTTGGTCAAGCTTATTTAAGAAAAAATTAATTAGATCTTTTTCAATCAAGAGTCTATTTTCTATTATTTCTTGGGTCATTGACAACTCTTGGATCATGTTTACTTTAATGGGTTGGTCCAAAAAAATCACTAGGTGGTTTTTTAGGAATAAGTCTTTCAGGGTATGGAGCTTTAGGCTTATAAACTTTTTCAACAGACTCAGCAAATGCAACATGATCAATTTTAGGCATAGACTCATAATTTTTAGACTCCTCAAATTCGCTTGACTCAAACTGTGTAGAATTGAATATAAAATTTTCACTTTCCTCATCATTTCCACAACCATCAAGATTTTCAAAATTAACCTCAGAGTTACTAGAAAATTCACCCACCTCTTGTTCATTTATTATGGTGGCTTAATCGACACATTTGAATTTCTAGACGAGATATAATGCTAAATTATCCTTTCATTAAAACTTCCGTAGTTTTCTCCAAGGCATCAAGTGTTTCCTATTCTTCATTTGATAATTCTTGTGGATATTGAGGTTCAAGATCCGAATATGGATATGGATATGGATATGGATATGGACATAGATAAGGATTTTCATAAGTTGGAAAAAATTGATTTACTTGATGTGCATTAAAATTTTCATAGGGTTCTTAATTTCAAGCAAAATTATTATTCCAACTATAATAAGAATCCATTTTTCCACAAATCACAAAACAAATATACAACTAACCACGAAAGTCACAAAAAAATATAATAAAAAAATAAAATAGAAATCATAATTCTATGGTTAACCTAAATAAAATCTAGACAACTCCTAATTGTTCCAAGTTACACCGCAATGTCCACCAAATTCAAAATTAATCACACCACTAGCCATGTAAGTGTAAGAAATGTGGGTGTCTCTTCGTGGGTACGGTGACTAATTGAATAACCACACATCCTTTAGGAGTTTGCCTTTTGAACCACTTGCCTAGACACCAGTAGTTTGATTAATTTAAAATTTAGCGCCTCCTCTTGGAGTCCCCTGTCCTAATTGAGCTCGAGAGTCCTAGGGGCCAACGTCTACTTGATTTTATTAAGGTAAGGTTATTCAAAATAATGGGTGGTTTCTGGGCTAAGGAAGGGTATGAAATCCCCACCTTATCTTGTTACAGGTTATGCCCTTAATGTAAGACCCCAACTTTTTATAAATAAAATTGAATTTTCTCTGTTCATTATCTTGAAATAATAAGGTGGTAATTTGATATAATGCTTTGGTTATGGGTGAAATGTGCAAATTTTTCAAAATAAGCAAGTAGTTATAAAATATTTATTGTTTTCGGGGAATATTCGTTTGGTCGTAGAATATTCTTGTTGTCGGGGAATATTCGTACGAAGGTGCATCCATTTGTGGGCCCTATAACGGAAAACGGTCGGAATGAAGAAAACGACTAAGTTTGAATTTTTATAAATAACGACATAATTATTACCGTTATCACTGTTGGAATACCCGGTGGTTAAAGTACAGTGATATGCGTGGTTTCACAGTAGCACACAGTATTGTACAATATTGTTGGATTATTGATTCTTACGTAAGAAGGCACTACTCAATAATTATTACAGTAATTACTGTTCAATATTTTATTTTATTAATTCAATAGTTGCTATGTTGATATTTTATATTATTGTTGTTTCAATAATTGTTCTTGCACAGTATTTCCATTGTCAGATCAATAATTCATATTATTTGAATAATATTATTAGATAACATTATTGGTAATGTCTAAGGAAGTTCTGTCTAAGAAAAGGGGTTTGGTCATCTAATTGCGCGCTAGTAAGGAGAAATCCTTATCGAAAAGTCCCCTTCTTTTCTGGGAACGACCTGGTTATCACAATTATGATTCTGTAATATTATTTAGTGAATAATTAATTATTGATTTATATGATAAGAAAATATTTATTTTTTATGTGGATATAAATGAAGGAATTAATGTTGATGTATTTTATCAGTATTTTGTCGGAATGGATGTATTAAAAATCGTCCGTATATAGATTTCGAGCATTTTCTGTTTGGAATTTAGAAAAACTTTCTTCTACAGAATTGTAGAGAATTAGATTTTCTATGGAATAGATATGAGATCTGAATTTTTCTGATAAAAGTGCTATTTATTATGAATTATTAAAGTTTCTGATTATTGTTTAAATTTTAAAATATTTTGGAAATTTCTAGAATGGGTAAGCCCCACTTTTGGTTGGTGAGAAATGTGCTGAAAATTTATTTCAAAAGTGGTGTGCATGACTAGTAATAGGTAAATTCATCAGGTAGTAGGTTAGTCTGTTTTGGTGTTCTAGCATTTTCCTATAAATATGGTGCTTAGTTAGAATTGAAAATCACACTAGAATCATAAGTTTTCTCTCTTTATTATATCGAGCGTATTTTGTGAGTATTTAGATACTTTGAGAGTTGCTATTCAGTGCAAGTTTCCTTCAACATCATATCCGATATTCCATTCAGAAGTACTGTTCTCTTGAGGTAAGGGATGTTATTTTCTTCGTAAATAATGTTATTTCTTTCAATATCATTATACCGAAATATAAGTATGATTTTTCTTGTGAAATTTCTACCTTTTTGTGTCAGAATTACTATTCATGTATACTGGCACTATTCACGTATACGACACTATTCACAAATACGACAATATTCATCGAAAAATAAATTTTCTCTTCTTTGTCCAAGATGTCTATTATGGTTACTATCTTTGATTGTATCCATGTTTTGATCTTCATTCTTGAAGTTTACTCCACTATGATTTATTATGGAATATTTTTAAACTTGGATTATCTAAAGTACGAATCCCTAATCTTTGTCCCTTTATCTCACTAGATTCATTCATTAAATTATTTTTTATCATCCTCAGTCCTTAATGGTGATACTTGATGAATATCTTTAGGCCTGTAGTTCAAAGATGAATGATTACCTGATTAATATCTTTGGCCCGTAGTGCAAAGATGAACAGGTGTTGAGATGAACATGACCAACTGGTGATACAGATGAATATCTTTGGCCCATAGAGCAAAGATGAATATTTGATTCAAGATATATATTGATTGATGTTACAGGGATAAAATATTGATGGTGGACTTTTAAATTCATAGATGATAGTAGATTTCATTCTCTACTTAACTCTTCTAATGAATTGTTATTTCCTCTGCGAATATTGATCTAAAACTGATTGTCCATTATATTTTATCTGATTTATTGAAGACTAACGATAATTTGTTCTACACGATCTTAATCATAATATTCTTTACTAGGCTAGTTGAGCTCACCCTTTTTCTTTTTGTTCCATTTTTTTTCTCAGGAAGCGAGAATATAACGGGAAGTAGTCGGGGGTGTGGAGTGATGTTCCATGACAGTTGTTATAGTAGACCTCACTATGTTGTAAAATAGTGTATCAATAATTGTAATGAGGACTTATTTGAGTGTGAATATTGTCTAGAAGACAATATTTATATTTAAACTCACAGTTTATGTGTTGTCGTATTTTGCATGATAATTATATTAATGAAGTTGTAGTTGTTTCTATACCATATATTTGGCGACTCAGAATGGGTGGTGTATACCTATTTTGGGGGCGTCACACTTAATGTTAAATTACAAATGAGAACGTACAAATAAAAAAAAAACTATAAACAAATAAAATGTCTTAAAACTTGTGAATTACGAAAGAATGAGAAATTTTGACATACCTCAATCCTCCAGCAATCCACACAGTTTATATTTGACAAAAAAAAATAAAAATAAAAACCAAACACTATGTTCTCTATGTGAGTAAATGCATGAATATGAGTAAATGGATGTGCTCTACTTATTTTTTTAATTTTTTTTTGTTTTTGAGTTAAGATACAAAATATCAAGAAAAACGCAGCAATAATCTTGTCTTTTAACACCGTTGATCCACTTCGATAATCCTGAAAAATTAAAAAATATTAGAAGAAAAAAAACTAATTCTAATAAATAAAAATTAAGAAATATAAAATTAAGTCTAGTCTCCGGCAACAGCGCCAAAAACTTAATGTGATAAAAATATGTACTACAAGTGTACAGTGTTAAATTAAAAAATTGGCAAATACATGTCGAACCCACAGAGACTAGAGCAATTTAATATATGCTTAAGATCTATTTTAGGACGAATTAGAAATAAAGATTAAAAATTGATTAACTAGAATATGAAAACTAATAATGAGGAAAACAATCTAGGAATCCTGAATCCATTAAATAATAAATATAACATATAATTCAATCTCTTCTATTTTTATAACTCAATTATGATTTTGATCTCCTTTCCCTTTAACTTTGTAATTTACAATTAACGTGGGCAAGCATAGACTATAAAAATTAAGGATTAACTATAACCCATCAAAACTTCTTTGAGCAAATATTGATTATGAAAAACTCATATCTTAATAATAATCTATCAAAACCTCTTAATTAATTTAAAATCACATAAGAACTATAACACGAAGGTATTTCAATAATGAAACATGAAGGCAAAATCAATTAAACATAAATGCATAAATAATAGAAGAGATGAAAAATATTATCAAGAATAATTGTTTAATTTCATTTTCATCCTAGATGAAAGAAATTAGCTAGACATGAAAAATAATTAATCTAACTAAAATAAAGACAAGAAGAAGATTAAAAATAAATAAGAAAACTTTCTTTAATTAACGATCATCCAATGAACGTACAATGAATAAGTAATTTAATCTACTCCTACTTCTAACCTAAACTAATACAGAAATACCTCATGCCTCTCTAAAACAAGAGACCTATTTATAGGGAAAATAATTTTGAACCCTAATTTAGATTCATTAAACTTGGACACTTTTGTTCCTTTTCCATGTAGGTTTCAACTTCCTAGTGACAATCAACTTCTCAAAGAGATCTTCTAGATAGACTTTCCTTTCTCTTGTTGGATTTGACTTCCACACCAAGATTGTTCTACCTCTTTCCTTTTCCTTGCTAGATTCTTCTTGGACATTCCTTACATGAATAAGAGTATTAAATATCGCTTGATCACTAAGATTTTGACTTTATTGCAACAAATATTAAATCTTATAAAATAAGATAAAACATATTAATTTAATAAACTAATATAATTAAAAGGACAAAAATAGGGATAATAAAATTTATGAATCATGTATCTATCATATATACATGCGCGCGCGCACACACACACGTACACACACACACACACACACACACACACACACACACACACATATATATATATATATATATATATATATATATATATATATATAGAGGTCGGATCAGGTCTGAACTCCCGAATTTTAACAAAATCCGGACCTATTTTTTTTTTTTTGCTTTTTTTTTGAAACAACTAAAAAAAATAAATAAATTTATGGAACTGAAATTTTTCCATAATACAGTATTTTGGGCGTGATTTGGATGCCTATACCAAAACATTTCTGTACAGTCTGGGCAGACTGTACATACATTGGTTGGTATAGGTATTAAAAACACACCCAAAACATTGTATTATGGAAAAATTTCAGTTCCATAAATTTTTTTTTTAGTTGTTTCAAATAAAAAACCAAAAAAAATTTGGTCCGCATTTTAGGATCTGTCCGGGAGTCCGGACAAGATCCTGATTATATATATATATATATATATACGAAAAGCTTCAAGAACATAATTCTTAAATAACATAATGCCTTAAATAGCATAATTTTATCAAAACGACGTAGTTTTGTAAACACGCGGTGGCATTTTTGTAAATACGCGGTGGCATGGTATTTTCAAAAATGCCACCGCGTGTTTACAAAACTACGTCGTTTTGATAAAATTATGCTATTTAAGGCATTATGCTATTTAAGAATTTTGCTCTTGAAGCTTCCCGTATATATATATATATATATATATATATATATATATATATATATATATATATATATATATATATATATATATATATATATATATATAGAGAGAGAGAGAGAGAGAGAGAGAGTCCGGATCCTGTCCGGACTCCCGGACAGGTTTAAAATCCGGACTTTTTTTTTTTGTTTTTTTTTTGAAACAACTAAAAAAATAAATAAATTATGGAATTGAAATTTTTACATTATACAGTATTTTGGGCGTGATTTGGATGCCTATAACAAAACATGTCTGTACAGTCTGGGCAGACTGTACATACATTGGTTGGTGTAGGTATTAAAAACACACCCAAAACACTGTATATTGAAAAATTTCAGTTCCATAAATTTTTTTTTTAGTTGTTCTACAAAAAAAAAAAAAAAAAATTGGGTCCGGATTTTCTCCCGTCCGGGAGGTCCGGACCTGATCCAATTTATATATATATATATATATATATATATATATATATATATATATATATATATATATATATATATATATAAACACACATATATTAGGAACCTTGTTTTATGAGATACACACATGCATGTACCAAACATATATGTTTTTACTCGTGCATTTTTTGTTAACAAATTCAAAGGAAAAGTTTGTTTATGAAATTTAAGCTAATTACTTAATTTGATGATACAAATTAAACCAAATGTAAATTGGAAGAAAATTAAGTTTAGAAGTTCTACAGTTATTTATACACTCTTACCAATCCCAGATAAATACATCCACTTAATTTTGAAAGCAGCAGCTGTCTTCAATGAGAATTTTAACATGAGAAATATAATTGGGGATGCCGAGATCATCAGTTGTGTGACTAATATTAGTGGTAATGGTTTAGTCTGAGAAAATGGCAGAAAGAGATGGAGTGGAAGAAGATAAGAGAGGGTAAAGGAGATGGATGGAGCTATTTACAGCTTTAAATTGGTTGAAGAAAAGATCATTTGAGGTGGAATTGTAGTTGTATTTCTAAGGATTTGGAAATCTAGACTAAACCCTTAGACCCTAAACCCTAAACCATGGGTGGGTGGTAAAGAAGGAATTGATGAGCTTGGACTCGGCTGAAACTGTGGGTTTGACAACGATAAGTGTGACTCTGCAATTTTGGGAAGATAACTTATTTGCGATCCGGATAAATGGAATCAGAGACGACCCATGCCAGCGCTATATGAGGCTGTAGCGGTGAACCGCGGCAGTCCGAGAGGTGGTGGTGAACATTATTTCATTGCAATGGTTTTGCATATATATATATATATATATATATATATATATATATATATACGGAAAGGATCAAGAGCATAATTCTTAAATAGCATAGCGCCTTAAATAGCATAATTTTATCAAAACGACGTAGTTTTGGAGGGACGCGGGGTATTTTTGTAAATACCATGCCACCGCGTATTTACAAAAATGCCACCGCGTCTTATCAAAACTACGTCGTTTTGATAAAATTATGCTATTTAAGGCGTTATACTATTTAAGGATTATGCTCTTGATCATTCCCGTATATATACGGAAAGGATCAAGAGCATAATTCTTAAATAGCATGCGCCTTAAATAGCATAATTTTATCAAAACGACGTAGTTTTGGAGGGACGCGGTGGCATTTTTGTAAATACCATGCCACCGCGTATTTATAAAAATGTCACCGCGTCTTATCAAAACTACATCGTTTTGATAAAATTATGCTATTTAAGGCGCTATGCTATTTAAGAATTATGCTCTTGATCCTTCCCGTATATATACGGAAAGGATCAAGAGCATAATTCTTAAATAGCATAGCGCCTTAAATAGCATAATTTTATCAAAACGACGTAGTTTTGGAGGGACGCGGTGGCATTTTTGTAAATACCATGCCACCGCGTATATAGGAATTCCATCCACAGCAACCGGTTATTGGGGAGCAACCCATTTTGTCTCAGCCGTTACAACCTGTAGCGGCTTGTTACAATTTTTTTTTATAAGCCACTACAAGTTGTAGCGGCTGGGCCAAAATGGGTTGCTCCCCAACAACCGGTTGCTGTGGATGGAATCCCATATATATATAATATATATATCTTGTCTAGTGTTAAGACTTGTAACTCTTTTGAGTTCTCAAAACGATAAAGAGATACTACATAAAATAGATTTATATGTAGCGAAATTGTACGATCCATTCTACATCAATCCTATGTAGACTGACCCAATAAGCATGTTGGATCACCTCCTTATAACTTACCTCTATTTAATTCGCATAAGAAAACCACAAAAATAACCAAGCTCTTGATACCACTGTTGGGAAAAGTACGCCTAAAAATAATCTCAATCTTAGGAATTACTTTTCCGTGTTTGTTCAATTAAATATGAAATCAACAAAACCAATTATGAGAACGGAAATAACAAAAAACCATCCACAAACAAGACATTAAATATATGTGGAAAATCCTCTAAAACTAAGATAACCAGGGGTCAAACTCCGAATCTCCACTATATCTCTAATAATAGTCTTACAATAAGCCTCCCAAGTTTATGCCCTAAAACTTGAGGTTGCACAATAAATTTAGAGAATACAAATTTACCTAGCTTTAATTAGGTTGAGAAACATAATTAACTTCTTCACCCAAAAACAGCCTAAGCAATAAAGTTTTCAAGCTTTCAATTGAACGGAGACGACGACGGATACCTATGAACAACAAACTGTAACTCTCAATTTATTCTCCTAATCAAATTAGAGATCACATCTCCTTGTCTTGGTCACCAACCAATCTAACAAGTAAATCCTTTTTCAACTTGAATTCCAATAGCACTTTTACTAATTAGTAAGCTCTCGTTAATTTAATTCGAACTTGGATTTCTTTCATGGGTGAGGACATATAACCAACAATCTCCCCCTCTGAACCCATGAGAGTTGGGATCACCAACCACAACTCCTTACTCAGAGTTAATTCCAAAGAAATCTTGGCTCAACTCAAGCTTTTTGGAATTGTCAACTATCTTCATGTCTGACCTTGTCTCATCTGCATGGTTCTCCTCAATGAGAGGATCTAACTCAAACTTGATAGATTTTTGCTTGCCAAATTCATACAACCGCTTTGTACCCTAACGGCGAGCTATCACTTTTCTTCTTCACTTTTGGTGTACCCATTTAAAGCGAAGAGTTTTCCTCTCGTGGCTCTCATGAAAGGCTTTTCTCCCATCTTGAACGACTTTGTACCACACATTTTTCCACCTAACTCATCTATCTTTAAAACCTCTCACATGCGCCCGCATCGTGTAAAGAATGTCTACCTTCTTATCTTTAGTCACCACTAGAGATCCTTTGGTGAGCTTCCACTGACCTTCACTAAAGTAACTTTTATAACCATTCTCGTCAAGCTTACCAGCAGAGATCAAATTAAACGAATATCCAGAACATGTCTGACTTCTCTCAACATCATCCTGCAACCACTGTTAGTCTCCAAACAAATATCTCCAATGCCTATAATCTTTGATGCACTTCTGTTTCCCATCTGTACATAGCCAAAATCACCATTAGTGTAAGATGTGAATATCCACCACGTGAAGTAGCATGAAACGAAGCACCCGAATCAATAATCCAATACTTGGATTTATCATCACAAATAATAGCTACATGATCAATGTCGGATAAATACACAATCGAATCTTTATCCTCATCTTTTTTCCTAGACTGCTCATTCTTTAAAAATCTGCACTCTCGCCTTATGTGATCCACTTGTAGCGAAATTGTATGATCCATCCCACATAAATCATGTGTAGACTTGCCCAATAAACATGTTGGATCATCTCCTTACCTAAAAGGTTAACTTACCTCTATTTAATTCGCACAAGAAAACCACAAAAATAACCAAGCTTTGATACCACTGTTGGAAAAAGTACGCCTACAAATAATCTCAATCCCAGGAATTATTTTTCCGTCTTTTTCCAATTAAATACGAAATCAACAAAACTAATTATGAGAACGAAAATAACAAATAACCATCCACAAGCAAGCCACCAAAATTTCGTGGAAAATCCTCTAAAACTAAGAGATAAAAATCACGGGTCAAACTTCGAATCTCCACTATATCACTAATAAAACTTGAGGTTGCACAATAAATTTAGAGAATACAAATTTACCTTTAATTAGGCTGAGAAACCTAATTAACTTCACCACCCAAAAATACCCCAAGCAATAAAGTCTTCAAGTTTTCAATTGAACGGAGATGACGGCGGCTACCTACGAACAACAAACTGTAATACTTTCAATTTATTCTTTTGATACCTTCTTGCTACCAAGCTTCTCTCATGTGTAAAATAAGACTCCGTCATAGCCTTATTTATAGTACTGTTCCTAATCCATTCCTATTATAGATTAGAAACAATTTATTCTCCTAATCAAATTAGGGATCACATCTCTTTGTCTTGGTCACCAACCAATCTAACAAGTAAGTCATTTTTCAACTTGAATTCCAATAGAACTTTTACTAATTAGTAAGCTCCCCTTAATTTAATTCCAACTTGGATTCCTTTCATGGGTGAGGACCTATACCCAACACTATATTCAAGAATCGAGACCATTTATTTGAACAATCTTATCAAAATAAGTTATGCTACATAACATAACATAATGAATTGCAATTATATACTCTTATGATTTGTTCCAAAAGTAAAATATATTTTTAGTTCTTTCTAAAATTAGAGATACATTTTATTTTAAGACTATAAAGTAATATGATATTCTTAATTTGCCATTAATTTTTTACTATCATTTTTAATATCACACCACCACAACTGAACTCCTAACTAATTAATATTGATGCTATATTTGAGAACATAAAATTATCCTTTATGTGATCGTTTTACAAATATATTTCTAATTTTGGAACGGAGAGAGTAACAAAAGTCAACCAACTTTTTCTTATATAAATGCAACTTAATATTACTTAGATTCATGATTAGTTGAAAATGAACCTCAATCGGATCCGGTTAGGGTGAAATTGGTACCAATTTCATCGATCGTAGTAAGTTTTATACCTTTTTATTGCATGTATTATAGTAAATATTGCATTGACAAGTTCTATAACTTTATATTGTATCGGCTAATATAACATTTTCTATAACCTATACAATAAAAAAACTATACAAACTTACTACGGTAAAGTTGATGTCAACTCCACTGTAACAGGCCGGATCCGCTCTAACGTATCACATAAACTAACTAAACAAATCGAAAGTATGATCGATGCATGCTACCTGCCATGATATATAGTTGATTGCAACTTGAGAACAGTGTTATTAAACTAGGATTGACCCGCTGGTCCAACCGGTAAAAAACGGAATCGATCGACTTTTCAGTTCGGTTCAACCCGGTTTTATTGATTTGGTCAAAAATTAGTAGACCCGGTTCCGGTGGTCCAACAGATAAAACCGGTTAATTGATCCAGTTTTAAATTTATATTTTTTGTACCAAAAGAGTTTAATATTAAAATTAACCACTTTTAGTAATATTATAACTCAACTTTATTATGTTTGCTTAATAAAAACGAGATTTTTTAAAATTTTATTAATTATTATTATTAATAATATATATATATATATATGATGTCATTGGATCAATAATGATTTGACCACTAGTTAAATCAATAATATATTTATCCGATATTTTTTTCGGTTCAATGACCGATCTAGTTAGAAAAACCTTAGTTGAGATATAAAAACTATTCTAGAAGTCTGGAACACTTGTAATATAGAAAGCAACTTGATAGACAATATAAAAGTAAAATTCAAGAGAATACGACTATACGAGGCAAGTATCATGGATGATTTAGGAATCAACTTGATAGTAATACTTCTTGTTGGAGTGTAATTATTTGGGTCTAGCCAAGGTATAATCTAATTTATTTAATGGGCTAGATTTGGTGTTGACCAATAATATATATTTATTTTGACATTGAGAGAGTCCTTATTAAAGAAAGATTGTGTTTCCTTATTTGGTGGGATAAAGATGTTTAATTAAGACTTCTATTCCTAATTGGATTCAATAAGGTGATTCTACAAAAATAGTCTTTCTCCTAGTTGGATGCAGATGGAGGTGACTTCTATATATACGGCTACAAGCTAGGATTTAGTCTTTCTCCTAGTTGGATGCAGATGGAGGTGACTTCTATATATACGGCTACAAGCTAGGATTTGGGGAGAGAGAGTTATCCAATATTATTATAGTGGATAACTCTCTCTCCCCGTGGTTTTTTCCCAATTGGGTTTCCACATAAATTCTTGTATTCATACTTTATATTTCTTTATTTATGTTTATGTGAGTGTATTTCGTGAGTTTGATTCAATTGGGTTTCCACATAAATTCTTGTATTCATACTTTATATTTCTTTATTTATGTTTATGTGAGTGTATTTCGTGAGTTTGATTTCACAACAATTACTCCATCAACCGTTGGCGCTATTTTGACCTGTTGTTTTGGTGATTTTGTCAGGCGTACAAAATCAGGCGTTAACACTTCCATTCATATTTACAAAATTTGTGGTTATTGAGAATATTTTTTTTAATTTCATGTACATTTTTAATATTATAAGATGTTATTTTAAAAATACAATAAGATAATAAAATTATGATAACAATTTTGACTACATAGTATCTTTTTATACTTATATTGTTAAAAGATGGACTAATTTTGTGAAATAAAAAAAATGACAAGTAAGATTCCTTTTGATATAAGTTTTTGGCCTAAATATGAATTAATACCTTGAATTTTTAATATTTTTCTATTTTGGAGATTGTCTTCTCAATTTTTTTAATTAGGAAATTAAATTTTTACTTTTTTTTCACTTTGAGGATTGTTTTCTCAATATTTTTAATTAGCGAATTAAACTTTTAATTTTTTCCACTTCGGAGATTGTCTTCTCAATTTTTTTCATTATGTGATTAAATTTTAAATTTTTTATGATTACGTCTAATTGATAGTGCTACGTTAAAAAACTGATGACATAACAGCGACACGTGACTAAAAAAACTTATGTGTAATATTGAGTGTCATTTTAACATTTATTCAATTAATTTTTTATACCAAAAAGGGTCAATATAACACCATTATTAATTTTAAAGTAAATTATTATTATTATTATTTTCATATAAAACCATTACTAATTTTTTAAAGTAAATTTAATGATAATTTTATCCTTTTGGTAAATTATTAAATTTAATTTTTGGTAAATTTAATTTTTTTTCACGTAAATTTAATGACAATTTGTTAAAGTAAAATTAATAATGGTCTTATATTTATCATTTTTGATACAAAAAAAATAATTGAATAAATGTTAAAATGAGAATATTAATATTACACAAGTATTTTTTTAGTCACATATCACTGCTATCAATTTTGACTTAATCAGAAAAATTTAAAAGTTTAATCTTCGTAAAAAATTGAGAAGAAAATCCCCAAAGTGGAAAAAAAATTAAAAGTTCAATCTTTTAATTGAAAAAAATTGAGAATACAATCCTCAAAGTGAATTTTTTTTAAATTTTATCCCCTAATTGAGAAGGCAATCCCCAAAGTAAAAAAATATTAAAAGTTGAGTTTATTAATCCATATTTAGGCTTAAATTCTTTGTATTGGTTAGTACAATGATAATATTTGTAAATTATCTAAAAATGTGACAAATAATAATATTTATTATTTTATAATTAAAATAAATTATATCAATTTTTATTTATAAATGTCTTAGGAACATACCAAAAATTACATATGTTTTTAATAGATGTTTGTGTCATAGGTACATATATTAATTGGGTAAAATATAAACGTGGCTTTTGAATTTTAGGTGTTTTTTTTTCGGTTTTGAGCTTCTTTTTTTTGGTCAACGCAAATCAAACCACTTCTTGTTCGAAAATTTGAATATTGAGCCTTTATGTGCCACATATGTGTTGACCTGATGACGTGACATCTTTTTAGGAATTAATTTGATTAAAGTTGACATCAACGTTGCCACGTGACCAACGCACATGTGGCACCTTAAGGCTCAATATCCAAATTTTCTAACAAAAATGGCTCAATTTGTGAGTTCAATACCAAAAAATACCTAAAATTCAAGGGCCACATTTACATTTTACCCTATATTAATTCTCTAAAATTTTGAAGTGGTAGTATTATAATTGATATTTTAGTATTTAAGTTATTAAATTAATAGAATACTTATAGAGTAATGCTACAAACACAAATTATTTTATAAATATTTTATAAACTGCTGATGTGTCATACTTTACCTCAGTATATTGATGAACAAATTATTTCAATGTAGTCTTCGGCCCCACACAATATGTTGAGGTGGAATATGCTACATCAACCGTTTGTAAAATAGTTTGTGTCTCTAACATTATTCATTCTTATACAGAGAGGAATAATGATACAGACACAAACTATTCTACAAATATTTTACAAACTGCTGATGAGACATACTTCACATCAGCATATTGTGTGGGATCGAAGACTATATTAAAACAATTTATAAATTAATATGCTGAGATGGAGTATATCATATCAGCAATTTATAAAATATTTATAAAATAATTTGTGTCTGAATCATTATTCATACATAGAGGGGTCTAGAGAGAGAAAGTAGAGTAGGAAAAATAGAGAGAGAAAGGACAGAGGGGAGTAGGGGACAGTAAACAACAAGACATCGCCGTCTTGTTTTTTCCTCTCTCTCTAATAAGAAGGTACGTATTATTTTCATGTTCACAACAAACAAAAAAACAAACCACATTTTTACTCTTTTCTTTTCCCTGTTTCTTCTCTTCTCTCTGATCAGAAAATCCAAATAAGGAAAAAACACTAAAGTCTCTTTCTTCTCCTCTGAGAAATTTATTTTCCGGGAAAAGAAAATGTACTCGGCGATTCATTCGCTTCCGCTGGACGGCCACGGCGAGTTCCCTGGGTCACTAGACGGGTCGAATTTTGCTGGGGATCCATGCCTGGTATTGACCACGGATCCCAAGCCCCGGCTCCGGTGGACGGCGGACCTCCATGAGAGATTTGTGGATGCTGTGGCCCAGCTAGGTGGCCCTGATAGTCAGTATTTCAATTCTCTCTCCATAACTTGTTTTTCCTTTATCCCTCTTTTAATTTGTTCTTTAGATTATTGAAATTATAAGTTTTATGAATGTATGCATGTCTATGTTAGTGATATGGAATTTTTTTAACTGGGTTATAGTAAAAAAATGATTGTGAATCATTATCGTCTATTTCTTTTCCTTATTTTAGCTTTCCATTTTTATTTATTTATTTATTTTTATTATTGTGAGGTATGATGATTATGAAAAAAGGTTGTAAGAGAAGAAACTTAACAAAATTGTAAATTATTCCTGGCTTACTATTTTCCTTCTTAATTTTTTTACCATAATGTTTTGTATTATGTAATCTTTCCGTTCAAATGATACATTTTCCATTTCTCTGTCCATTCTAATAATATTAGATATACATTTCTAGTTTTAGATAAGTTATAGCCAAAGCTAAGTTTGGAAAACTAAAATTTCCCTCAAAAGTCGCCGTTTTACAAATGCATTTCTAATTTTGTAACGAAGGGAGTAATTATTTGGGTTTTAATTTTGTAAGATATATACTCCATTTGGTCTGAAATATAAGATAAATTTTGATATTTTAAAGTCAATTTTAGATATTTTCAAATTAAAAAATGATGTGATTCATTTGACTTTTGAAAATAAAAATCTTTAATTAGTATTAATTTTTAGATAGTTTAGAATTTTTAATTTTCATAATTGTATTGTTAAAAGTTGAATAAATTCATACAATTTGAAAATTTCGAATATCTCAAATTAACTTCATAAAGTCAAAATTGATCAATTTAGTAGGGAGGAAGTTTTTTACCAAGTGCTTCAACTATGAGAAAAGATAGTTAACCAAAGATTCAATTATTTAGAGGGAATATTATGCTTTAGAATCACTCAAGTTAATGTTTTGGCATACATGATCTGTTTTGCTTGTAGACAAATTAGAGCAATTGTGACACTTTGTCATTGTACTGGAAGCGTAATATGTGGATTCTGTCAATTTTTCGGTTAATTCGAAAATAACGTTTGCAGTCTTGTTATTGATATTTTCCTGTCAAAGAGAGAGTTAGAAAGAGAGAGGAAAGGAGAGAGGGAGAGGTCACTATGTTGTTTGCATAGCCTCACAGAAACCTAACCCTCCCCTCAGTGGTCCCTTAGCTAATATGAGGTTTTTTGGATTTCAATATTCCATTCATCATAGAAATGTGGTTGAGAAATGAAGCTTTTCTTAAGAGCGAACACTTTATATCATAGCCTCCAAGCTCCTATATCAAGGGGAAGCATCAAAATATAGGATGGAGTGGGGTGCTGTTAAAATGTTGCAATTTTAGGTGATTAAATTATATAACATACTTGCAGAGGTGAATAAAAATTTATGCTTTCAAAGAAAATGTAGGTCATGTATGCATTGAATGACAGGCAGTTTCTCATATAAACTAGCTAACCAATTCTAGTGACTTACCAAGAATACTATCCAATCAATATTACTGTGTAGGGTATAAGTAGAATACTTCATAGTTGTTCAGTTCCTAACATGCCCTAGCCTACAGGCTACAACTCCTTCGACTTTGCTGCAAATGATTTTATCTACTATAATGGTTTTGTATTAATTTAAATGTTTATTAATAATTAGGGCTTGGCTTGAGCTCAATGCTTATGTGTATGATTTTGAGTTTAGGCTCATACTTTGAAATTGTCTATTAGACTAGCTGAGTCTTAACAATGGTAAGCTTGCCTTGTTTCGGTCAGCTTGACTCATTGACACGGATACTTTAGGATCAAACCATAATAGATTGTACAAGATCTCTCGTTCGCACTATAATGCATGTAATCCACCCTTCTGTTTGGTATTACAATGGTACTTTATTTTGTCAAATTCCTTGCTCAAATCAATGTCTTATCTATTTATCAGATTAAGGAAAATAACATTAATTGCTTATTATCTAATATTGGAACCTTATTGAATCCTGGCTGCCCAACATAAAGTGCTGGAAGAAATTGCCAAGCAAGGATTTGGGTACACCCACATCTGACATGAGATTTTAACTTTCTGTTTTAATATTTTGGATTGCAATCTTATTTGGAAGGATTAAAGCACTTTCCAGATAGCCTTTTTTTAGATATTACAGCATATTTTAAATCTTTTTTAATCCGACTCTGTTTTGGTTAACAAACTTTGTTGGTGGCATTATATTTTACATTTTCTCATGGTTAGTATTTTTGAGCATTCTTGTTGGATCAGTTAGCTAATATATTCTGCAATATCCTGATTTGCATTGCAGAAGCAACCCCAAAGACAATTATGAGAACAATGGGGGTAAAAGGCCTCACCCTATATCATTTGAAGTCGCATCTTCAGGTTTGTTATGTCCGTTAATTTAATTTTTCTTTCATTGTTGTCCAACTGCAATAAGACAAAAAAAAATAGCTTAAAGAAAGAATATATTGTTGTTTAGACATGTATTTACATATTCTTGAAAAATTGAAATTAATATAAAGAAAAAAAACAGACAAATTAACTTTAGAACCAATAACAATGAATGTAAAATTCTTGTATACTTGTTATAACTATAATATTATGTACTGTATTTTTGCAATCCTTTTAGTGCGCAAAAGTTGCTCCACGCACTTGTAGTGCTTTATATATGATAGTTCTATTCTTAAGAGCATAACTCCCTCTGCATTGTATATGACAGATCCAATCTTAAGAGCATAACTCCTCTGTATTCTTTCTTACAGAAATATCGGTTGGGGAAGCAATCTTGCAAGGAGTTAACTGACAATTCTAAAGATGGTATGTCCCAATCTCGTATAACCTGGATCCTTGGTAATCCCCCTATCTGTTTATGGTTCCTAGCTTTGCACACCTGTTATATTGACTTGGTGGAGTCTAATTATATAAAAGGACACAATGCAAGAACTAATTCATGTGTAGCACACTAGCACATAGTAACATAATGTCCAAGAAGCCTTTTTAAAACAATTCTTGGTACACTATGGCCACAGAATCTTTCAGAGGGGTGTACTGGTTACTCAACTGAATTAGGTCCTTGTATGTGCACACACAAAAGAATGTGTGTGTGTGTGCATTACGGAGAGTTGGACACAATGATGAAAGATATAAACGGTTGTACAAAGTAAGCAAATGAATCTCTGCTAGACCAAAGCGAGACGTTTTGCATTACTATTCACCCGAATATTATTCACTCGGGTATTTGGGGTACTTTTCATGCCAGAGTACTATTCACGAGGTACTATTCTCGAAGTACTATTCATAGGGTACTATTGCGGGGTACTATTTACCCAAAAAATATATTTTTTTCTGTCCAAATTATTTTTGGTACATGAATATTATTCTTTAATTTTACTTCACAAAGCAGTATCATGTTGACAATTTGGATATTTTTAAACAATGGATAAATTTAAAGTCTTTAATATTTATCATTGATTTCGTTTGATTAATGCTTATATCATTGTCATCATCCTCATGCTTATATTATGATGAAAGTCATCTTTGACTTACATGCAAAGATGGACTGTTGAGTATTAGTTTTACAGTTGTATATCTTTGGCTTACGTGTAAAGATGGACTATTGATTATTGGTTTTACAGTTGTATATCTTGGCTTACGTGCAAAGATGAACTATTGATTAATGAGTATCTTTGGCTTATGTGCATAGATGAACTGTTTATTGGTATGATTATGACTAGGGATCATCTGGTATAATCATGACTCGCAATGTTATAGATGATGTGGTAAAAGTCCTTATTAGCCCGTAGTGCATTGATGGACAGTTATTGGTATGATTATAACAAGGGATTATTCGGCATAATCATGACCATTGATGATTACATGAATATCCTTGGCCGTAGTGTAGGGATGATTCGATGATGTGGATTATTTATTAAGCTGAGTCACAGCGATAAAATATTGATTATACACTTTTAATTCGTAAAAGATAGTAGATATCATGCTCTACTTGACTCTTCTAAAATAAAGTTGTATGTCTTTGGCCTGTAGTGCAAAGATGAATTGTTAATGAATATCTTTGGCCTTAGTGCAAAGATGAATTAATTAGTATGATTATGAGCAGGAATTGTGATTTGGTATAACCATGATTTTTGATGTTTCAGGTAAAGATAGGTGATGAAAATTATCTTCGTCCTGGGTGTGAAGAGGAATTTAGAATAATAATTATGATTATGAGTTATTCATATGATTGTGGACAAGAATTGTTGATTGATGTTATAGGGATAAAACATTATTGGTGGACTTTTAACATGGAGAAGATAATTGATCGGATGGTCTATTTGACTCTTCTAATGGATTGCTCGTTCTGCTGCAACTATGGTTGAAAAGTTTTATCATCTACCATATGTTCTAAATATATGATTTACTACTGATGAAGGCTATTGATGATGTAAATTATCTTTAGTCATTATATTCTTTACTGGGCTAGTTGTGCTCACCCTTTTTGCTTCACAATTCTTTTCAGGTAATAAGAGTGTAGTTGGGTCGAGCGGAGGTAACAGGAGAATAGAACGATGGTCTATAGCTATTGAGGTTCTTCCTAAATAGTATGAAAATAATTTTAGTGAGAACTTTAGATAAGTGTGTCATATTGTATATGTAATTTGATATTTAATTTTGGTGAACCGAATAGGGTGAGGTGAACCCAACTTTGGAAGGGTGATTTGCCACTATCATACAAGATGTCTAATGACATACAACCTCATGTTATCATAAGACAGGGTTGTGCACATCCACTTGCTGAGTATATCTACGAGCACTACCTATATGATCTTGGAGTTTGTTTGAAATATAATTCTCACGAAGATAATTATATGTCAAGAGAAGACTCACCATTGAAAAGAAGATGATAGTAATCTTCTTATTTTTTTTTTGGGACTATTGGGTCAACCAAGGATAATTCTGTGGACATATGATATCTATCATAACCTAGACGCATGGCCTCCCATGTACAAAGGTTTTCTTAAATATTTTCCAAAGATTTTAATTTCTAAAATAGTTATTGACTGTACTTTTATGTAAAGTACCATTGTAAGGTTGTGGTCGAGGCACCATGAGAGTTACATACATTTGTATTAAAACTCACAGTTTAACTGTGGTTGTATTCTGCACGACAGTTCAACAGTTGTATAAATGAAGTTTGTAAATGATTTTTATAGTGTGATATCTGGCGAATCAGAATGGGTGCTGTATACCTATTTTGGGGGCGTCACAATATCAATTGTGGTTTGTGAATCACTGTGTACGTGTATGCTTTGTTTTAATGATAAGAAAGGAATAGAAAAAAACTCCTTATATTATGTGTTCGAGTTTTCATAGAAAAGTGTATGTTTTATTATTAATTATTGGTATCCTGGGTAATATTTTATCAATTTTTGTGGGATGGTACTTATTAACGTTTAAAGGTTATAATGTGTGTAATAATCAATATTTTTTTGGTAATAATTAAAGAATAATTAATTTTATTTTATAAAATTATATTTGAATTCGAAAAGATAAGTTATTATTTTTTTTATCTCTATAACACCTCCTTTCCTAATAGAAAGAGAGGTAACACACAAAACACAACAAACCTCAAAATAAGTAAAAAGAACACTAATGACTTCAAAATATTTAATAGTTGATAATCCATAAATGATGAATTAAATATGATTCTCCAAAAGAATGCATAATAATCAAAACCTAAAATTAAATAAACCTAGATAGTTGAAGGCAACTTTCTTATCACACTAGCCCCAAATCACCCCTGCAAACCTGTCAGAAGAAAAATATAACATGAGCCGAATGTCCAATACGGATATAGATACACAATTAAAATACGAAATCAACTAAGACAAAATACTGAATAAAGCCTCGAGCTTAAATTCAGACGAAAATAAAATCTCCAAAGATCTGAATAGAAAGAGTAAAGAAATAATGAGCCGAAATAACTAACTCATTTAATTGAATTGAACATAACTGAACAAAACTAATAATAAAATAATAGCCTAAATCAAATGGTTAAGTGTTATTTCATATTGAGCTGAAATATACAAATAGCCAAAGGCTAACAAAATACATCGGTACCATGATGTATTCAAATCAAAACGAATAGTACGCATTTCATATAGTTCACTAATCCGCCAAACGAATCAAATATTGGGTCAACCCATATGTAAGACCCCAACTTATTATAAATAAAATTAAATTTCCTCTATTTATTATTTTGAAATAGTAAGGGTTGATTTGATTAATATGGTTAGTTATAGGTAAAATGCGCAAATATTTCAAATAAGCAAATGGTTATAAAATATTCATTATTGTCGGAGAATATTCGTTTGGTCGTGGAATATTCGTACGACGATGCAGTTTTGTGTGGGCCCCATAACGGAAAGCGATTGGAGGAAGGAAAACGAAAAATATAAGTTGGTTATAAATAACGGCGTAGTTGTTACCGTTAATACTGTTGGAATACCCGGTGGTTAAAACATAGTAGCACACGGTATTGCTCCAATTATTGATTTTTACGTAAGAAGGCACTACTCAATAATTGTTACAGTAATTATTGTTCAATATTTTATTGATTCAATAATTACTGCGTTGATATTTTATATTGTTATTGTTTCAATAATTGTCACTACATAGTATTTTCCATTATCAAATCAATAATTCATATTATTTGAATAATATTATTAGATAACATTATTGGCAATGTCTAGAAAGTTCTGTCTAAGGAGAGGTTTGGTCACCTAATTGCGCGTCCAGTAAAGAGAAATCCTTATTGGAAAGCCCCCTCTTTCCTGGGAACGGCCTGGTTGTCGATATTGTGATTCTGTAATATTATTTGTGAATAATTAATTATTGATTTATATGATAAGGAAAATATTCATTTTATGTGGATATAGATGGAGAAAATTTTAATGTGACAATTATTGAAAATTGATATTTTATATTTTTCCGATAAAATAATTCATTTAAATATATTATTATATTTTAATAATATAATAATGGTGATATTTTTACAATGAATGTGTGATATATGAGTATATGAGGAGGAGAGTATTTTTGTTACTAAAAATATTTAAAACAAGTTTTTCATGTTTGTGGACTCTATTTCTTGACTGAAATTTGATTATAGCCTGCAAAATCATTCGTATGTGGATTTCGGTCAATTTCTGCTTGGAATTTGGAAAAACTTAAACTTACAAAGTTGTAGAGAATGAAATTTCCTATGGAAAAGACATGAGGTTTGATTTTTTCTGATAAAGGGCAATTTGTTATGAATTATTGAAGCTCCGAAGTTTCGAAATAATTGATTTTTGGAAGTTTTAATTGTTTTAGTTAACAAAAATGTTTTTTTTTGTCATTTGGTGGGCTCCAATGGTGTTGTAAACATGCTGAATTCAGTTGTCAAATAGGCGGGCTTGAATAATATTTATAAATATATATTTTATTAAATTTTCTACTTTGGTGTTCTAAGCATTTTCCTATAAATATGGTGCTTAGGTTAGAATTGAAAATCACACCAGAACTGAAGTTTTCTCTCTCTTTCTCTCTCTATATTATCGAGTGTATTCTTGTGAGTATTTTGATACTTTGAGTGTTGCTATACAGTTCAAGTTCCTTTCAACACTATATCTAGTATTCCAGTCAGAAGTACTATTTTTTCGAGGTAAGGGATGTTATATATTTTTAAAAATTATATTATTTCTTCTAATATCATTATGCCGGATTATTGGTAAGATTTTTCTTGTAAAATTCTTGTCTTTTAGTGTTGGGGTTACTATTCATGTATACGACACTATTCACGTATACGACACTATTCACGAATACGACACTATTCACAGAAAAATTAAAATTTTCATTTTTTTCCAAAATATCGATTATGGATACTAGCTTTGATTGTATCCATGTTTTGATCATTCTTGAATTTTACTTCACTATGATTATTTATGAAGTATTTTTGAACTCGAATTGTTTAAAGTACGAATCCTTAATATTTGTTCTTTTGTTTCACTGGATTCGTTTTCTTTAAAATATTTTTCATCATTCTCAGTCCTAAATGATGATATTACTGAGTATCTTTGGCCTGTAGTGCAAAGATTAATGATTTTCTGATGAATATCTTTGGCTCGTAGTGCAAAAATGAACAGGTGTTGAGATGAACATGACCAACTGATGAATATCTTTGGCCTGTAGTGCAAAGATGAATATTTGATTCAGGATGAATATTGATTGATGTTACAGGGATAAAATAATGATGATGGACTTTTAAATTTATAGATTATAGTAGATTTCATTCTCTACGTAACTCATCTATGAATTATTATTTCCGCTGCGAATATTGATCTGAAATTTGTTGTCTATTGTATTTTATCAAATTTTTTCCTGTTGAAGACTAACGATAATTTGTTCTATATTATCTTACTCATAATATTCTTTACTGGGCTAGTTGAGCTCATCCTTTTCCTTTTTGTTCCATTTTTCTTCTCAGGAGGCAAGAATATAGCGAGTACTAGTCGGGGTATGGAATGAAGGTCTTAAAGAGTTGTTTTAGTAGTCCTCACCATCTTGTAAGATAATATATCAATAATTGTAATGAGGACTTATTTGAGTGTTGATATTGTCTAGAAGATAATATTTGTATTTAAACTCACAATTTTTATGTTGTATTAATAAAGTTGTAATTGTTTCTGTACCATGTTATTGACGACTCAGAATGGGTGTTGTAAACCTATTTTGGGGGCGTCACACCATATGTATCCTGAACAAATATATCAAATAGCCAAAGCGCATACTTAGAGCAACATACAAAACAAAATGATACGCCGTGGACTGATCACACCGACACAAAAGGTGTCATGCCCTTTGTGTCAAGAGGACATGTCTGTGGTACCTTCACAGGTGGTTAGCTCAAGTATACCTTAAGGAACAAATTATATACAAAATGCAAGTCAAAAGGGGTTCAAGTCACAAGACTCACATGACCATCTCCAAATGACATCGAATTATCAAATATGAATATATCTTACTATCACAAGATACCAACGATTAAGATAACTCCAAATGTGATTGAAAATATTCGAAGAAGGATAAAAACCGAATAAAATTCAAAGAGTACAAATACAAGTTCTAATATCAACGTCAAAACGAAACTATCACAATAAATTTGACAAAAAATAATCATGAGGTAATACCAAATTTTTAAATGAGTAATAAAACGAACAAACTAAAATTAAAAGAGTCTCTCTGAAAAAGTATAAAATCCGTACCTAGAGTAAGCAATATAATATCAAGAGTATATTCCAAATTAAACTCGTTAAGCTCTCTCCGCCGAGCTAATTATACAAATTAATAAATTATATGTTAAATTACTAATTAATAATTTTCTTTTGTTCCAAGACTCATATTATTATTATTATTAGAATAATATTATATAGACTTTTATAATTCTACCTGTACGGACTATGTATTTATATTAACACTACCATTTGGTTTAACAAGGATATACATAAAACTTATGTCATAAGGCAACTTATAATTACATAACTAATATAATGGTACTTTGCACTATGTTCCCATTCCAAAAATTTATATACATTCATTTATTAGCAACAAGGCGTAATATATAATATTAATATTAATAAACTAATAACTAATATTAATAATATTAATATTAATAATAATATTAATAAACTAATAAATAGTTCACTTAATCTCTCCGCATGATCTTTCACTTTGATGTGCACAGGATTATATATATATATATATATATATATATATATATATATATATATATATATATATATATATATTATCTATCTAATCTAGGTACATAAGAACAACCCATCATTAACAGAATATATAACAATTAATTATTTATTTATTTCATACAATGATATTGTAATTCTTACCGAAAACACCTTTTTTATGACAACCAATCCCCCAATAAAATCATTAACATATAAAATGTTTATCAAGAAAGTAATTGTTTTCCTTGATCGGAAGAATTTTTCTTTCTTTCCTTCTGTACTCTTTCGTCACCTCCTCTCTTTTCCGTTCCACAATTCGTCTCATCAGACGTAATGAAGCATAATTAGGTTTAAGTAACACAGACACGTCTTCTTGACACAAGAATATGACACCTTTCGTGGCAGTGTGATCAGTCTACGACGTATTCTTTTATTTTGTATGTTGCTCTAAGTATGAGCTTTGGGAATTTGATATATTTATTCATGATACGTATGAGTTGACCAATTATTTGATTCGTTTGGCGAATTAATGACGTATTTGAGCTATTTGTATTTAAGCTCAATATAAAATAACATCTAGCCATTTGATTCAACCTATTATTTTATTATTAGTTTTGTTCAGTTATGTTCAATTCAATTAATTGAGTTAGTTATTTCGACTTATTATTCCTTTACTCTTCTGTTTGTTTTGTTAATTCTGTTGATTCAGATATATTATATTCATATTTTTGGAGATTTTAATTTTGTCGGTATTTAAGCTCGAGACTTTGTTCAGTATTTTGTCTCAGTTGATTTCATATTTCAGTTGTATATCTATATCCATATTGTGCATTTGACTTATGCTGTGTTTTTCTTCCTGCAAGTTTGCAAGGGTGATTCGGGGCTATTGTGATGAGAGAGTTGGCTTCAACTATCTAGGTTTATTTAATTTTAGGTTTTGATTATTATGCATTCTTTTGGAGAATCATATTTAATTCGTCATTTATGGATTATCAACTATTAAATATTTTGAAGTCATTAGTGCTTTGTTTACTTATTTTGAGGTTTATTGTGCTTTGTGCATGACCTCTCTTTCCTATTCGAAAAGGAGATGTTACAGAGATGGTATCAGAGCTTATGTTATGATTCTGTAGATTGCAATTTAGGCTTGACCTATGAGTTATGGGTAAACCACTGGGTAGACGTAGGAGTTTGTTTCTATTTGGTTCTCGGTTTGGTTGGTCTTAATTTTGACTAGTTGTTGGTCTCTTTTCGATTTGTAGTTGATTTGAGGAAAGCGGTATAATTTGTTTAGATTATTATTGTTATGTGTTGGAGCAATAATATTAATTAAGGATTGTGATGGGATTATTAAGGAGAATAATGTTATATTTTGTACATTTAAGAAATGATTATACGATTATAATATGAGTATTTGTATCAGCAAGTTTTTGTTATTATAGAATTATTTGTTAGAGTTATTTCAGGTAACAATTATTATGATCTTAAAATTAAGGATTTGATTTGATTTGATTTGAGATATGCTTTAATTTTGAAAGTAGTATGCAAACAAGCTAATCATGTTTGATGATAAATCATATACTTTATAACAATCTTATTCATTTATTAATAAAAAATATTAATTTATTAAAGACTTTTAATTATCTACATGAAGCTGTTTTATAATATGTAAACTCATAGTTTTAAGCAATACTTTTAGAATAATAATTGTGATCATTGTAATGAGATCTAAATTCTTAGAAAGCTTAAAACTAAAATAGTTCCCATTCGTTGGATTAATAAATTGGGGATTAGTGAATCCGGATAGATTGCTACATATGTTGCTTGCTCATTGGATGAGGATGATTGATCTCATGATCATTTGTGTGGAGACACTAAAATAAGTATGTAAGTGTTTATTACAGAATAAGTTCGCTTAACGTGGCTTGCTAAGAAATACCTAATGTATTTTTACTTGCCTGTCAATAGGAATTCCTGTAGTGATAGTAGTACAAGTGATCCTTGGACTTGAGATCATCATAGTATCATGTGTATGATGAGTTATACTTTGACTTATTCCTAAGACCCTTAGGGTATATCAAAGGTTATGCTTGTATATAATAAGTTGTACATGGAGATAATGTATGATCAATAAATAATCTACCATTTCTGGTAAAAGAAGAGAAATGTCCTATGTGATTCGATAAATGACAACCGAGTAGTCCTTGGCTAAGGCATAATGAAATTAGAAAGGAGTTTCTAATTTGTATTATTTGGAGTTGTTCATTTAAGAGTCGAAATACATATAATTAAATAAAATAAGACTTGATAGCAATTCCATGTCTTATATTTAATTGGGACATTGTATGGATGGAAGGATTGAATTGTACGGTAACTATTTACTCAAAGGTTCTTTTATGATTAATGTTGAAATCTATATTATCTGAAAAGTCGTTAATCGCTAAGGAGGCTTATCCCTATTGTACGTAGAATAAATATTATTTATTAAAATAAATTAATAGTTTAATTTATTTATTTAAATAAGATTAGAATTGTTCTAATTGATTTATTCACAACCGGTTTAGTATGGAGAACCTAAAAGGTCACACCATAAAAGGAAGAATAATTATTTAAGAAGTAAATGTCATAATCTTAATAATAAGTTAAGTATATTTAAGTTAATCTATGGTGATATAATAAATTAAATAGCTTAATATTTATTATTTAATATTTTAGAAATATTAAATATAAATTAATAAGATGAGTCTTATTATTATTATTATTATTATTATTTAATTCCTAAAGGAGTTTGGGAATTAATTAATAAAAGTACTCTCATTTATTCCTAATAAGATTAGGAGGCTAATTAATTAAAAGAGTTTAATTAATTATTCCTAATAAGATTAAGAGCCTAATTAATTAAAGGAGTTTAATTAATTAAAATAAAACACAATTTCGTGATTGTTAAGGAGGGTTGCCTACATCTATAAATAAGAGGAGTCTTATTATGGGTGAGGTGGTTGACGTTTTCATAGAAGATATGATTCTAATTGTTGGAGAGTGCGCTCTTTTTCTATGAGGGATAGAAAAATTAGGGTTTTGTCAAACACCCATCTTCTTGAATATCTCTTCTTCTGAGATTTAACTAGGCACACTTAGAAGAGGGGGGTTGAATAAGTGTAGGAGCAATCTATGGCCAACTTTTAAAAGCTACTAATTTCAGGCTACTAAAATGATTGAAATCAGTTTACTGAATTAATATAGCCTTTTGAATAAAATACTTGATGTGTAAAGAATTATCTTAATATAATGCAAGTAGTCAAATTAAGATAATTAAGTAACTTATGTGATTTTAAAGTAAAGCAAATAATAAAATCAACATCAAGATTTTTACGTGGTTCAACTATTACCCTCTATGATAATAGTCTAGTCCACGTTCAATACCAACTAGTATTGGAGACTCACTTTATTTATTTCCTTATATATAAATACAGATTACACAACAGATTCAAAAATTAATAAACAATTAATTTCCCTTGAGCTCTATTGCTCCTTGTGCACCTATGCACCCTTCAAGCACCTTTGCTTCCTTGAACCTGTTTGTAAACTACTTTTCTAATCCACTAGGATTAAAACCTTTAGACTACACTTAGTCTAACAATAGAAAAATCAATACAATATAGAGGTCTATGATCAATGCAAGAATAATCAATTTAACAATTAAAGGCTCAACTATATGCAATGATCAAGTAGCACACAATATATAAAAAATTAATTTCTTACCGAATACGAGCTCAAATAATACCAGAAAATTAATTGCTTAGTTTCTCAAAAGTTTGCACTTGACAAAATCAGATTGCTCAATAATAACAATAATAAGTGCAAGTATTAATTCGTGAGTTGTATTCTTTCTGTATACAAGAAGCATTATTTATAGCCTATAATCAAAATTACCGTTTCACTAAGATATGTTCAAATATTCAAACGGTATAGACATTATCAGCAAGAAAGAAGATTAACGTTATAATTGATAATTATCTAAGTAACAGACTTGATAAAGTGGCGTGAGTTATGTTTGATATCAAACTCTTTTTCCAATAAAAAACTCCATTAGAGATAAGTAGATAACTCATAATACCATTTGACTTTATCTCAATTTATCAAAAGAAGCGTGTAGTAGAGTGTAACAGTCTCCAAGACTCAAGGTCCTTTAAATCATAATTGCTTCCTTGAATCTCTCGCACACATCTTATCACAAAAAGCATTCATATCATTTTATGCATGAGAAATACTTACTCCTTGAAACCCTCACATGCAATAAAATCTAGCTCCCATTTTAAATATCCACATATCACATTCCAACAGTATATGCACATATTGTAATAAGATATTTAATATATGTATTACAAAAACATTTTTCATTTAAGACATATAATAAAATATAATGCAATAATATATCCTAGAGCCTTTAAATGAAAAATCAATTATTATGCAATTGACCTTACATTGATTTTCCTAGAAAAGAGAAAATTCTTCAATTTCTTGAATATCCACTCAAAGCTCTTTATCATCAAAATACCTGAAATGCCATAAAACAATTTAGTACTTGAACATTTCATCATCAAAACATAAGGCTAGAATATGACTTAAGTCAACATTCTCCCCCTTTTTGATGATGACAACCCAAAATTGTTTAACTCCTATAAACCCCCCCTGAATATATGCATAACATAATTAGCTCCCCATAAATCCATGCAATAATTTTATTTCAGGATACTGAAATTCGAATTTTCAGTAACGTTACAAAAACCTGAATTTTGTAAACATTTGTACTTGCAGTATTTGTTAGTTTATCAAATATCAAAATATTTACTGCTAACAAATATATCAAATATTTAAAATCCCAAAAATAATTAAACCAAAAAACCAACATTTAAACAAAAGTTGTCCAAATCCAAAAATAATCATAAAAACTCTCCCCCTTTGTCATCAACCAAAAAGAGAAAGTAGTTCATTCGTCGAGATCTACCACAGCTGCACGCTGAGTGGCCCTTTTTGTGAAATATGGTTTGTGATTGGCACGGTGAACCTTTTCAGCGATGCTAAGGTCAACAACAAATTGTGGAGGCCTGGGAATGACAGTGACAGGGGGTAGAGGGACATCTAGAAACTCTCCTTGATACTCAACCAACCAATTGCAATGCACCCACTCCAGAACAATCGAATGTTTACGCTGCACATACAATTTAGATCCCACATCATTGAAACGAACAGAAATAATCTCGGCCAGCTCCCCTATTTGATTACTAATAAACTTCATTTCTTAACTCAGCTGACACAAATTGCGATTAAGACGTCGTTGTATTAACTCAGCCAAGGCAGTTGTTTGCACCTCAAAACCAGCTTACAAATCAATAAACTCATTTTCAATGTTATGATAGAGTTTATTGATTTCAGGTGCACCCAAAGGCAACTTACCTTTTTCCAACACAGACATTCTATTATGAAGAGCAGTTATTTCAAGTTGCATTTTTTCTTGATTACTAAGAATGACTTTCAACATTTCCATGATTTCAGAAGAGGATTGAGTAATGGGCTGAATAGGAGAAGATGGAATAGAGACTGGGGGAACAAGATTTTCAGACGAGATTCAAACAAACAGACCATCAAATAGACTGATACGTGACATTTTCAAAGAAGTAACGCTGATAGAATCAGTGACCAAAACAGAATTTTCATTTTCAAAAGAGATTTTAAAATGACTAAACAAAGTAGTAAGAGTAGCACTGTAAGGAAAACAAGTCTTGGTTTTACGCAAACATGTAGTCATGTGATGAAGCATAAGTTGAGACAAATTAAAAGACACACCTCGTAAAATCAAAGCAACAATGATTAAGTACTTGATAGTGAAATCTGCTCCTCCACCTAAACGAGGCAACAAATTGTATCTAACAAGATGATGAATGACACAAGATATAGGAGAGACATCAATAGTTTTAGGAGTGAAAATATCAGTCAACAAAGTGTTATTCATCACAATTTGAAGTTGTTCAATAGGAGTGAAATAAAAATGAACAGCACCTTTCTTTGTAAAAGGACAAACATCAGAAGATGGAATATTCAAAATACTACCAAAATCGACGACTGTGAAATACAACGATTTTCCTTTGACAAAAGAAGTATAAAAATCACCATGACATTCTAGATTTATGTAAAATTGTTGGACAAAACTAGGGTATGCCACAGACGAAGGAAAAAGAATGGACGAAAAACCACTAAGACTCAAACGATGGTTTTAAAGGAGATTGTTGAAAACAGATCTGATCAACAGACTTCTCATACACAAATTGTTTTGGAAAAATTATGGTTTTAAAACGAACCTCATACGCGTTACTGCGAAAATAGTTTTCAGGCAAATCAGAAGACAGATTAGGGTTTGCCGAAACCGGAGGAGGGGTAACCTCTGGCTTAAAAGATGGAGTCGATGTCTGATGTCACCGAGAGGGTCAAGTAGATTTTGGCAGAGAGGGACTGAAGGTGGACTCGTCAGAAGACTGAAGAGTCCACGTACTCTGTTTCTGGCACCACAACTTTCTTCAGTTTTCTTTGCTTGCGCGATGGTCCGGCAGTCGATTGGGGAGGAACTGCCATCTTTTCGTCGTCGGAATCCATCATCGAGCGTTTATGTGTGCGAGTTCTCATGATGATTTGTGAAGGTAAGGTGAGAATAAAGAATAATATAAGAGAAGAAAGAGAAACTGAAAGACAGAACCAGAGTTAGAAAGAGATTGAGGAGGATGAAAATAGAGTTAGATAGAAATTTATACACCTTCCTGTATACTTACGTCTCCCAAGACTCTCAGTCCGTCTAAACGTTTCAATTTTCAAAAACAATGATGAGGGGCTCCTAAAATCTCGCGTTCATGATTTTAAATTAAACAACCAATGCATGTATCTCTACGTCTCTCAAGAGGCTTTACGTCTCCCAATAAACCCATCAGCCGTCTGGTCTTTTCGGTTATCAAAACTAATTATGACGTCTTGATGCTAGCGACCATTAATTAAGTAACCAGACGAAAATATAATTATCCTAATAAATATCGGTTAATACAATATACATGCAATTCTAGGATAACAAAAGAAATCATGCAGTACACATCCCAAGTTCTCTACGTAACATGCAAAATCTATCTTCACTCAATGGCTTAGTAAAAATATCTGCAATTTGATTTTCAGTAGGAATAAAGATTAATTTTATAAAATCTTTTGACACATTGTCTCTTAAAAAATGATGCCTTACTTCTATATGCTTTGTACGTAATGTAACACATGATTTTTGGATATGTCTATAACACTAGAGTTATCACAATAAATAGGCACACAATCACATAATAAGTCAAAATCACATAGAGTTTGACGCATCCATAATATCTGAGAGTAGCAACTTCCTGAAGCTAGGTATTCTCCCTCAGTAGTTAAAAGAGCCACTGAGGTTTGCTTTTACTATGCCATGACACGAGACTTTGTCTCAAGAAAGTATAAGCACCACTCGTACTTTTTCTATCAATTTGACATCCTATATAGTCAGCATCTGAATAGCCAATTAGTTCAAAATGATTGGAAATTGGATAAAACAACCCTAAATTTATTGTACCACTTAAATATTTCAAAATCCTTTTAACAGCATTTAAGTGAGATTCTTTTGGATTAGCTTGAAACCTTGTACATAGACAAACACTATACATAATATCGGGTCTAGAAGCAGTTAAATATAGTAAACATCCAATCATACCTCGATATTTTGTTATATCTACATCAATACCTTTCTCATCAGTCGTGAGTTTTATTGAAGTACTCATTGGTGTACCTTTCGAGTTTGATACTTCAAAGCCAAATCTTTTGAGTAATTCTTTTGTGTATTTGGTTTGATGGATATAAATTTCGTCCTATGTTTGCTTGATTTGTAGTCCCAAGAAGTAATTAAGCTCTCTCATTAAGCTCATGTCAAATTCTTTGTGCATGCACTTGGAAAACCACTCACAAAGGAAATCATTAGTAGCACCAAATATTATATCATTCTACATATATTAGAACAATAATAATATCGACATTTTTATGCTTAATAAATAATGTAGAATCTATCTTACCTCTAACAAACCCATTTGATAAGAGATACTTACTCAATCTTTCGTACTAAGATCTTGGAGCTTGTTTCAAGCCATAAAGAGCGACGAACAACATATAGCGTCGCTAAAAGTATAGACGACGGTTGTATGACCGAATCGTCGCCGGGTTCGTCGCTAAAGGGGAGTGAGCACGGGTGAGTAAGATAAGGGGTATGCACTTGATTCGGACCGTATATATATATATATATATATATATATATATATATAATCGATCAGGTGAGGGCTCCCTTATTTTGTTAAAATGCAGACTTTTTTTTCTTTTTTTTTTTTGCTTTTTTTTAAACAACTATTTTTTTAATATTTTATGGAACTGGAATTTTTTCATAATATAATATTTTGGGCGTGATTTGGATACATATACCAAAAAATATATGAACAGTCTGCACAGACTGTACAGACCTATTTTGTTGTACGTATCCAAATCACATCCAAAACACTGTATTATGAAAAAATTTCAGTTCCATAAAATATTAAACTTTTTTTAGTTTTTTTTTAAACCCCCCCCCCCCAAAAAAGTCCTCATTTTAACAAAGTAAGGGCTCCCTTACAAGAACCGGACCCTATATATATATAGTATAAAGTATTATTAGTATATACTGTACTTATATATACAATATGATTAACGGTTTCATATATTTTTAATTATTTTATAATTAAAATAAAAAATTATTTTAATATTAAAATTGGATTTCATGCTAACTAATTAGAGTTTGAATTGGATTCCATGATAACTAATTGGAGTTGAAATTGGATTCTATATTTTCTTAAATAAAGGAGTTTATTTAGATATGAAATAAGATTTCATATTATTTAAAATGAAGGAGTTTATTTGTGTGTAGGAAAGAGAATCCGTATTTCCTTAAATAAAGGAGTTTATTTAGATATGGAATAAGATTTCATATTATTCAAAATAAAGGAGTTTATTTGTGAATAGGAAAGAGAATATGTGTTTCCTTTAATAAAGGAGTTTTTTTTACTTGGACTTAGATTCCATAATTAATTAAAATAAATGAGTTTATTTTGATTAAAATAAAATAGTTTATTTTATTCAAAAATATGATAAATTAAAATAAATGAGGTTTATTTTGATTTAAATTTGAATTAAAATAAAGGAGTTTATTTCAATTCAAAATTAGATTTTATGCTAACTAAATTTGCTCATATTGATATCAATATATATAATAAATGTTTATTATTCATGAGATGAATGTTATTTATTGATGCATATGGTGATGTGTATGATAATAAATGGGATTGATTATAGACTATTGACCAATGTGATTGGATTTTATTTTAGTTGGATGCATGAATGTATGGATTTTATTAAATGAGGTCTACGTACCTCGTCTTCTCTAATTTTTCTTAATATAAATTATATCTCTCTCCTATGTACTTCCCCTTGACTGCTAATCAAGGTTTATATTTATTATAAATAGTTTTGTAATATGAATAGTTAGAATTAAGTTTGAAGAATTGGAGATGAAGGAGCGCTTTGAAGACCTGTTTGTAATGGAACCCGAGATTTAAATGTAATAGTTATATTTAAATTTAATTCTTGCACCCTAGGTTTGACCTTTTGGTTCACTTGGTGGCTCTAGTGAATTAAACTAGAATAAAGTCCATAATCAATCTGGGTAGAATATAGTATTCTATGTGTGCATGCTTATACTATATATATATATATATATATATATATATATATATATATATATAATGCAAACATGCTTCGCATGTTCATTAATATGACGCGTATTTTATATATATATATATGTGCATGTGCGCTAAACAAGATGAGACAAATTAATAGCAAACCCCTCAAATTTTTTATATTAAGTCTTAAGCGTTCAAAGATATTTGGAATATCGAACGTCGCCTTCTAGCATGATAAAAATAATAGAGTATCAATTAATTATTATAAGTTTATTGTGTCACCACAAGGCTTATCTTAATTCTTTGAGATGTTAATTTTATCACATTTGATGCTTATTATATAAAGAAAATTAAACAATGTTATTTTGTTGTGTCACCACAAGGAATATTTTTCTTTTTTGAATATATGGAGTGCTAGGTTGGACTTAACTTGGATAATTTTGATTCAGATGTGCCACCACTTGATCAAAATAATCTAAGAGGCAAAATACAAGGAGTTGCATAGTTGATATAATTGACAAAAGTTGTCTACCTATTTATTTATATATAGTTTGTTGTGTCACCACAAGGCTATATACATTTGAAATAGGATCCTTATTCTCACTAGCAAATCTTTAATTAGATTTTGCCGAACTATATAAGTGAGGATAATATAGTTTGATGAAAATAGTGGGAGATACCAACTTAAAAAAGACCTAATTTATTTTGGTAATTAATAAAAGAATGTATGCTAAAATGTTGTTAATTACTAATTCATTTACAGAATTTTACAATGTCTAAATCACTATCACTGCGAAGCATATTTGATGCTATTTAACCAGACCGAATTAAATGGATTGGTTAAGGAAATTAAGAATAGTTCTCACGGCTGAAAAGCTATCTTATGTCCTTAATGCGTCTATCCCTGCAATGGTTGCAGACAATGCCTCTAAGGAAGAGATTGCTACTTTTAGAAAGTGGCAAGATGATGCACAGTTAGCTCAATGCATCATGCTCGCATCCATGAGTAACGAGCTTCAGCGTCAACATGAAATTGTGGATGCTCCTACTATATTCCTGTACGTCAAGTAGTTGATGGTGAGGAAAGTATGACTAATAGATATCAGATATCTAACGAACTCTTTCGATCTAGAATAACTAACGATACTACAGTACAGACACATGTCCTAAACATGATCAATTTGATTGAACAATTAGGACAATAAGTTTTGTCATGGGTGGAGAGTTGAGCTAAGATTGGATCTTGCAGTTACTCCCGGACTCCTTCTCACAATTGTTGTGAATTTTTTATATGAACAAGCTAGATATCAGCTTCGCTAATTTGCTTAACATGTTGAAAAATGTTGAGAGTCACTTTCCAACCAAGAAAGATCAAGTCTTACTGGTAGGGGCCAAATGATCTTCTGAAAAGAAGAACGATTCAAAGAAGGTAAATAGAAATGCAAAAACAAAGGATAATAAGAACAAAACTGATATGGATAGCAAAGGAGTTTGCTTCCACTACAATAAGCCTGGACACTGGAAAGAAACTACTGAGAAGTATCTTGCAAAGGCTAACTAGAAGAAGCTTAGTGAAGTTTCGATTATAAATATAGTTTTTTGTTCATGATTAAAATAAAAATTTCTTATGTCAAGGTTCTACTTGGGTATTGGATACCGACTTTGGTTATCATAAATATAGATTTATGAAGGGACCAAGTAGAAGTAAAAAGCTAAACAAGGACAAACAATCCTATGTCAAAGGTTGCTACATTAGCCATAAGAACTTATTGTTTAGAATTGCCTACAGGGAAAGTCTATTAAGTCAATAAGTTGTTATTGTATTTGAGTTCTCGTTAGAAACATTATTTCCATTTTGTTGTTGGACAATGAATTTTTGGTATTATATTTAAGAACAATTGTTGTTCTATTTATAATAATAATGTTTTTATAGAACTGGAATATTACTTAATGGATTTTGTGTACTTGACTTACATGAAAAATTATTTTGTAAATTGAATCAAACTAGTAAAAGAAAAGGAGATGATCATTCAAAGAGTTAAATGTGTGTATTTGCTGAAATACAAGTGTGAATTATTTGAGAAGGTTCAAAGAATTTATAAGTGAAATAAATTGGCAAAATATTAGGATTCTTTGATTGATCAAGGAATAAATACTTGTGCAATAAGTTTCTAGATCATCTCAAATAGTTTTCTCATAATGGACGCCTCCTGATACGCAATAATTGATTGATGTATCTGAAAGGAAAAATCGTACCTTGTTGTATATGGTACGGTCCATAATGATTTTACCGACATTCCAGTATCCTTATGGGGTAATGTCCTAGAAATGGCTGCATATCTACAAAAAGGTAACCTTAAAATTCAGCCACAAGACTCCATAAAGTTATGGACAGGAAAGGATTCCTAATTTTAATTAAGTTAAGATAAGGGGTTATCTAGCTTGTGTGAAAAATGTTTCAAAGGATAAGCTTAGGACAAGATTTGACAAATACAAATTTATGGGACATCCTAAAGTAAGTTTAGGGTATATGTTCTATAATCCTACTTAGCAAAAGGTGTTTATTTCAAAACACGCTATCTTCTAAGATAAAGATGTTTATCATTAAAGGGGCTAGTGGGAAGATAATAGAATTTTGAAGAGTTCAAGAACCACAAAATACTATAAGTCAAATAAGAAGAACCTATAGATAGACCTATTGTACCACAACTGAATCATAAATTTGGAATAGTACCGAAGATACCTGAGAGGTATGAATTCATCATGGATGATGATGATGAGGTACACATCATAAAGATGATGATCCAGTTACATACGATGAGGTAAGAGTTGTAGACACTCATAGAAATGGATTGAAGCAAGATTCTCAAAATGGAACATTCGTTTTGATGAAATAAATCAAAAGAGTTTGATTTTATCACAAATAAGAATGAACCTAGTGGGTACAAAAGGGTCAGTGGGAGCGTCCGTGACATTCCTAATATTATATGTTGATATACTATGGATAAGGAATAGCATTCTAATGCTACAATCAGTAAAGATAAAGTTGTCTAAACATTCCTCCATGAATAATTTGGGAAGAGTATCTTAATTGGGGATAAAATCTATATAGATAGATTCAAGAGGATGCTCGATTTAACCCAAGGAACGTATATTCATTTGATGTTAAAGTCGTTTAGCATGACAAACTCCAAGAGATGTCTCATGTTGATGTGTCATGTAGTGTATCTCTCTTAATAGTCCTCATAGACTTCTGAAAAGAGAGATCGCATAAGTGACAATCATGTATACAATGAAATATACGAGACCTGATGATGATCGGTCATATCCTGGAGAAGATCACTGTAAGACAGTGAAAATATCTTAAAGTACTTAACCGACACTAAGGATGTGATTAAAATTTATGGTGGGTCTAAATTAAAACTAAAGGGCTTAACAGACTCAAGTTTTATTAAACTGACCATGACAACAACAAATCCACTATAGGGTAAGGTGTTACCTTGAACGGTGGTGTAGTGAATTGGAAAGGCTTCAAACAGCAAAGAGTTATTGGTTTAGTGATAAAGACAACGTATATAACTATAAATGAAGCTGTAAGTTGATTGTTTGGATGAAAAATTTATTATAGAACTAGGAATAGTTTCTAAGTCTCATCTTGGATCTAAACATGTGTTGCGACACTTTCATTTGATTATATGAATCATTGAAAAATGGGAAATCACTATAGACATAGTGAACTCTCAAGAACAACATTACATATCCATATACTGAAGCTTATCCAATAGCAGGATAATCATCACTTAGAGAAGAAAGGGTATGAGATACCATGGCGATTGGCTTTAGTGAAAGTGGGAGATTGGAAGTAGTATGCACACAAGCCAATCATGTTTGATGATAAAGCATATACTTTGTAACAATCTTATTCATTTATTAATAAAAAGTATTAATTTATTAAAGACTTTTAATTATCTACATGATGTTGTTTTATAATATGTGATAAACCCATAGTTTTAAGCAATGCTTTTAGAATAATGATGATGATCATAGTAATGAGATCTAAATTCTTAGAAAGCTTAAAACTAAAATAGTTCCCAATCGTTGGATTACTAAATTGGGGATTAGTGAATTCAGATAGATTGGTACATATGTTGCTTGCTCATTGGATGAGGTTGATTGATCTCATGATCATTTGTGTGGAGATACTAAAGCAAGTATGTAGGTGTTTATTAGAGAATAAGTTCACTGAACGTGACTCACTAAGGAATACCTAATGGAGTTTTACTTGCATGTCAATAGGAATTCCTGTAGTGATAGTAGTACACGTGATCCTTGAACTTGAGATCATCATAGTATATTGTGTATGATGAGTTATACTTTGACTTATTCCTTAAGACCCTTAGGGTATATCAAAGGGTATGCTTGGGTATAATAAGTTGTACATGGAGATAATGTATGATCAATAAATAATCTACCACTTCTAGTAAAAGAAGTGAAATATCATATGTGATTCGATAAATGACAACCCAGTAGTCCTTGGCAAAGGCTGAAAGAAATTAGAAAGGAGTTTCTAATTTGCATTATTTGGAGTTGTTCATTTAAGAGTCAAAATACATATAATTAAATAAAATAAGATTTGACAGTAATTTCATGTCTTATATTTAATTAGGACATTTTATGGTGGAAGGATTGAATTGTACGATAACTATTTACTCAAAGGTTCTTTTATGATTAATGTTGAAATCTATATTATCTGGAAAGTCGCTAATCGCTACGGAGGCTTATCCCTATTGTAAAATAAATATTATTAATTTATATAAATTAATAGTTTAATTTATTTATTTGAATAAGATTAGAATTGTTCTAATTGATTTATTCACAACCGGTTTAATATGGAGAACCTAAAGGTTTACATCATAAAAGAAAAAATAATTATTTAAGAAGTTAATGACATAATCGTAATAATAAGTTAAGTATATTTAAGTTAATCTATGATGATAGAATAAATTAAATAGCTTAATATTTATTATTTAATATTTTAGAAATATTAAATATTAATTAATAAGAGGAGTCTTATTATTATTATTACTATTATTTTTTTTATTCCTAAATGAGTTTGGGAATTAATTAATAAAAGTACTATCATTTATTCCTAATAAGATTGTGAGGCTAATTAATTAAAAGAGTTTAATTAATTATTCCTAATAAGATTAGGAGCCTAATTAATTAAAGGAGTTTAATTAATTAAAATAAAATCCCAATTTCTTAATTGTTAAGGAGGGTTGCCTATATCTATAAATAAGAGGAGTCTTATTATAGGTGAGGTCGTAGAAGTTTTCATAGAAGACGTGATTCCAATTGTTATAGAGTACGCTCTTTTTCTATGAGAGATAGAAAAATTAGGGTTTTGCCAAACACCCATTTTCTTGAATCTTTCTTCTTCCTTGGTGGATCACCTCTAGAGGCCAAACATTTGGGTGGCTAACATTGATCAAAGGAAGGAACCAAACCTGGTGGATTCAAGTTGAACGCGAAAAGATTGGAGGTGAACTTGTACTTGAGGAAGCTCGAATCTTCAAGGGTATGATTCTTGTTCTTCATATTTTCGTTTAATTAATAATTATGCATAAAGGATGATCCGGGTATATGGTTTGTAAAATTTTAAAACTCTGTTTTTCCATGTTTCCGCTTATTTTGTGCAATTTGATTGCGTTTATGAATATTACAAACCTAACAAATTTTTGTTAAATTTGTGCATAATTTGAGGTATGTGTAGTGGGATAATATGATAAAGTGAAAACAATCAAGTATAGCGCATCTCTTGTAATTTTGTGTTGTTATAAATATTCGAGGTAATTAGATTAATCATTTGAGGCTAATGATCAATTTTGTGGCTATTTTCTAGTCGTATATTGTAGTTATGTTATATGGAGTTTTTTGTGATAGTAAGAAGAGATCTTTGAATTTGTTAGATAAAGGTTTGTAATAAGAGAATGGTTGATTTATTAATGATTAGATATATAGTAAGTTATGAAATAAAAATAAAACTTTTCGTAGCTTATTTGAATTCTGAGGACGAAATTGTTTTTAAGGGGGGGGGGGGGGGGAGAATGTAATAATCAATTTTTTTTTGTTAATAATTAAATATTATTGATTTTATTTTATAAAATTATATTTGAATTGGAAAGATAAGTTACTATTTTCTTCTTCTTTTCTTCCTTATTTCGTTTAAAAAGTTAAATTCTTTTAGTAGATAATTAAATAATTGATTAAATTAAAATTCAGGAGTCCATTAGGGTTTTAGTAAATCCTATATTGATTCGTATTTATATTTAAAAGAGTCAAGGTGTAAGTTAAATCTTATTATAATTTGATTAGTTGAATTCCCATTTTACTTATACGCACTAGAGTTCATTAAAAAGAAAATCATAATTAATTCATTCGATGTTAGAATTAAGTGGATCCAAAATGTGTTCTTCAGTTTTTCGTAGTCTACAATTTTGAAGAAGGAAAAAGCTGAGATAATTTTATATCGTCAAGAGCGGGTTATACGAGGAGGAAGACAATTCCGTTTGTTAAGGTTTTGTCGAGGAACTATTCAGACTAGGAAGCTACCTAGAAGATGGAGGAGTCTATTCGAGCGGAGTATCTGTATCTTTTAATTTGATAATTAAGTACGTTACTTTCATTTGATTCTGGAGACGGAATACTTTTTAAAGAGAAGGTGATGTAATACCCAGTAAAAATAAATAAACAAAAAAGAATAACTTATATATATATATATATATATATATATATATATATATATATATATATATATATATATATATTAAACATGGTAATTGGACTTTGTCTTTTGTTTGGTTCAAATTAGTTATTAAATTACATGGGCTAATAACAATTAATAGGCATTATTAATTGGATTCTTAACACTAATATACAACAATTAGAAAGTAATTATAAAAATAATACATTTACAAAATAATTATAAAAATAATGTAATTCACATTAATAAGGAAACCTAAAGCCACTACTCCTTCTTCACAGGTTGTGTAAGACCCCAACTTTTATGAATAAAGAATAATTTTCTCGAAATATATTTTTGAATATTATGGTGTGGATTTTATATAATGTTATAGTTGTGGGTAATATTTATAAATTTTACAAAGTAAGCAAGTGGTTATATAATATTCAATTGGTCGGGGAATATTCGTTTTAACAGAAAATATTCGTACAACGGCACAATCATTGGTGGACCGCACAACAGAAGTATTGTCGTAGTTAGAAAACGACATAAATATCTTTTTATAAAAATAAAGGCGGAAGTTTTACCGTTAAACTGTTGAACTACCCGGTAGTAAAAGTACAGTAATACTTGTGGTTGCATAGTAGCACACGATATTGATTATTGATGCTTACGTGATAAGTCACTCAGTTATACTCAATTACTGCTACAGTAATTGCTGCATCATATCTCTCATATTATTGATTCGATTATTGTCACAATATCATCTGCATAATATGATATATTATTAAATCAATAATTGAGACGGCAAAGTTATTCATATTATTAAATTGCAATATTTACAATGTCTAGAAGTTCTGTTAAGGAGAGGTTTGATCATCTAATTGCGCGCCAATAAGGAGAAATCCTTATCGGAGAGCCCCCTCTTTCCTGGGAACGACCTGGTTGTTAAATATTATGAGTTATAATATTAATGATGACTAAGTTCGTGTTGATTAAAGATGAAATTGATAGTTTCATTGTGTTGGAATAATTATTGTTAGTGGATATCGACATCTATTCCGATGATAATTGATGTCTGGGGGTTGTATTGATAAATTGGATAATTAATCGGATAAATGAGCAATTAATTACTACTAATTCACATGTTTATATAACTATTTGTTCACATGTGTGTAATATTGAATCACATTTATGTACTATTAGGGGAGTTGGTGCAAGAATGATAATACTTGCATGACAAAGTTAAAAATAGAGGTATAGTTGGAGGTACTATACTGTAATTCATAATTTTACATGATTATAACTATTGCTTCACATGGTTGAACTATTTATTCACATTATTTACTATTAGGGGAGGTGGTGCAAGTTTGATAATACTTGTAGGACTAAATTAAAAATGAAAGAAAAGTTGAAGGTATTGTACTGTAATATTTCGAGCCCCAAAACGTGTAATTATCGAAACTATATTTTCCTATAAATAGAAGCTCATTCTTTCTTCATTTCTCACTAATTCACTAAAGCTATAGAGCAATTATTATAGAGAGAAATTATAGAGAGAAAGAAGAAGAGAAGTTTGCTACCTCTCTACTCCAGTATCCAGTTTCTTTCTAAGGTAATGGGTATTATTTCTTTGGTATTCATGAAGAGAGCTTCTGTTGTTCCATTCTTTATTATTATGTTGGAATAACCTGTCTATGCGAAGTACCACATACATGATGAAATTCTTCTGTTATTCTATTCTTTATTATTCTGTTAGAATATCCTGTCTGTGCGGATTACGCTAGACCTGGTTCTATTCTTTATTATTCTGTTGGAATAACCTATCTGTGCGGTCTATCGCATGCATGGTGAATTCTTTGTTATTTCATTATTTATTATTCTATTGGAATATCCTGTTTGTGTGGATTACGATAGACCTGGTTCCATTATTTATTATTCTGTTGGAATAACCTGTCTGTGCGGTCTATCGCATGCATGGTGAATTCTTCTATTATTCCATTCCTTATTATTTTGTTAGAATATCCTGTCTGTGCAGATTACACATGACCTGGTTCCATTCTTTATTATTCTATTGGAATAACATGTCTATGTGGATTATCACATGCATGGTGAATGATCCTTCATATTCATTCCTTATTAAATAATGGAAATGATCTGTCTACGTGGATTACCGCATTGCGGGTGAAAATCCATTTGCAGTTTCATATATTCTGTGATACACATTTGGTTAAAGTTTTGGCTTCTATACTCCATGAAATTAGTAGAATATCCTGGATATTTGCGTTTCATCCGGTATCTTTTCATGGAAATATTCTTCTGAGCATTCTTGAATTTTACTCCACAAAGTAGTATCATGTTGACAATTTGGACGTAATTGATTTCAAGATAAATTAACTTATAAATCTTTAAAATTTATTCTTGAACTTGTTTTATTGAATTATTATGTCATTGTCATCATCCTTATGCTTATATTGTGATGAAAGTCATCTTTGGCTTACGTGCATAGATGGACTTGGTATGATTATGACCAGGAATTATTCGGTATAATCATTACCTGTAATGTTATAAATGATGTGGTAAAAGTCCTCAGTAGCCTGTAGTGCATTGATGGATAATTTTTGATATGATTATGACCAGGGATTATTCGGTATAGTCATGACCATTGATGATTTAATGAATATCCTTGGCACATAGTGCAGGGATGACTCGATGATGTGGTTTATTTATTAAGCTGAGTCTCAGCGATAAAAATTGATGAAAACATTTTAAATCATAGAAGATAGTAGATATCATGCTCTGTTTGACTCTTCTAATGGATTACTTATTCCGCTGCAGTTAAACATGATGTCTATTGTATTTTATCAGTTTAACATTGTTGAAGACTAATGATAATTTATTCTGCATTATCTTAGTCATAATATTTTTACTGGGCTAGTTGAGCTCACCCTTTCTTTCACTGTTCTCTTTAGAAAATGAGAACGTAGCCGGGACTAGTCGGTGAACGGAGTGATGGTCCAGATGATAGCATTAGTAGTCCTCACCATTCTGTTAAATAGTGTGACAATAAATGTAATGAGGACTCCATTGAGTGTTGATATTTTTTATATGACAATATTCTTATTAAAACTCTTAGATTATTTTTTATCGTATTTTACACAATTGTTGTATAATTAAGTTGTATTTAAATTTTGTACAATATATTTGGCGACTCAAGATAGGTGATGTATACCTATTTTGGGTACGTCACAGGTTGCCTTCTTCAGAATCATCTCGCAATGGCGATCACGGTCCCTGAATGTGTAATTCAACGTCCATAAATACTTGCCCATCGCGAGTCTAGCGTAGAATGAAATGTAGAACGCCGTGGCAGATTCTAGCTCCAGGGTTCTGTAATGATAATTCATCATACGATTGTGATAAATAATCTCCAAAGCAAACTGATCTGTCCAGTACCATGTATCGGTGTGATTCTCCGACACGACTCTGAAAATTCAAATTCCAATTTCATGTCCAAAAGAAAATAAGAACACTGCATAGGAAAGAGAGAGATAAAAGAGTGATGTGTAATGTAATGTTGATAACCAAACTTTCGTACCAAGGTAACCAAACTTTTATACCAAGGTAACCAAACCTTTATACCAAGGTAACCAAACCTTTATACCAAAGTAACCAATCTACCTCCACACCTGCTGCAGTATGAATTGGTTACCTTGGTCTGAAAGTTTGGTAACCAACTGCATGAAGGTTTGGCTATCAACTGCATCACATTCAAAATAAATTGGTAACTTAATAAAATTGATTTGGTTACCTTGGTATGAAGGTTTGGCTACCCACTTCATGAAGGTTTGGCTACCCACTGCATTATATTCAAAATAAATTGGTAACTTAATAACACTGAATTGGTTACCTTGGTATGAATGTTTGGCTACCAATTTCACTATGAAAAAACTGCAGGTGTGGATGTGGATTGGTTACCTTGGTATGAATATTTGGTAACCTTGGTGTGAAGGTTTGGTTACCTTAGTGTGAAGGTTTGGTTACTAACTGCACTATGATAAAATTGAAGGTGTGGAGGTGAATTGGTTACCTTGGTATGATGGTTTGGTTACTTTGGTATGAATGTTTGGTTACCTTGGTATAAAAGTTTAGTTACCTTGGTACGAAGGTTTGGTTACACATCACTCTCTTATTTCTCTCTTATCTCTCTCTCTTTCCTATGCGTATCCAAACTTGTTGCATATAAGGGTAACCTGTTGTATATAAGGGTATCCAAACCTTCATTAGAGATTCATCAATTGACAGAAAAATAGCAATAAAAATTTGATAACACCACGAGGCAGAGCCTCTACCTCCACACCACACCTGCTAACTCTCTGCTAACTGCTCGAGAAAAGATGAATTCTATGTGGAACAAAGATTGGGCAACAAAATGTGTCTGCTACTACACTATGAGGCCAGTACATGTTGCCCTATATTCCCTTTAGTTACCTTCCGGACAATATTATGTTGCGGATCGGTTCAACGATGCTGCGAGCCTCCACTGTGCCACATGTAACACTTGGTAGAAAAGGGGTGAATGCAAAGTAATTACGAGGTGATATCACCTGGACATCATATGAGGAATCCTTCAGATTTTTCATGAAACTTGTTTCAGCCCAACCACAAGGCCTCAGAATAAGCAACAAGGCCTCCACTACTGGAATATTAAATATAGAAAAATTAGAATAACAGGGAAAAACTTACACATGAAATTGAAATTGTCTTTGCTATATAAGCGTACAAAAAGATTAATATCTTCTGGAATGAGATACAGAGATACTCGAGAAAAGATGAATTCTATGAGGATGAAGAAAAAAAAGAGAGAGAAATTGGAATAAATATCAAAAATGGGTCTGCTGTGTTTGAATAAGAAAATAATAATTAACGGAAAGAGATAAGTGAGATAATTGTGGGCCACGATTAAAGGATACCGAAATGTATTAATTTTTTAAATAAATATGAAAAATGTATCACTTTTGTAATTATTTTATCTATGCACCATTATTGTAATTATTTCTAAAAATGTACTAAAATATATAATTAATCCTTATTAATTTTGTAAAGTTAGGCCTTAAAACTAACCGAGTTCAATTTATATTTTGTATAATTAAATTTTATTAAAATTAGAAGAGTTAATAAAAAAAGTAATAAATAATTAAATGACTAAAACCAAATTATGCTTCATAACGTCTGATGAGATGAATTGTGGAACGGAAAAGAAAGGACGCGACGAAAGAGTATAGAAGGAAAGAAAATAAAATTCAATCAAGGTAAACAATTTCTTGATAAACATTTTATATGTCAATGATTTTATTTGGAGATTGGTTGCCATAAAAAAGGTATTTTTGGTAAGAATTACAATATCATTGTATGAAATAAATAAATAATTAATTATTGTATATCCTGGTAATGATGTGTAGTTCTTATGTACCTATATATATATATATATATATAGGGAAATGATCCGTGGATTACGTTAGCCAGAGGGACTTTTTCAACTAACGCTCATCCAGCCGTCCAAAATTAGAGTGAATGGTTAAGATGAGGGCCCAGCCGCTACTCCCTCTAGCGGCCAACCAAAATTTTTTTGTTGGCCGCTACTGACCGTGTTTTGACTGGCCGCTAGAGGGAGTAGCGGCCAACAACAAAATTTTGGCTTAATTACATTATCCTGATTATTCCTAATTATCTTTATAGTTATACTTATTAACAAATTATCCTTATACATATTACTTATTAATCAGTAAAATAAAATAATAAAAAATTATAAGGATAATTATCCTTATAATTAACCTTATATATATAAAGCACATCAAACTGGAAGATCATGTACAAAGATTAAGTGACCTATTTATTAGTGTATTAATATTATGTACTCTGGTGAAGGAACCTATTAGAATAATACTCCCTCCCCTCCGTCCCAGGATAAAAGTTTTGATGGACTTTTCACGCATATTAAGAAGAGGAATGAAATGACAAAATTATTCATAATAATATGTCATTAATTATTTTCAATGTAGGTAAGAGAGTGACTTTTTGGCTATTCAATTCAAAATATTCTCTCTCCATACTTATTAAATATGGAGAGAGAATTAGAATAAGAAAAATATGAGATATTTAATGCTACGAGCATAATAAAAAAATGTATAAAAATTTGGTTATTAAAGAAAAGTGGACATTTAACTTGGGATTACCCAAAATAGTAATAAGAATTTTTATTATGGGACGGATGGAGTATATGTTTTTAAATCGGAGCTTGTTGCTAATAAATGAGTGTATATAAATTCGGTTAGCATGAAGTTTATTTTTTGATAAGTTGAACAATTGGTCAATAGAATACTGACACATATAGAGTCTCACCTGCGCGTCAGTACTTTATTAGTCAATTGACCAACTTACCTAAAAATGAACTTCATACTAACCACTTCCAGTTTTATGTATATACTTGTTAGACCAAATGGTAGTGTTAATATAAATACATAGTCCGTACAGGTGGAATTATAAAAGTCTATATAATATTATTTTAATAAAAATAATAATAAGAGTCTTGTAACAAAAGGAAATTATTAATTAGTAATTTAACATATGATTATTAATTTGTGTAATTAGCTCGGCGGAGGGAGTTTAACGAGTTTAATTTGGAATATACTCTGGGTATTACATTGCTTGCTCCATGTATGAATTCCGTACTTTTTCAGTGAGACTCTTTTAATTTTAATTCTTTCGTTTTGCTACTCGTTTAAAAATTTGGTATTACTCCTCATGATTATTTTTTTTTCAAATTTATTGTGATAGTTTCGTTTTGACGTTGATATTAGAACTCATATTTGTACTCTTTGAACTTTATTCGGTTTGTATCCTTCTTTGAATATTTTCGCTCACATTTGGAGTTATCTTGATCCTTGATATCTTGTGATAGTAAGGTATGTTCGTATTTGATAATTCGATGTCATTTGGAGATGATCACATGAGCCTTGTGACTTGAACCCCTTTTGACTTATATTTTGTAGTTTGATCCTTAGTGTATACTTGAGCTAACCACCTGTGGGGGTATCACATGCATGTTCTCTTGACACAAGGGCATGATACCTTCCGTGGCAGTGTGATCAATCCACGGCGTATCCTTTTATTTTGTATGTTGCTCTAAATATGAGCTTTGACCATTTGATATATTTGTTCAGGATACGTATGGGTCGACCCAATATTTGATTCGATTTGATTCGTTTGACGGATTAGTGACGTATGTGTCATGCGTACTATCCGTTTTGATTTGTATACATGCATCATGGTACTGATGTATTTTGTTAGCCTTTGACTATTTGTATTTGAGCTCAGTATAAAATAACACATAACCATTTGATTCAACTTATTATTTTATTATTAGTTTTGTTGTGTTATGTTCAATTCAATTAATTGAGTTAGATATTTTGGCTCATTATTTCTTTACTCTTCTGTTTGTTTCGTTCATTCTGTTAATTCAAATATATTCTATTTAGATCTTTGGAGATTTTATTTTTGTCGGTATTTAAGCTCGAGGCTTTATTCAGTATTTTGTCTAAGTTGATTTCATATTTTAGTTGTATATCTTTTGTATATCTATATCCGCACTGAGCATTTGGCTCATGCTGTGTTTTTTTCCGGCAAGTTTGCAGGGGTGATTCGATACTAGTGTGATGAGAGAGTTGCCTTCAACTATCTAGGTTTATTTAATTTTAGGTTTTGATTATTATGCATTCTTTTGGAGAACCATATTTAACTTGTCATTTATGGATTATCAACTATTAAATATTTTAAAGTCATTAGTGTTCTGTTTACTTATTTTGAGGTTTGTTATGTTTTATACGTGACCTCCCTTTCTATTCGAAAAGGGGTGTTACAATGTGGCCAGACATGGTGTGTTATTTTGCTACGATTATGCATTCTATCATGAGTCTATTTAACCCAAAAAAAGAAATAAAAAAAACACCCTTCAAATCTCTTGGTCACCAAATTTCATCATTCCTTGCATACATAACCACAGATACCATGGTTACTCCACTATTTATATGGTCCCAAAAATACCCTACTAAAGTACTGCTACATAAATTATTTTTATTTAATTTTGCGACAATACTTTTAACGTACCTATACATAAATGTATTTCACCTTACACATGGTACATGTCCTTATTAACCCTAAAATAGAGGTGAGCATGATGCGGTTTGAAACTCAAACCACACCCGAAACCGCTTAGGTACGATTTGACAAATCAGAACCGCACATGAAATCGCTTGAGATTGGTGCGGTGCGATTTTAAACTGTGCGGTGCGATTTCATTCGGTATAGTTTCGGTTTCGAAACCAATTGAAACAACAAAATTTTATGCAATTTAGCATCACTACTCTAATTTTGTGACCATATTTGAAAAATATTTATCTCTTGAGCCAGTTATTTCTTTAGTGAAGACTTCTAGTGTAATTATTCTTAGACCAACTTTATGACCATCCACTACTTACAGACCTCCCTTCCAATCCAACTAGTAGTGACATGAATAGGTTATTTTTTCAATATGGTCCAAGCCTTCAATATAATTTTTTTTCCACCCTAATCAAATGAACAATCATTTGGAACCTTTAATTGTGCGACCAATAATTTTTAACCTGCTTGACTTGATTACAGTCATACATTTAGAGACATCAAGATCATGCATCTGAGATACATACACATACATTGTGAGCTTTCGTTTTTATGCGTGCGGTTTTGGCTAGTAACCAAACTGAAACAGTAAATCACTACAAGAAAAAGGGGTTAATTCTGACAGAATATTTCTTCAAGATTAAGGATATTCCATCGAGGATATCTTAATTCCGACAGACTATTCAGTCGGGAGTTTGGTCGAGTATAAGCGTGTTAGAATTAAGTCCGGCAAGATTTAGTAGGGAATAGCTAATGCTGGTAGATTTATTTTCGATCGACATTCAATCGATAATAAGGTATACTCAATGGACTCCATTCCATCGAAAGTATTCAGTCGGAGTTAGGTAGCCACGTGGCACAAACTTCTGACATATAGATAGGCTTAATTCCGACGGAATTCCGTCGATATTACCTTATTCCGTCGAGAATAAGGTTTTTTTTTTGAATGTTTGCTTTATTTTGACAACATCCTGGGTTTTAACCCACATTTATGTTATATGACCCCAAATTTTATAAATAAAGATATAATTTTCTCAAATATTTTTTTGAATATTATGGTATGGATTTGAGATAGTGTTATAGTTGTGGGTAGTATTTACAAATTTTGCAAAGTAAGCAAGTGGTTATATAATATTTGATTGGTCGGGGAATATTCGTTTTAACTGAGAATATTCGTACGACGGCACAATCATTGATGGACCCCACAACGGAAGTATTGTCGTAGTAAGAAAATGACAGAATTATCTTTTTATAAAACTAACGGCGGAAGTGTTACTGTTAAAACTGTTGAACTATCCGGTAGTAAAAGTACAGTAATACGTGTGGTTGCATAGTAGCACACGGTATTGGTTATTGATACTTACGTGAGAAGTCACTCAGTTATACTCAATTATTGCTACAGTAATTGCTGCATCATATCTCTTATATTATTGATTCGATTATTGTCACAGTATCATCTGTATAATATGACATATTATTAAATCAATAATTGAGACGACAAAGTTATTCATATTATTAAATTATAATATTTACAATGTCTAGAAGTTCTGTTAAGGAGATGTTTGGTCATCTAATTGCGCGCCAATAAGGAGAAATCCTTATCGAAAGCCCCCTCTTTCCTGGAAACGATCTGGTTGTTAAATATTATGAATTATAATATTAATGATGAATAAATTTGTGTTGATTAAAGATGAAATTGATAGTTCCATTGCATTGGAATTATTAGTGTTAGTGAATATCGACATTTATTTCGATAATAATTGATGTCTAGGAAGTTATCGGGTAATTAATCGGATAAATGAGGAATTAATTGCTATTAATTCACATGATTATAAATATTTGTTCACATGTATGTACTATTGATTCACATTATTTACTATTAGGGGAGGTGGTGCAAGTTTGATAATACTTGTAAGACTAAATTAAAAATGAAAGAAAAGTTGAAGGTATTGTAATGTAATATTTTGAGCCCCAAAACGTGCAATTATCGAAACTATATTTTCTCTATAAATAGAAGCTCATTCTTCCTTCATTTCTCACTAATTCACTAAAGCTATAGAGCAATTATTATAGAGAGAAATTATAGAGAGAAAGAAGAAGAGAAGTTTGCTACCTCTCTACTCCAGTATCCAGTTTCTTTCTAAGGTAATGGGTATTATTTCTTTCGTATTCATGAAGAGAGCTTCTGTTGTTCCATTCTTTATTATTATGTTGGAATAACCTGTCTATGCGAAGTACCGCATACATGGTGAAATTCTTCTGTTATTCCATTCTTTATTATTCTATTGGAATATCTTGTCTGTGCGTATTACGCATGACCTGGTTCCACTATTTATTATTCTGTTGGAATAACCTGTCTATGCGAAGTACCGTATACATGGTGAAATTCTTATGTTATTCCATTTTTTATTATTCTGTTGGAATAACTTTTCCGTGCGGATTACGCATGACCTGGTTCCATTATTTATTATTTTATTGGAATAACCTGTCTGTGCGGTCTATCGCATTCCTGGTGAATTCTTTTGTTATTCCATTCTTTATTATTCTCTTGAAATATCTTGTCTGTGCGGATTTCGCATGACTTGGTTCCATTCTTTATTATTTTGTTGGGAATAACCTGTCTGTGCGGTCTATCGCATGCATGGTGAATTCTTCTGTTATTCCATTCTTTATTATTATGTTGGAATAACCTGTCTATGTGGATTACCACATGCATGGTGAATGATCCTTTGTATTCATTCCTTATTAAATTATGGAAATTATCTGTCTGCGTGGATTACCGCATGGCGGACGAAAATCCATTTGCAATTTCATATATTCTATTATACTCAGTTGGTTAAAGTTTTGGCTTCTATACTCCATGAAATTAGTAGAATATCTTGGATATTTGGGCTTCATCCAGTATCTTTTCATGGAAATATTCTTCCGAGCATTCTTGAATTTTACTCCCCAAAGCAGTATCATATTGACAATTTGGACGTTTTTGAGTTCAGGATAAATTAACTTATAAATCTTTAAAATTTAATTCTTGAACTTGTTTTATTGAATTATTATGTCATTGTCATCATCCTAATGTTTATATTATGTTGAAAGTCATTTATGGCCTGTAGTGCATAGATGGACTTGGTCTGATTATGACCAGTGATTATTCGGTATAGTCATGATCGTAATGTTACAAATGATGTGGTAAAAGTTCTTATTGGCCCGTAGTGCATTGATGGACAGTTGTTGGCACGATCATGACTATTGATGAAAACACGAAGATCCTTGGCCGTGGTGCAGGGATGACGTGGTTTATTTAATAAACTGAGTCTCAGCGATAAAAGTGATGAAAACCCTTTTAAATCATAGAAGATAGTATATTTTTTTCTCTACTTGACTCTTCTAATGGATTACTTGTTCCGCAGCAGTTAAACTTGATGTTTGTTATATTGTATCAGTTTAACACTGTTGAAGGCTAACGATAATATATTCTGCATTATCTTAGCCATAATATTTCTTGTTGGGCTAGTTGAGATCACCCTTTTGCTTTCATTGTTCTCTTCAGGAAATGAGAACGTAGCAGGGACTAGTCGGGGAATGGAGTAACGGTTCAGATGATAGTATTAGTAGTCCTCACTATTCTATGAAATAGTGGGATAATAAATGTATTGAGGACTTATTTTGAGTTTGAATACTGTCTAGAAGACAATATTTATATTAAAACTCACATCTCATGTTATATATTTAAGATTGTATTTGTATTATGTACCATGTATTTGGCGACTCAGAATAGGTGATGCATACCTATTTTGGGGGCGTCACGTATGTACCTGTAAAACTGTTCTTTTTTCCCAACAGCACATACAACATAACTTACTATCAAACATCATGAATATGAATTACCAAGGTCCAACAACATGAATATGAATTACCAAGGCCAATAATATGTCAAAAATCAACTAAACGAGTAGTAAAGATGTCAAACATCCCATTAAGCTAAACTAAAGTATATCAAACATTCCATTAAGCTAAATTAAACTAAATATGTCAAACATAAACAAAACTAAAGTAAAGATGTCACACTAAAGTAATGACAAGGTTTAAACTACAATACATCAAACATCAACTAAACTACAAAATATTAACATCCTATTAAGCTAAACTAATTAAAGTAAATATGTATTAATCATCTACAAAACTAAGTCAAGTCAGTAATACTACCCCCGGTGTGAGGAGGATCATCGGGCAGGCAGTAGACGCTGCTGCTCTAGCATATGAAAATCGCCGTGATCGGAGTGACCAGCCTCCTCGGCATCGTCAGCCCGCTCGAGAGCGTCACTCTCTATTGATGCATATAATAGTAACTTATTAGTCTATATATGATACAATTAAAGATACAACTAATAATTGAAAATGAAATAACATGCAGAATATATACATACTTGAAATATTAAATATACATGTCGATAAATATTTGACACCATAATCACATGGCCAAACAGAGTATTGCTGACTAGAATTATTAAATGGACAAAATCCATTTGTAGCCATGTCAAGCTTGACATTCCTAACTTTGTCGCCAAATTATGGAAACTTAGCATCAAACTTCTTCCATTCATCTCTATGTGCTTGGTGAGTAAGCTGACCAGGTATGACATCCCTTGTTCTATACCAACTCATATGCTTAGTTGTGTGCAAAGACATGAATAGGCACTGCAACCTCAACGCAATAGGAAAATACTGTAATATCTTCTTTGGAACATGTTTCTCCTTCCCCCCCACATTTTGTGATCTTGTACCGAGGTAAGTTACAGATATCACACCGCACCTTCTCTTTGTCCTCCCCATAGTATAACATACAATCCTGCTCACAAGCATCGATCTTCTCATACCCGAGATTCAACCCCTTAACCATCTTCTTCACTTCATAGTAATTCGCGAGCAGAGTATTATTATTAGGTAAGAACTCGCTGATAATAGCAAACAAATTATTGAATCCTCTCTCACTGCAGTCTTGCTCATTCTTGAAGTGTAAAAGCTTCGTCACTGTAGAACCTGGTGTGCTTGTCATTTCCAGGATACAATGGAACCCCCGATTCAGATAACATCTTGTAGAAGGCAGCTACTGGATCATTTAGATTTTGCTGATAACTGCTTGGTGCATACTCGTTTTCAGCTCAGTCAATATTGGTAGGGTCATACGCATCTACCAACATCTGCATGATATCATAGTTATCTGATTGCGAATCCCCGTGAGCTGGTTGGTTTACACTACTTTCTATCAGTTCTCTAAACTCAGCTGATTCCTCGTGATGAATCCATACCGAATACCCATCCACAAACCCACGTGAATATAAGTTAAATTTAACTTCGTCAGCAGTCTTCCAGATCATATTTTTTCACTTCAGAAACGGGCATCAGCATCTTTCCTTTCGGATTATCAGCATGTTCTATTGCTTTGTTCATAAAATTGGACACCCCATCACGGTACGCATCAACTAATCCCCTCCCATCAATTTGTATCCTACGGTACATCTAACTCCGGTCGGCTGACATCTTTAATTGAAAAAAAAATACCCAATTAGAACAAGAATAATCATGAATGTGGTCTATACATGAATTTAGTTTACCTAATATATATCTTCACTCTACAAGGGGTTAGACTTCTATCCCGTTACTAGATGTGTCTCCTCATTAGTGCCAATCTTGAACACGTTTCTTCTATTTTAAGAAAATTTCAGTAGTACCTCCCCATGGTCTCCGAGTACACGAAATAGACCAAGACAACTTAGTCTACGTATGCACTCGGAATAACATATAGAGACACCAGATGAAAAATCCTCAAAAGTATATAAAACCGTACCCTGTGAATTGACATCGACCTAAGTGAGAGACATAACATCTAGTAACAGTCCCAAACTGGGGATAATTAGACATTCACTCCTAATGAGTGAATGTCAAACGGGTTTCTAAGCTCATACCTATATATACTACATGTTAAAGTTTATATGCAGTTTATTGTAATTGGGGAAAACTAAGCAAATGTTACTTAGTTTATTTTTTCAATAATAAACTAAGTAAATGCCTACTAAGTTTATGATACCTATTATATCTATGATTATATTATAATATTTCAACTTTTTTGTATGTACCTAGTGAAACTAAATAAATGCTACTTAGTTTATTATATTATGCTATAATACCTTATTTTATTTTAATTTATTGTATTTTATTTTATTTTGTATTTTATTTTATTACATTTTATTATATAATTTTTTAATTTAATTTATTAAATTAAAATAATTTTTTTTATTTTATTTTATTATTATGTTTTATTGTATTTTATTTTGTATTATATTATATTATATAATTTTTTATTAAATTAAATTTATTTTATTTTATTATTATGTTTTATTGTATTTTATTTTATTTTGTATTATATTATATTACATTATATTATATAATTTTTTATTAAATTTAATTATTTAATTAATTTAAATTTATTAAATTAAACTAAATATATTTATTTTATTAATTTAAATTTATTTTATTACTATGTTTTATCGTATTGTATTGTATTTTATTTCGTATTATATTACATATTTTATAATTTTTTTAATTAAATTTAATTTAATTTAACTTAGTTTATTATTATTTTTATTTTATTTTTATTATATTATATTATATAGTTTTTTTTTCAATTTATTTTATTTTACAATAATATTTTTAGTTTATTAAATTAAGTTAAATTTATTTTATTATATTAAATTTAATTTATTGTATTCTAATATTATATTAATTTTATTATTTTATAATATATTATTTTAAATTATATTATATTATGTAAATTTAGTTTATGTTATTATATTATTTGATTTTATTTAAAAGTGACAAAACTAAGTAAATGCTACTTAGTTTAATTTAATATTAAAAAACTAATTTATTAATAATACATAAATACATGCATGACCAATAGTTTTTGAAACTGAAAAATTCTTACAGAATTCCGTCGAGAAATCTGTTAGAAATAGCAAATATATATGCATTCCAAATTTACTAAACATGATATAACCCAAATTGATACAAAACATGCATAATCAGTACTCAATCCTTAAAATTAGTATACTGCTCATATACAATTAGCAGTAGGTAATTAGTATAGCATCTATGTTGAAATTGAAACTCAAAATCATAGCCAAATACTGCAATGAACCTCAAGAATGATAGAAACACAAAATTTGAAAATTAAATTGCTAATTCCTAGAAACTAGTAATTGATCAGCACCCACAATCTAGAATGGATTAATTACCCACTGCATAAACAATATCAAAAACATCAAACCAAATCCTAAACTTATACTGAAAACACAATGATCAAAAATTACCCACAACATCAACAATTACCTAACATTATACTGAACAATTACCCACAACATCAACAATCTAACATGGAATCAATAGTAAAATCTAACCTTAATTACTTTGGAGAATCCAAAGTACACAAAGACAGGAGGAGGACGGCCGACGGTAGGAAGACGACAGGACGGCGACGGCAATTAGGAGCACTACTAGAAAAACAAGAATACATGACGAAACTTTGTGACGGTTTTTAAAAACAATCACAAAAGATAGTAATTTGTGATGCTTTTTAAGCAATCACAAAATAATAGAATATATGATGGCCCTTAGTGATGACTAATCATGCCATCAATGTATTATAATAGTGCTAGCCAGTCAATTACACCAAATTTTCACGCAAAATAAATTTTCTTTTTGTGACTCACTAAGTCATCACTTACAGATATACCCTTTCCGTGATTGCATTTAAGTTATCACTAATATTTTAATGTAAGAAATAATCAACATAATATTTTCTGACGACCATGACAATCATTAAAAAAGATAGATTTTTGTGACGACTATTATTTACAATTACAAAAAGAAGGTATTTTGTGATGAAATTATCAAGCCATCACAAAAAAATAAAATATATGATGGGTCTCAGTGATGACTAATTTTATCATCATTATAAAGTATTTGTGACTGCCATTGCAATCAACAAATCTTATGTGGAAGTAATTTTATTTAGTAAGTCAACTCACATATGTTTCCTTTTATTTTTTATTTTAAAATTATAATATTCATGATTTGGGCTTTGATGTAGTGATAATACTCGTTATTTAGTTTGCAAATGGGGCGATGGATCGAATCCTACAAGTATCATTTGATACAATTAATACAATGAAATAAATTATACGTAAATATAGATTCACGTTTTTACCTTTGATCCCTAAAGTCTTGTTTTTTTGTGATGACTTTGATAATAACACACTACAATAAAAAAGGACTAATTTCGACGGGTGTATTTCCGAAGGAAACTATTATATCAAGATATTATAGCAGGGGCCTCTGCAGAGAGTACAGGATTACCGCGGGAGCAGTTCGACGCTTGTAGCGGCGAGATACTCCGGATGGTGATTACCCTCTTGGAGGAGGCTTTTCGTCTGCCCCCGCCTACTCATGTATTCTTATTGTTTATGTTTTTTATAATTAAGGCTATCTTATTAATTCTCTCTCTCTCTCTCTCTCTCTCTCTTTCTCTCTCTCACACACACACACACACACACACACACACACACACACATATATATATATATATATATATATATATATATATATATATATATATATATATATATATATATATACATGGACAGACTAATGATTTATATTTTTAATTCTATCAATAGGGTGGCGATGGCGAGCAGACTTGCGATATTGACGAGCAGGCGGACGACACTGATTTCCATACACCAGAGCAGCGTCGTTCACCTCCGTCTGATGATGATACTTTTACTAGTTTATAGTTTATTTGTATTCATGTTATTGTAGAATATTTGTATATATTGTAGTGTCTAATTGCGTCTGTATAAGTATTGTAGAACATTTGTATATATTGTAATGTCTAATTGCGTCTGTATAAGTATTGCAATTTATATTGTTTATCATTTATGGAACATTAGCTTATATTTGTAATTGTTAGCTTAGTAGTGTTAATGATAATCAGTTAGTAGATTACGTTTTGTTGGATGTATTACTATCGTTTTAGCGCTTATACGTTGAATATTTGAATGTGAGATGCATGTTTATATTAATGTGTATTGGGTTGTGACAGGTTACAAGTACATAAATGAGTTTAAACACCTGGAAATTGCACTTTTCAAATATGCATTTTTAAAAAAATAGTTAATTCTGACGAAATAAGGCATCTCTAACGGAACTTTCGTCAGATTTAATAATTAGCCATTTTTTAATAAATACCGACATATTTTAATTTTTGGTCGGAAATAGGTTAATTCCGAGGGAATATGTCCGTCAGAAATAAGGTATCTCCAACGAACATTCTGTCGGATTTAATAATTAGCCATTTATTAATAAATACCGGTATATTTTAATTTTTAGTCGAAAATAGGTTAATTCAGATGGAATAATTCCGTCGGAAGTAAGGAATATTATACTCGATGGAAAGTTTCGTCCTATTTATTCAGTCGTAGATAGCTTATTTTCGACGAAATTCTCTCAGAGATAAATTTGTCGAAGATAAGATAAGTACGACAGAATTTGTGACTGATGGTATCTTCAACGCGTATATATACGACCGAATTTCTGACGGAATATTTCATCGGAAATAACCTATGTTCAACGGAATAGGCTTATTTCTGAGAAAAAATTCCGTCAAAAATAAGGCTTTTTCTTGTAGTGACAATAAATTACATATTAATGTGATTGTATTAATCACCACAAAAGCACTAAGCGTTTATGTGATTGCCAAAACTATTATGTAAAATATTTCATGATGGGCATAGACAAGACAACCATTGTGATGTTTAAAGCCATAGCATAAAACATTCGTGATGATTTTTCTACTTTTTGTGATGGATTTAGGCCATCACAAATAACCATTTTTTTAGTAGTGGAGGGCGCTGACGGGAGGAAGGCGTCGACCGGAGGAGGAGAACGGCGGAGGAAGGGTGAGGATAGAGATAGCAATAGAGAAAAAGAGGTTGGTTCGGAGAGAGAAATAAAATTTGGGAACAAATGTCTGTGCCGGAATAGACTGAAAGCGACAGGGTTTTAACATTTATTTTGGACAGAATTCAGTCGAACTTAATTCCCTCAGAAATACGTTATTTTCGATGGACATTCCGTCAAACTTAATCTACATTTCGTCGATATTGTGTTTGGTGCTGCCGCGTTGGCGGGAAATTTGGCTCCAATGGGAGGCTACTATCTTCGACAGAATTTCGTCGATAATATGTTAGTTACGACGACAGAAGTAATTGCGACCAAATATTTGACCGAAAATAACATAAAATCGACGGAATGTAGTACGTTGGAAATAATTCCGTCGAGATTATAAGCTTTTCTTGAAATGAAATTTTGTTTTTCAACCTACCTAAAACCGTCACATATGTCAGAACCGTTGGTGAAGTTTTAATTGGTGCGGTTTATACGATTTTTAAGTACGGTTTCAATTCCAATTTGATTCTTTGATCAATCTTACCCTAAAATCTAGGTATAAAAACCTAACAAGATGTAAGAAAGCAAAATTTGATTTCACACGTGAATGCATGTGAAGACTTCTACTCTAATTTTGTCCTCCATCACAAGTCATGACCAAATTATTATATATATATATATATGGGAATATATATATATATATATATATATACTCTCTCTCTCTGTCTCTCTTCTGTACTCAACTCATAAGGTCTTGAAAAATTCTACCTTACTAATTTACCTTATGAATGCATGACTTAGACAGATGTAATTAAGAAAGCAAAATTTGATTTCACACGTGAATGCATGTGAAGACTTCTACTCTAATTTTGTCCTCCCTCACGAGTCATGACCAAATTACCCTATCAGATAGAGACTTGATATAAAATTAATTTATTTTATAAAATCTAGATTACTTAAACAATTTATATACCTCTTTAACACTATTCTTGTCTTTTTATCTTTAAGTTTGTTTTATGCAATACATCGAATTACACGCGAGAGAGTATTAATGGAAAGTGGTTAGTATGAAGTTTATTTTGGAGTAAGTTGGTCAATTGATCAGTAGAATACTGACTCGCAGGCGAGGTTGTATGTGTAGCAGTATTCTTTTGGTCAATTGACCAACTTACCAAAATAATAACTTCGTGTTAACCACATCCGTATTAATGTATGATATATTGTCTCATCAAATACCTTCTTACTCCATTTACAGTCCATAATTTTTTAAGGATCAAAAGTTACTCATTTATTAACTAATAGCAACTTCTTAATTGTGCCAAAAAGTTTTCCGTAGTTTACTAGCTCTTCAAGGCCATAGTTATCATTCTTCTTTGAGTTGATCTTGTGACGTTATACGTGGGAGAGTGTTAGTGATATATCTTGTCTCATATCAAATATTTTGAACAAATATAATTAGTATATAATGATTTGTGTTAAGTCTTCTCATTGTAAATTAATTTTAAATTAGAGAGTTTGATAATGTCTTTATATATAACTAGTTGATAACCCGTGCAATGAACAGGCTAGTTTGAATAATGATTTTAATAATTTGTCAGGTATTCATGTCAAAAAAAACAATGCATAATTCAGTAATTATTTTTTCCCGTAAGCGCCTAATAACACTAATCAAATAATGATATTTGAGTTTATTTAGAATACTAATTCCTAATAAATTTTTGTGCTAAATTAAATTGATTATAATAATATTTGAGAAAGAAAACCTACACTATATATTTTAATTAATTAATTTAATAATGGTATTTTCAAATTTTTAATTGGCTATATCTAAAAATTGAATATCTTAATAAAATTATAATAATTAAATTATCTTACATAAAATTGGTCAAGATATATCATTTATGATTTCAAATTTTTTTTCCAATTGATTTGATTTGATGATGTCATCATTTATGTGTATTTATATATTTGAAGTATTGATTTCAAATTTTTCCAATTGATTTAATTTGATGATGTCATCATTTATGTGTATTTATATATTTGAAGTATTGGTTGGGTGTGTTTGGAAGCCATAATTGATTGTCAATTAGAAAATAAAAATAAAAAAATTATTTATGGGTATCATCATTTATGATTTTTCCAATTGATTTGATTTGATGATGTCATCATTTATGTGTATTTATATATTTGAAGTATTGATTTCAAATTTTTTCAATTGATTTGATTTGATGATGTCATCATTTATGTGTATTTATATATTTGAAATATTGATTGGGTGTGTTTGGAAACCATAATTGATTGTGATTTCAATTGATTGTCAAATTGATTTGATTTGATGATGTTATCATTTATGTGTATTTATATATTTGAAGTATTAATTGGGTGTGTTTGAAACCATAATTGATTGTCAAATTGATTTCAAATTAATTGGTTGTGATGCCTTTATATATATAATATAATAATATAATTAGACTTGGATATAATTATAACCGCTTCACAAAGTCTCTTTTATAATATAGATATTGACGATAGTCACTAGCTACTATTATTATACGTACATCGTGATTATATATTTATTAGTGTTAGTGTATTGAACAATTAAAATAATAAATTATCACAGTATTTGGTAGTATTAATAAAGAAAGAATCTACAGTTTTTATTTTATATCCTTGGTAGTTGGCCGGTACGTACTTCCCCCTTCCCGCACCACCTCCACTCCTCCCCCCCGCCCTCCTCCTTTCCCTGCATTAACTTATTAACACTGGTACTGCTGATGCTACATATATTACGTCATCAGCCCAGTCTAGAGGTGCGTTCCATTGACATCATCAGGCTTTAATTTGCATGACCTATTTTTGAAGACTACTGTCCATTTCCTCGTACATCTGTCAAGGACAATATTATTGGTCTCGTGTAAAAAAGATTAGTGTCATATATATATATATATATAGAATCCTTCAGGGAATTGGTTCGTCAACGAATCCATCGCTATAGTATATAAAATTTATAAAGTTAATGTCACGATTATAGTGATAATTTATATCGTTGCTATAGTCGGCTCGTCATTTCCTATTCGTTTGAGAAATTTTTTCTATATATATGTATTTAAGTCATCTCGTCAGTTGAATTTTATGTTTCAATTGAAGTGCCCTAGACTAGTTGCAATTGATATTAAACAGAATTCTGGGTTCTGACTTTCTTTATTTGTTCATTAATAAATTGGTTTTCACATTGCTTATAATTAAATTAGTCAATATGACAAAATCTTTGTGAAAGTTTAATTATTTCAGCATTTACATAGAAGGACTAAAACCTCTTTGGAAAATTTCTTTAAAATGTTTGGTAACACCATAGATTTACTCCTGTGTTACTCAGTAGTGAGAGTATAATTTAGTATTTCTCATATGAATCTTGTATTTAAACGCAAGAGAAAAATAAAATAGACCCCAAATTAATCTTTTGGAAAAGTGCTTTTGAAAATGTTTACCTAGCTAAAAGGAGCTTACTTTTCAATAAATAATTAGTTTCCCCCATAAATAACACTTTCCATATAGCTCTGATCACCTCTTTGGTATGTAATAGATTGATGGTCCAAATTTATCTAATGGATCTGGTAGGTGCAAGTAATAAAAAGAATATCATTTCAATAATTTTTTTTTTCCGATTAGCATCATTTCAATAATATTTTTTTTTCCGATTAGCATCATTTCAATAATATTTTTTTTTCCGATTAGCATCATTTCAATAATATCATTCCATTTAGTAAAGGAAGTGTTACTATTCTGTCAAACTTTTCACTCAATTTTCTCGCATACTCCCTCCGTTTCTATTTAAATGAATGGTGTTTTAAAACTTCTATCATATCTCTAAATATATGACGTATTAAAAATTTTAAGATAATTAGTCATTATTTTTTCTAAACTACCCTGCCTTAACGACCGGTACGTTTATTTCCTTTTATAATTTTTTGTTCAAACTTACTCTATTATTTTTTAATTTTTTTTCTCATAATTGTAGTTAAAAAAAATAAAATAATAAAAATAAAATAACACAGTGTACCGGACGCCCCCCCCCCCAACCCCAACCCCAACCCCAACCCCAACCCCAACCCCAACCCTATTTTTCTCTCTATTTCACTCCCTACTTTTTTCCTTTCTCTTTTCTCTCTCTCTCTCTCCCTCCCTCTCTCTCATTGTTTCATCTCTTTACTTCATCAATTTTAATTTTAATGATTTTCATTTCTTACTATTCTAAAATTAATTATGGACTTATTTTTTGTTTTTTCAAAAAAATTTACTTTCATATATTATTGGGAAAAAATTACTCCCAAATACCGTTGTCTTTGATAAATTAGACGGATAAAATATCAGCACATGCCAAACAGATTAAATTTGCAGTTCCACCAAAATAATAACCATGCAGAAAATAATAAGTAGAAAAAATCCAACAACGAGACACCAAGATTTTACGTGAAAAAACCTCTAAACTAAGAGGTAAAAATCACTGGATAAATTTCAAAAAATTCACTAGAATAATATGAAAGAATACAAAAATATCTTAATTTGAGTACAAACTCAAATTACTTCACCACAATAACTATGTAATGGAACCCAAATAAAACACCCTTTTATTTGAACTATCTTTTTCTCTTTATTTTTCTAAAGCTTCACAGAAGCTTATTTCTCTCCCTTTCTCTTTTCATCTCTTGGATGGGAGTATATGATTGATGTTGGTGTGTTTTTCTTCTTTCATTTACTGCCTTTTTATAGCAGAAATCGGAGGGGAGGGAGCATGGAAAAAAGAACAGGCGGAATTCAAAAGTCTGGGGCATAGAAAATTCAAGGGGCGAGAGTATTAAATGGGTGAGGACAGTTGTTGACCAACAATCTCCCACTCCGAACCCATTAGAGGAGGTAATCTCTGTGACCCCGTCACTTGGAGTCCATCCCGGCCAATTCCTTGCAAAATTCCAGCTTGTCGTGAGTGACAACTTTTGTCAACATGTCTGAGGGATTCTCACTGGTATGAACTTTCTTCACTTTCATCAATTCCTTTTCCATCACTTCTCGAAGCCAGTAATAACGAACATCAATATGCTTGGTCCGATTATGATACGTGGCATTCTTGGTCAAGTCAATTGTACTCTGACTATCACAATAAACCACATACTCATCTTGTTTTAAACTCAACTCTTGGAGAAATCAGTTTAACCTCAACATCTCCTTGCCTGCTTCAGTAGCAACGATGTATTCTGACTCAGTTGTAGACAAAGCAATACAATTTTGCAACTTGGATTGCCATGATACTGCTCTCCCTGCAAAAGTAAACAAATACCCCAAAATAGACTTCTTCTCTGCAGAACCTGCCATGTCTGCATCTGTAAAACCCTCGAAGACTAGACTCGTACCACCAAAACCCAAACATAAACTGAAAGTACTTTCATGTATCTGAGAATCCACTTAACTGCTTCCCAATGTTCTCTGTCAGAATTTGACAAATACATGCTCATAACGGCAACTGTATGAGTAATATCTGGCCGCGTATAAACCATTGCATACATAAGACTCCCTACAACAGAGGAGTAGGGAACTGTTGCCATATCATCTCTCCCTTCCTTGGTAGAAGGACACATGCACTTTGTCAACTTAATATGATTAACCAGTGGTGTGCTAACTGGTTTAGCATCACCCATGTTGAATGTAAGACCCCAGCTTTTTATAAATAAAATTAAATTTTCTCTATTCATTATCTTGAAATAATAAGGACTTAATTTGATATAATGTTTTGATTATGGGTGAAATGTGAAAATTTTACAAAATAAGTAAGTGGTTGTAAAATATTCTTTTTGTCGAAAATATTTGTACGATGGCGCAGTTATTTGTGGGTCCCATAACGGAATAATTATCGGATAAAGAAAATGACAAGTTTGAGTTTTTATAAATAACGGCGTAGTTGTTACTGTTAACACTGTTAGAATACCCGGTGGTTAAAATACAGTAATACGCGTGGTTGCACAGTAGCACACGGTATTGCACAGTATTGTTGAATTATTGATTCGTACGTAAAAAGGTATTACTCAATAATTGTTATAGTAATTACTGTTCAATATTTTATTTTATTGTTTCAATAATTGTTGCGTTGATAGTTTATATTATTGTTGTTTTAATAATTATCACTGCACAGTATTTCCCATTATCAGATCAATAATTCATATTATTTGAATAATATTATTAGATAGCATTATTGACAATGTCTAGAAAATTCTGTCAAGGAGAGGTTTGGTCACCTAATTGTGCGCCAGTAAGGAGAAATCCTTATTGGAAAGCCCTCTCTTTTTTGGGAACGGCCTGGTTGTCATAATTTTGATTTTGTAATATTATTTGTGAATAATTAATTATTGATTTATATGATAAGGAAATATTTATTTGATGTGGATATAAATAATGGATTTATTTATGTGGTTATAAATGAAGGAATTAATGTTGAGGTGTTTTATCAGTATTTTGTCGGATTGGAGGTATTAAAAGATCAAATCGGTGTTCTTAAAGCTCTATTGCGTGAGTTATAATTTTAATCCAACTGTTGGATCGTTGTGATTTTTGAATATGTTATACATATATAAGTTGAGTATATGTCCACAAATTTTGAACCGTTAAAAATTAACGCATGATTTGTTATGAATTTTAAGAGGTGTTAAAAATCATCCGTTTGTGGATTTTGAATATTTTCTGTCTGGAATTTGGAAAAACTCAAAGCTACAAAGTTGTAGAGAATTCGATTTCATGTGGAATGGACATAAAATTTGTATTTTTCTGATAAACGGGCTACTTTCTATGAATTAATGAAGTTTTGAAAAATAAAATGATTTTAATTAAAATTATGGGTGGGACCCACATTTGTTATAAACATGTGGGCTGCTGGGAAATTTTAGAATTGGCATGCTAGATAATTCAAGATATATGGCGTAGAAAGAAAGGAGATAAATAATATTATTTTATTATTTTAGTCTCCTATGGCGTTCTAGCATTTTCCTATAAATAGGCGCTTAGGTTAGAATTAAAAATCACACCAGAAACAAATTTTCTTTCTCTCTATATTGTCGAGCGTATTTTTGTGAGTATTTTGATACTTTGAGAGTTGTTATTCAGTACAAGTTTTCTTCGGCTTTCTATCCAATATTCCGATCAGAAGTACCGTTATTTTGAGGTAAGGGATGTTATTTTTTTTCATAATGATGTTATTCTTTCAATATTATTATACCGAAATATTGGTTTAAACTTTTTAATTAAATTTAGAACTTTTTGTGTCGGGATTACTATTCACGTATACGACACTATTCACGTATACGGTACTATTCACCAAAAAATGAATTTTTTTTCCTTTTTGTCCAAGATGTCTATTATGGTTACTATCTTTGATTGTATCCATATTTTGATCTTTATTTTTGAATTCTGCTAAACAATTGGTTATTATGAAGTATTATTGATCTTAGATAAATTGTTATACGAATCCCTAATATTTGTCCTTCTGTCTCACTGGATTCATTTTCTTTAAAATATTTTTCATCATCCTCATTCTTAAATGATGATATTATTGAATATCTTTGGCCTGTAGTGCAAATATGAATGATTAGCTGATGAATATATTTGGCCCGTAGTGCAAAGATGAATATGTGTTGAGATGAACATGACCAACTGGTGATACAAATGAATATCTTTGGCCTGTAGTGCAAAGATGAATATTTATTAAAGATGTATATTGATTGATGTTACAGGGATAAAATATTGATGATGAACTTTTAAATCTTAGAAGATAGTAGAATTCATTCTCTACGTGACTCTTCTAATGGATTGCTGTTTTCGCTGCATTTGTTGATCTAAAACTTGTTGTCTATTATATTCTATAAGATTTTCCCCTGTTAAAGACTAATGATAATTTGTTGTATATTATCTTAGTTATAATGTTCTTTATTGGGCTAGTTGAGCTCACCCTTTTCTTTTTTGTTCCATTTTTCTTCTCAGAAGGTGAGAACATAGCAGGATCTAGTCGGGGTATGGAGTGATGGTTCTAGAAAGATGTTTTAGCGGTCCTCACTATTTCTGTAAAATAGTGTATGAATAATTGTAATGAGGACTTATTTGAGTGTGGATATTGTCTAGTAGACAATATTTGTATTTAAACTCACAGTATGTGTTGTCGTATTTTGCACGATAATTGTATTATTAAAGTTGTAGTTTGCTTTCTGTACCATGTATTTGGCGACTTAGAATGGGTGTGGTATATACCTATTTTGGGGGCGTCACGGTTGGTATCAGAGCTTAGGGATATGGTCTCTGGCTGAGATGTGAGAATAGAACTAGGAGGGGAGAGATGAGTAAATCCTTGGCTAGTGTGTCCTACCTAAGCTTAATTGTTGGTCGGTCATAATATAGAGATATTGTGTGATATGTTAATTTGTTTAATTAACTCTTATTTTATGGCAGTTTTTAAGAATGGTAGCTGAAAACGTTAACAATGGAGTGAATGAGATCGTGGAGACATCTCTAATCACCAACCGGTATAATGTGATGTCAGGCGAAGAATGAATTACAGATATCCATGTTGTGAGTGAAGAATTGATAGTTGCACCCGAGATAGTCGTAGAGGTAGCAGCTGAGAGTGAGGAAGAAGAGGAAGAAGAGGTACCTGAGGAGAATCTGTTAGAAGAATTTTATGATCGAAATTTAGAATTGCAAAATCAAGTTAATGAGTTAGAAGAGCAGGCTGAAGAACGACAGGCGGTCATGGAGCAAAAGGATGTAATAATTCAAGCTTGTGTTACCCGATATGTAATGCTTGAATAGAAGCACTCTTTGGCAGAGTATAAGACGATAAAGCTGGAATCTGAGCTGAAAAAAGAAACAACTGAACGAGAGAGAATGAGTGATGCATAGGTAAAAGCCGCACGACGCGTTGATATTATAGAAAGAGATGTCCGATCTAAGAAGGCTAAAATAGATGATATGTATTTCTCTTTTTGGACAGCAATTAAGAGAACCCAGCATCGAGTTTTGAATTACCCTGTACATTGCGGTCAACCCCAATTCGATATGGATCGAAGATTAATGATTTAGATCATGAAACAGGAGTACGATGAAGCAGTTGAGGGTGGAATATGCCCTATAGAAAATTCAATTTCAACGGTAGTGATGACACCAAATGCTGCCCCAGACAAGTCAAAGCCGGGTAGTTCAAGGGAGAGCGGTTGTCATGACTTCCCAACAAGTGAGGAACCCAAATAAAGTTATCACGTGTTAGTTAATCATAAATTTTTGCGAAGTTTATACCTCACTAGATACCGGTTCTATCCATTCTTTTATCTCTCCTACTTGTGCTCAACGTTTAAAATTGACTTCAGAGAAATTAAACTTTGACTTATCTGTGGAGACTCCGTTAGGAGAGCCCTTTATCACATCCACTGTTTATAAATCTTGCTTAATCCTAGTTGGCACAATTACATTACCTGTTGATCTTATCTCTTTATAGATACTTGCATTTAACGTGATTTTAGGAATTGATTGGTTAACCACTCATCATGCCAAAATTGATTGTTTTCGTAAGGTTGTAAGTTTTCATATTCCTAACCAACCTGTTATGCGAACTCAAGCAACCAAACCATTGAAGTCAAACACTTTGATATCAAGCCATAAAGTCATTCGTTTATTGAAAAATGGATGTCAAGCTTTCTTAGCCCATGTTATAGATTTGAATAAAGACACGTCAGATTTGAATAAAATTTCTGTTGTTAGTGAATTTCCTGACGTATTTCCTGAAGAATTTCCTGGCCTACCTGTAAGACCCCATCTTATTATGAATAAAAATTAAATTTTCTTTATTTATTATCTTGAAATAATAAGAAGTTAATTTGATAAAATACTTTGGTTATGAGTGAAATGTGCAAATTTTACAAAATAAGCAAGTGGTTATAAAATATTCATTTTTTGTCGGGGAATATTCGTTTGGTCTTGAAATATTCTTGTTGTCGGGGAATATTCGTATGACGGCGCAGCCATTTATAACAGAATAACTGTCGGATGAAGAAAATTACAAGTTTGAGTTTTTATAAATAACGACGTAATTGTTACCGTGAACAATGTTGGAATAACTGGTCGTTAAAATACAGTAATATGCGTGGTTGCGCAGTAGCACACGGTATTGCACAGTATTTTTGAATTATTGATTCTTACGTAAGAAGACACTACTCAATAATTGTTACAGTAATTACTTTTTAATATTTTATTTTACTGATTCAATAATTGTTGCGTTGATATTTTATATTATTGTTGTTTCAATAATTATCACTGCACAGTATTTCCCATTATCAGATCAATAATTCATATTATTTAAATAATATTATTAGATAACATTATTGGCAATGTCTAGAAAGTTCTGTCTAAGGAGATGTTTGGTCACCTAATTGCGCGCCAGTAATGAGAAATCCTTATTGGAAAGCCCCTTCTTTCTTGGGAACGGCCTGGTTGTCATAATTATGATTCTGTAATATTATTTGTGACTAATTAATTATTGATTTATATGATAAGGAAATATTTATTTGATATGAATATAAATGATGGATTTATTTATTTTATGTGGTTATAATTGAAGGATTTAATGTTGAGGTGTTTTATCAGTATTTTTGTCGGAATGTAGGTATTAAAAATCAAATCAGTATTTTTACGATATATTGCATGAGTTATAATTTTTAATCCGACCGTTGGATCGTTGTGATTTTTGGATATGTTATACATATATAAGTTGAGTATACGTCCACAAATTTTGAACCGTTAAAAATGAATGGATGATTTGTTATGAATTTTAAGAGGTGGCTGATTCGAAAATTAGGTTTATAATTAATTTTGGTGGAAAATTCTAGAATTGAGTGGGCCCCACTTGTGGTTGGTGAAGAAATGTGCTGAATTTTATTTCAAATGTGGTGGGTGGCAATAGTAGCAGGTAAAGCCATCAGGTAGCAGGTCAAGTCTGCTTCGATGGGCTAACATTTTCCTATAAATAGAGGGCTAAGTTAGAATTAAAAATCACACCAGAAACATAAGTTTTCTCTCTTTTTCTCTCTCTATATTATCGAGCGTATTTTGTGAGTATTTAGATACTTTGAGAGTTGCTGTTCAGTACAAGTTTCATTCAGCATCACTTCCGACTTTTTATTCCGAAGTACTGATTCTTTGAGGTAAGGGATGTTATTTTCTTCTTAAATGATATTATTTTCTTCAATATCATTCTGCCAAAATATTAGTTTGAACTTTTTAATCAAATTTGGAACTTTTTTGTCGGGGTTACTATTCAAGTATACGGCACTATTCACGTATACAACACTATTCACAAATACGGCACTATTCACCTAAAAATGAAATTTTCTCTTTTTCGTCCCAGATGTATTTTATGGTTACTATCCTTGATTGTATCCATGTTTTGATCTCTATTCTACTTCACACTTGGTTATTATAGAGTATTATTGAATTTAGATAAACCGAAATACGAATCCCTAATATTTGTCCTTCTGTCTTACTGGATTCGTTCTCTAAAATATTTTTCATCATCCTCAGTCCTTAATGTTGATACTTGATGAATATCTTTGGCCTTTAGATCAAAGATGAATGATTACCTGATGAATATCTTTGGCCCGTAGTGCAAAGATGAACAGGTGTTGAGATGAACATGACCAACTGGTGATACAAATGAATATCTTTGGCCCGTAGTGAAAAGATGAATATTTGATGCAAGATGTATATTTATTGATGTTACAGGGATAAAATATTGATGATTGACTTTTAAATTCATAGATGATAGTAGATTTCATTCTCTACTTAACCCTTCTAATGAATTATTGTTTATGCTGCTGTTGTTGATCTAAAACTTGTTGTCTATTGTATTCTATCAGATTTTTCCCTGTTGAAAACTAAGGATAATTTGTTGCATATTATCTTAGTCATAATATTCTTTACTGGGCTAGTTGAGCTCACCCTTTTCCTTTTTATTCCATTTTTCTTCACAGGAAGCGAGAACATAGCGGGAAGTAGTCGGGGTGTGGAATGATGGTTCTAGACAGTTGTTTAGCAATCCTCACTATTTTGTAAAATAGTGTGCCAATAATTGTAATAAGGACTTTATCTGGAAGTGGATATTGTCTAGAAGACAATATTTGTATTTAAACTCACAGTATGTGTTGTCGTATTTTTCATAACAATTGTATTAATAAAGTTGTAGTTATTTTCTGTACCATGTATTTGGCGACTCAGAATGGGTGATGTATACCTATTTTGGGGGCGTCACAGTTGGTTCAGAGCTTAGGGATATGGTCTCTGGCAAGATCAGGGAATAGAACTAGGAGAAGGGAGATGAGTAAATCCTTCGCTAGTGTGTCATACCTAAGCTTATTTGTTGGTCGGTCATAATATAGGGATATTATGTGATATGTTAATTTGTTTAATTAACCCCTGTTTTATGGCAATTTTTAAGAATGGTAGCTGAGAACACTAACAATGGAGTCTATGAGACTGTGGAACAACCTTTGATTACCAACCAAGAGAACGTGCAATAGAAAGGCAATATTCCTCATGTAAACAACACTACCGAGCAAACGATGAATGATGCGATGTTTAGAAGCTTTTTGCAGTTCATGCAAAATCAGACGAGGGAGACTCGTGTACAAAATACGGGTGGAAATGATAGGAACGCGCGGTCTGTCACAGCCAAGCAGTTCAAGGAGCTGGGACCACCATATTTCTGGAGAAAGCCCGATCCGATTATGGCAAAAATGTGGGTTAAGCAAATGACCAAGATATTCGATGTCTTGGGCTGCACAGAGGAACAGAAGGTTCCATTCGCCACCTTTATGTTACGTGGTGAGGCAGATTACTGGTAGAAATCTGTGAAGCGTACCCAGTCAGCCGCACTCAACATGTCTTGGGAGAAATTTCAGAAACTGTTCAATGACAAGTACTTTCCTGAAAGTATTTGTCATATGAAGGAGGTAGAGTTTATTAGACTGGAACAGAACAACATGACGGTGTCCCAATACGAGGCGAAGTTCACGGAGTTATCCAGGTTTGTACCTCATTTGGTCGAAAATGAGGAACGTATGATGCGGATGTTTCTGAGAGATCTAAAACCCGAGATTCGATAATATCTTATCTTTCATAAATTTTCTTTATATTCAGATGTTATAAACAAGGCTCAATTATTAGAGCGTGATAACGAGTATGTTCAATCGAGGGACCACAACCAGGGTCATACCGGTGATAGCAGTAATCGGAGCGATGATAACCAGCGTGGAGGGAAAAATACGGACAAAAGCGGTAACCACTCGGGTGGTCATCGTGGAAATGACAATAGGAGAGGTGAGTCAAGTGGAAATTTCAAAAAGAGGAGATTTAATAATGACAGAAAGACATCAGCACCAGCACCAGCACTAACAACAAATTCTAGGGGAGGAGAATGACCGCCAGTTAGATGCTACAGATGCGGAGAGGAGGGACACATAAGTCAAAACTATTCACAGCCTTCCAAGGTGTGTTTTAATTGTGGAAAAGATGGTCCCATAGCCCAATTTTGTCCGGTAGCAAAGTCAAGTCCAACTGGGATGGCGGCACCAAAGGTGACTACGGACAAAACAAAGTCGGTGGTTCAAGGAAGGGCGTTTGTAGTGACTGGCCAAAATGCGAGAAAATCGAACGAGGTGATCACGTGTAAGCTAATCTTGAACTCTTGCGAAGTTTATACCTTACTAGATACTGGTTCTACCCATTCTCTTATCTCTCCTGCTTGTGCTCAACGTTTAAACTTGACTCCGGAGAAATTGAACTTTAACTTATCTGTTGAAACTCCGTTGGGTGAAACCTTCGTTACATCTATAGTTTATATATCTTTCTTGATCCAAGTTGGCATAATCACATTACCTGTTGATCTTATTTCTTTAAAGATACTTGCATTTGATGTAATTTTAAGGATTGATTGGTTAACCACTCATCATGCCAAAATTGATTATTTTTGCAAAGTTGTTAGTTTTCATATTCCTAACCGACCTGTTATACGAATTCAAGCAACTAAACCACTAAAATCAGTCACTATCATATCAAGCCATAAAGCTATTCGTTTATTGAAAAACGGATGTCAAGCTTTCTTAGCCCATATTATGGACTTGAACAAAAACACGTCAGATTTGAATAATATTCTTGTTGTTAATGAATTTCCTGACGTATTTCCTGAAGAACTTCCTGGTCTACCCCCGGAAGGTGAAGTTGAATTCTTTATTGATCTTAAACCGGGTACAAAGGCCATTTCTAAAACCCCATATAAAATGGCTCCTATTGAACTTCAGGAGTTAAAAGTCCAACTACAGGAATTGTTAGACATCGGTTTCATTCGTCCTAGTACATCTCTTTGGGGTGCTCCTGTTTTATTTATAAAGAAGAAAGACGGGAGTATGCGACTTTGTATTGACTACCGAGAACTAAACCATTTCACCATCAAGAATAGGTATCCACTACCTCGCATTGATGACATGTTTGACCAGTTGCAAGGAGCACAATACATTTCAAAGATCGATCTTCGTTCTGGATATCATTTTCCTATAAATAGGCGTTTATGTTAGAATTAAAAATCACACCAGAAACAAGTTTTCTTTCTCTCTATATTGTCGAGCGTATTTTTGTGAGTATTTTGATACTTTAAGAGTTGTTATTCAGTGCAAGTTTCCTTCGGCTTTCTATCCGATATTCCGATCAGAAGTACCATTATTTTGAGAAGAGATGTTATTTTTTTTCATAATGATGTTATTCTTTCAATATCATTATACCAAAATATTGGTTTGAACTTTTTAATCAAATTTGGAACTTTTTGTGTCGGGGTTACTATTCACGTATACGACATTATTCACGTATAAGGCACTATTCACGTATACGACACTATTCACTGAAAAATAAATTTTTTTCTTTTTTGTCCAAGATGTCTATTATGGTTACTATCTTTGATTGTATCCATTTTTTATCTTTATTTTTGAATTCTGCTTCACAATTGGCTATTATGAAGTATTATTGATCTTTGATAAACTGTTATACGAATCCCTAATATTTGTCATTCCGTCTCACAAGATTCATTTTCTTTAAAATATTTTTTCGTCATCCTCAGTCTTAAATGATGATATTATTTAATATTTTTGGCCTGTAGTGCAAAGATGAATGATTAGCTAATGAATATCTTTGGCCCGTAGTACAAAGATGAATATGAGTTGAGATGAACATGACCAACTGGTGATACAAATGAATATCTTTGGCCTGTAGTGAAAAGATAAATATTGATTAAAGATGTATATTGATTGATGTTACAGGGATAAAATATTGATTATGAACTTTTAAATCTTAGAAGATATTAGAATTCATTCTCTACGTGACTCTTCTAATAGATTGTTGTTTCCGCTGCAATTGTTGATCTAAAACTTGTTGTCTATTATATTCTATCAAATTTTTCCCTGTTAAAGACTAATGATAATTTGTTGTATATTATCTTAGTCATAATGTTCTTTATTGGGCTAGTTGAGCTCACCCTTTTCTTTTTTGTTCCATTTTTCTTCTCAGGAGGTGAGCACATAGCAGGATCTAGTCGGGGTATGGAGTGATGGTTCTAGAGAGATGTTTTAACAGTCCTCACTATTTCTGTAAAATAGTGTATGAATAATTGTAATGAGGACTTATTTGAGTGTGGATATTGTCTAGTAGACAATATTTGTATTTAAACTCACAGTATGTGTTGTCGTATTTTGCATGACAATTGTATTATTAAAGTTATAGTTTGCTTTCTGTACCATGTATTTGGTGACTCAGAATGGGTGTGGTGTATACCTATTTTGGGGGCGTCACATTGAACCTTGCAAGCACCCGCTCAATATACTTTTTTTTGACAACCACAACCTCTTGGCTTTCCTATCACGAACAATCTTCACACCCAAAATATGTTTAGTTGGACCTAAGTCCTTCATATCAAAGGACTTAAATAAATCACCCCTGAGCCTGCGAATCATATCAGCATCCTGCCCAACTATCAACATATCATCTACATATAGCAACAGAATAACGAAGATACCATCTGAGAACCTTTTAACATACACACAATGATATGCATGCAACTGTTCTACTGTAACCTTGATCCACCATAAATGAATCAAATTTCATGTACTTATCACTGCCTTGGGGCTTGTTTCAGGTCGTACAAACTTTTCTTCAACTTGCAAACCAAGTGTTTTTTCCACTTCAAATCCCTATGGATGTTCCATGTAAATTTCTTCCTTCAAATCACCATGAAGAAAAGTAGTCTTCACATCCAACTGCTCAAGCTCAAGAACCATACTAGCTACTAACCCCAGTATTACTCGAATAGAAGTCAGCTTCACAACTGTAGAAAAAATCTCATCGAAGTCAATACCTTACTTTTGAGAAAAACCCTTGACGACTAATCGAGCCTTGTACTTCACTAGTTTTTCACCATCCTTCTTAAGCTTAAACACCCATTTGTTATTCAATGCTTTTTTGCCCTTCAGAAGTGTAGTCAACTCATAGGTGTGATTCTTGTGCAAAGAATACATCTCATCCTGCATAGCTTTCAGCCAATTGCTTTTCTCCTTATGAGTCTTGACTTCTTAAAATTTTTTTGGCTCCCCCTCCTCAACAATTAAAATATATTCAGATAAATGATAGATGACTGATGGCACACGTTCTCTAGTAGATCTTCTTAGCTGAGATTCTTCAATATCAGGTTGCTCCCCTTGATCAACTCTTCATCTGACCCATCGCCATCATGCAAATCTGTATCACTCATATCTTCATTCTGACCTCCTTCTCCAAATGTGGCATTCTGTACTGAAGAAGAAACTCCGCTGAGATCTGGAACTCTATTATCTTTGGGCTGTATAGAATTACCAAAATGCTCATAATTCTGGTGCTCATAAAACACCACATCTCTGCTCCTGAATAATTTTTTCTGCACTAAATCCCTTAATCGGTATTCAAACTCTGCATATCCATAGCCAACAAATACACATGGAGTAGACTTGTCATCAAGTTTCGATCTTTGTTCCTTGGAGATATGTGCAAAAGCCTTGAACCCAAATACCCTCAAATAAGAATAAGACAAATCCTTACCACTCTAAATCTTTTCTGGAATCTAAAAATCCAATGGTGTTGATGGAGATATATTAATCGGGTAAGAAGCAGTACGAACAGCTTCACCCTAGAATGACTTAGACAGTTTAGCCATTCTCAATATCCATCACACTCTCTCAATAATAGTGCAGTTCATTCTCTCAGCCACACCATTATGTTGTGGGGTACCACGAACAGTTTGTTTATGTCAAATGCCATGTTTACTATAGTATTCAACAAACTCCTTTGAAGTGTATTCCCATCCGTAGTCACTACGAAGACACTTAAACAATTTTCCAATCTCCCTTTCAACCATAACATGTAAACTCTAAAAATGCTGGAATACCTGGTCTTTTGTTCTCAACAAAAATACCAACACCTTCCGCGAAGCAGCACCAATAAAGTTAACAAAGTACCTATTCCCACCCAAATACTCAACCTCAGGGGGTCCACATACATCAAAATATACTCTCTCTAGTAGCTCTGATTTTCTTTTAGCTGAGCTACTAAAAGAAACTCTATGTTGTTTCCTAAACAAACAATAATCACAAGGGCTTAAAACAGTACCTTTAGCAAAAAGAAGGAGTGACCTTTTTGCTAATAACTGCAACCCTTTCTCACTCATGTGGCCAAGCCTCTTATGCCACAAGTTTGGGGAGGAGTCATCCTCAACTGCATTCAACTCACTAGAACACACTTTCACACGAGTCTTGTATAATGAACAACAAGCAACACATGTTGCAATCACCATAGAGCCATTGGTAAGCTTCCACTTTTCACTGCCAAAGTGATTCTAATAGCCTTCTCTGTCCAAGGCCATGCCAGAAATCAAGTTGAGATATAAATCAGGAACGTGTCTAACATCCCTCAAGGTATACAGTGCAACCAACGTACACCTGTCTGAATGCAAACAACACCAATTCCAATAATCTTGGACTGATCAATATTTCTCATTCTCACGTACCCAAAGTCTCCAGCTTTGTAAGTTGTGAAAAATTCTCTCTTAGGTGTAGCATGATACGAGGCACCAATATCAACCATGCACCCAATCAACTTTCTGATCATCAACATGCAAGCATTCTTCTTCCCTAAATGAAAGAATCACAACATCTTCGGTGACTGTGGCTGTAGTGTTCTTCTCCTCAACCTTTTTATGCTCACCATTTTTCTGCTTGTCTAACCAGATTCTGCAATTTCTCTTGTAATGATCTTCCTTATTACAATGGAAGCATCTATACGTACGTTGTCTTTGACTTGTTCCTGTGATTTTTGCTTTTGCTGCAACTTTTATCTCCTTTGTGAGATCCCCTAAAATTGTTTATGCCCCTGTTCTCTGTGACAAGAGCATGTGTCTCAAAATTTACGCCTTGCTCCTTTCGCCTTGTCTCCTCATTATGAAGACTGTCATTGACCATCTGCATAGTCATTTTTCCTTCTGGAGCTGAATTGCTTATAGACACCACCAAAGTCTCCCTGCTATTTGGCAACGAACTGAGAAGCAAAAGAGTCTGAATCTCATCATCAAGATTCAACTTCATGGTGGACAGCTGGTTCACCAAACCTTGGAACTCACTCATATGCTCCGACACACTGCTCCCGTCCTTGTACTTTAGATTCACAATTTTCTGAATGACAAAAGTTTTATTTTGTGCATTCTTTTTTTCGTACATAGACTCTAGTGTTGTCCATAAAGTGTGAGCATCCGTCTCTTGCGAAACATGGTGGAACACACTTTGATCAATCCACTGCCGGATGTGACCAATAGTCTTCCTATTCATTTTATTCTAATCAGCCTCAGATTTATCCATGGGCTTCTTTCCCTTGAGCTCCAACGGATTATACAAATCCTTGCAATAAATGATATCCTCCATTCTAGACTTCCAAATCGAAAAATTTAAAGAGGTCAATTTAATCATGGCTCCAACGAATTCCTCCATAAAATTTATCAAAAACAATCGAGAAAAAATTTGGTACACAGTAAAATTTCAATCTCTTCATAGAATTTTTGTTATTCCACCACCGATGACTTTCAAAACTTGGTACTGCAATTACTTTCAAAACTTAAAAAAAAGGAGAGAAGGAGAGAGTTTTAAAAAAGGTGAAAATTCAAGTTATTTTATATATATATATAGAAAAAATGTAGACTTTTAGGTGAAATAAATGATTTTTTCAATCATTATCTTAAAAAAAACTATAGATAAACGTGTTGCTAAGACAGTAAATTTTTTAAATAATAACATGTTAGGGCTTAGGGGCATATTAAATAATTAAAATATTTTCAATCATTTTTTTAATAAGTGTGCAAAGACTTCTAACGTCATTTAAATAGTGACAGAGGGATTACATATTAGTGTCGCTGAAAATACCATCACAAAATGAATACTTTTGTCGCTAAGTACATATTAAGTAAATTTTAGCGCAACATGTAAATGCAAGTTTTGTTGATGAAAAGTTCAGCTTCTAACGGGGGAGGTACTTCCGTAACTTCCCTGCACAATGGAAGTACGGGTACCTATAAAATTTAAGTCATTGAATATATAAATGTACTATTAATCTAAGTTGCAACTTGGGAAAATATATATTAAGTTTAGTTTATTGCAGGGCAGCATATATATATATAATCTTCCATTCATTGACTATATATGCAGGCAGCTACCGATCACTAACTTCATAATTATCCCAGGAACTCTGGAACATGCTTGTTAATTTCATCCTTATTAGTGGAGTACAATAGATTTAAACAATTAGTGTAAAAAAATTGGAGCCATATATGTAAGATTATAAATCGAAACAAACTGTTCGGGCTTCAAATTCCTTACATTCAAAGACACACAAAGGTAAAATCATTAATGCTAACAAGTAAAAAAGAATAAATTTTATTTTTTAAAATGATAAATAAAAAAAATGGAGGGAGTATATAATAAAGAAATTAATATTCTTAAATGAATGAGTCTCAGGACATACAGTCTTGTAGTTGATGAGAGAGATGCATAGTTTCTTGATGAATTTGTTAAGTCGTTTGGTTTGAACACAAATCCGTATTTACACTGGGTACATGTGAACTCATTTATTAAGTCTTGGTTTTCTTCTGTTTTCTATATTCAGATTTAGAGTATTACTATAAGTCAAATTTAACCGAGTATTTAATTTGGGATTAACAGTGGTATGACGTTGGTCTTCTTTATATTGATGACGTCTACAACAGGTAGATCACGAAACTTTTAATTTTTATTTATTTATTTTTAATTTGTCTTGTATATATACTAATTAAGGAGTACTAAAATATGTTTGTCCTCTTAATTAAAAATATTTATCCAATTGTAACTTGTCAAAATGTTACTGCTAAAATCATTTTTTTTGTTAATACTACTATAATAGTTAGTCTAAAATATGCTAAGATTCCGACATGTACCTGCGTTGAGAATGGAAATGAGCGATTTTCAAGTCCTCCAAACGCGTTTACCAGAAAATTAGACGACCTTCACCAGTTCACACGCCAACCCTAGTATGGAGTAGATACTATAAATATTTATTAGAAATTATATTATGACAACATTTTATGTTTAAATTTAAAGCAATTGTTAATGTTGTCAATAACTCAAGATTTGATAAGTTTGTATAGGTTGGTGTCCATTTGTTGCTGTTCGATGTTATACAGATCAAGTTTTAATTTTATCTTTCTTTCTATTTTTTTGGCGATTGAATTTCATTTTAATTTAGGTTCATTATATTTTATAATTATTTACTAATTTAATGATCTATCAAATTAATTCAATTATTGGTTTCTTTTTTTTATTTAGATTATTATTATTATTATTAAAAATTTATTTAAATTGTGTGAATTTCGATCGGATGCGCAAAAATTTCTTTATTCTCAGTATAAATATGATATGTTAAAATTTTGAGAAAATAATATTGATTTATTAAAATTTTATCTAGATGAATAATTAATGAATTATATATTGTACATTTATTCCCGTGAATACTAATATAAATAATTGAATGTAGTGTCCATTTACTTTAATTAGGACTCTAAAATAAATGTTAGATTCGTGATTTTTAAAAATGTTAGTAATTGAATTATTTGTCGGGGTTTCTAATTTATTGTCAATCTAAATAAGGGTTTTTATTTAGTTGATGAAAAAGTAATAATTTAGTCATGTAATGTTATTTACATACTAATGTAACGTACATTTCTTTTAGGGTACTAATGTTATTTGTTTTCCTTTTTCTTTTTTTTTTATGTATTTCCTTTTCTCTTTTATTTTTTTTTATTTTTACTTTATCATCAAAGAGAGGCAAAAAAAAGTGGTAACAATTCTCTCTGTAAACTAATTAAAAATAAAAAGCTAAAGAAATAGAACAATTTTTTTTGGATCCTATTATAGTGACCATAAGTTCCTATCAAGATTGTTAAATCTGTCTTCTTCTATTTTTTTTTGTTTTTGTGCTTGGAATTCATTCTTTCAAGCTAATTAATCCAATGAACCACAATATAAAGTTTTGAATATATAATATTATAATTTGTAATTTATCTATAAAAGTAGCTAATCAGTTGATTAAAAATTTCAAAGTCTGATGAATAGTCTTATAGTTCGAAAAAAATTAATATATATATATATATATATATATATGTACGTGTGTGTGTGTGTGTGTGTAGTCATTAGACTCACAATTCAAAAGTTGACAAATGATTGGAATAGGATATTGTGAAATACTATAATTAGACAAAATGAATTTAAAAAACAAAACAGCCCAAGCGTTAATAAATAATTTTTTTACTAATATATTTTAACTCCCTCTATAAATGTTCTGGTTCCGCCACTGTAAACAAGTAGTCAGATGTTTCTCGGTGAATGATAATGAGTGCATGTATACATGTTAATTGATTATGTTCATTGCATTTGAACATATAAACAAACATAACCTCAGAAAAATTAAGTGTTCTCTTTTTAGAGGAAGTATATATATATATATATATATATATATAGGAAAAATGTATGTACACAGATGTAGGGGTGGATCTATTTGAGGGCAGTGGGGTCAATTGACCCCACTCAATTTTTAGGTCACCATAGTTGATTATGCTGATCTCCGACCTATTTCCAGCATGCTCCGATCACGGTGAATCCTTGAGGGGTAGCTGTGAAGACCAGTCATGTACTTGAACTGCTGGGGACCCAACTGATTATATACTCGCCGGAGATTGATAGGCTCATGTTTAATTTTCTATGAAATACTTGTGATTCACCATTTGAAGAACAGAAGAAGAAGATGAAGAAGAAAGAGTTCTCTTCTCTCTCTTATGAGTAAGAGTTCTCCTCTTTCGGTATAATTTACTTAACTCAAATTTATACCACTCCCTTTTTCTTTTTTAGTTATTTAGTCATAATATTAACCCATCAAAAAAATTCTTTAAAAAACATATTGTAAATTTTCTTTTTCATAATTTCACAAATTTAATAATTGTTTGTGAATTTTTATAATTGTTTATAATGAGACCATCATAATATTTTTATAACAATGTCGACCCATAAAAAAAATCCAAAGATGAATGGATGAATGATTGTTTAATAACTTACATTATTGAATATAATATTTTTGTAGTTATTAAAAATGAAGTTATCAAGCAACAATTTCAAGTTATTGAGTTTCGAAAAATGTTATTGTAAATAATATATAAATATTATTTAATTTTGTGATTTATTGTATAATATTTTTATTTTTCATTGATTTTTTTAAAATTTGACCCCACTGAACTAATGGGCTAGATCCGCCCTGCACAGATGTGTATTACACATTAGACTATGACGACGGTTTTTTGGGCTATAGCGACGGTTTTACCCGTCGTCATAGTTATTCTGGGCTATGGCAACAGTTTATCGTCGCTATAGCCTAAAAAATATGTCGTCATAACCCTACCGTGTAATACATAGCTGTGTATATACATATAGCACTATATATATATATATATATATATAGCAAGGATCAAGAGCTTACCCCTTATCTAACTCACCCGAGCTCACCCCCCCTTTAGCGACGGACCCAGCGATGGTTCGGTCATACAACCGTCGTCTATACTTTTAGCGACGGACAACATATAGCGTCGCTAAAAGTATAGACGACGGTTTTATGACCGAACCGTCGCCGGGTCCGTCGCCGGGTCCGTCGCTAAAAAGAGGGTGAGCTTGGGTGAGTTGAATAAGGGGTATGCTCTTGATCCGGACCGTGTATATATATATATATATATATATATATATATATATATATATATATATATATATATATACGGTCCGGATCTTAAGCTCACCCCTTATCTAACTCACCCGAGCTCACCCCCCTTTAGCGACGGACTTAGCGACGGTTCGGTCATACAACCTTCGTCTATACTTTTAGCGACGTTATATGTTGTCCGTCGCTAAAAGTATAGACGACGGTTGTATGACCGAACCGTCGCCGAGTTAGTCGTTAAAGGAGGGTGAACTCGGCTAAATTGGATAAGGGGTGAACTTAAGATCCAGACTCTATATATATATATATATATATATATATATATATAGAATGAGGATCCAGTCCGGACGCCCGGACTGGTCCTAAAATACGGACCCAAAATTTTTTTTTTTTTTTTGCTTTTTTTTTTTTTGAAACAGCTAAAAAAAAAAAAAAAAAATTTATGGAACTGAAATTTTTCCATAATACAATGTTTTGGGTGTGTTTTTAATACCTACACCAACCAATGTATGTACAGTCTACCCAGACTGTACAGACATATTTCGTTATAGGCATCCAAATCACGCCCAAAACACTGTATTATGGAAAAATTTCAATTCCATAAATTTTTTTTTTTTTTTTTTTAGTTGTTTCAAAAAAAAAAAAGCAAAAAAAAAAAAAAAAAAAAGGTCCGGATTTTGTTAAAATCCGGGAGTCCGGACCTGATCCGGACTCTATATATATATATATATATATATATATATATATATATATATATATATATATATATTCAACCTAGCTAGCTAGCCGTTTTCTACCATCTGGTGGTCCTCTGGTTATCTCCTTGCTTAATGGAATACTGAGACATATTATAAAATTAACTAATCAATGAAACAAACTGATATAGTACATATTTAACACATGTTCATAAACAAAAGAAAAATGATACACAAACTGTTTTGACATAATACTTATGACACGTAAATATGAAAATTGACAATATTTAAGAATTGAGTAGATACAGTACAGAATTTGACTAAAGAAAAACACGTCCAATATATCGAGTTATATATATAACTTGTGCAGGAATTCAAACTTGGACACTATTGCAGTCAACACGGTGCGGGAGCAATGTTGAAGCTTCTTAATTCGGTCTTTCCGATGAGTCTCCTTCTCTCTAAGTCACAGTTCATTTAAAATTTCAAAATATTAGCCTCGTAATAAACATGTTAGATAGTTTACTACAATATTGTCTTTTAGACAAAGTGAATATTAATTTTATATTTTAAAAAGAAAAGATTATATATATATAGAGAGAGAGCAAGGATCAAGTGCATACCCCTTATCTTACCCACCCGTGCTTACCCCCCTTTAGGCGACGGTTTCGATCATACAACCGTCGTTTATACTTTTAGCGACGCTATATGTTGTCCGTCGCTAAAAGTATATACGACAGTTGTATGACCGAAACCGTCGCCTAAAGGGGGGGTAAGCACAAGTGAGTAAGATAAGGGGTATGCACTTGATCCGGACCGTATATATATATATATATATATATATAGTCCGGACTCCCGGATTTTAACAAAATCCGGACTCTTTTTTTTTTTGCTTTTTTTTTTGAAACAACTAAAATTTTTTTTTTTATGGAATTGGAATTTTTACATTATACAGTGTTTTGTGCGTGATTTGGATGCCTATAACAAAACATGTCTGTACAGTCTGGGCAGACTGTACATACATTGGTTGGTGTAGGTATTAAAAACACACCCAAAATACTGTATTATTGAAAAATTTCAGTTCCATAATTTATTTATTTTTTTTTAGTTGTTTCAAAAAAAAAGCAAAAAAAAAAAAAGGTCCGAATTTTCTCCCGTCCTGGAGGTCCGGACCTGATCCATTTTATATATATATATATATATATATATATGTATAATTACGGGCTGGCTAACATGAAATTAATTTTGCTCAATTGATCAATACAGTGTCGACACACTTCATGCGTGTATTGGTCAATTGACCAACTTACCATGAAGTTAACTTCATAATAACAATATCCAATAATTATATATAGTTTGTAATCTTCTTTGTTTCCAATGCTTTCTGGTCATGTGTTTTCTGACTCATTTTTTTTTTCAATAACTCTTTGCGGACAGGTAAATTGGATAGAATAATTTAACTAAAAGAACAAAAAAATTTTGTTCCAACGAACAAATAGATTGTACTGTCAAATTATTTGCGGGAATAAATTCTTTTTGTTCTTCCGGTCCAATTATCCTGTCCAATTTACATGTCCGCATAGAAGGAAATTTTTTTGTCGTTAATTAAGTTGAAGAACTGAACTAAGAATTCTCTTTCTTCATCATTAATCAAATCATTATTTGCGAACTAGGATTCTATTTTATCATCAATCGAGTTGTCAGCTGACATGATTTATTATACTCATTATGTTTTAAAATTATGAATATATCAACTTAAGGTTTGTTCAGCTACGTACTAGCTAGTATTTGTAATGGTAACGTTTATAGTGTTTGAACCTCTAAACACACACATTAATTTTGATGTACTGCGTTTGAGACCCAAACGCCGCGTTTGAGGCCCAAACGCTGCGTTTGTAAATTAAATAAGTTGTGTTTAAAATAAACAACACGAACAAGATTTCAAATGCATTTGAACTTTCAGATGCTTTAAACGCATGCTTAACTAAACATGCACTTAGTACTTAGTAGTAGTGATGATATATATAATGCTAAAACTATTGATAATAAAATAAAATGACAAATTAAAAACATTATGTCATTTTATAATTCAAAAACATAAATAAATGTCGTCTTCGCGACTAAAAAAGAAATTGTATCCCTAAGTTGTGAAGGGATTTTATATATATATATATATATATATATATATATATATATATATATATATAGAGAGAGAGAGAGAGAGAGAGCAAGGATCAAGAGCTTACTCCTTATCTAACTCACCCGAGCTCACCCTCCTTTAGCGACGGACCAGGCGATGGTTCGGTCATACAACCGTCGTCTATACTTTTAGCGACGGACAATATATAGCGTCGCTAAAAGTATAGACGACGGTTATATGACCGAACCGTCGCCGGGTCTGTCGCTAAAAGGAGAGTGAGCTCGGGTGAGTTGGATAAGGGGTATGCTCTTGATCCGGACCTTAAATATATATATATATATATATATATATATATATATATATAAAACTGATCAGGTCCGGACTCCCAGACCTGATCAAATCCGGATCCAAATTTTTTTTTTTTTTTTTGTAGAACAACTAAAAAAAATAAAATTATGGAACTGAAATTTTTCCATAATACAGTATTTTGGGTGTGTTTTTAATACCTACACCAACCAATGTATGTACAGTCTGCCCAGACTGTACAGACATGTTTTGTTATAGGTATCCAAATTACGTCCAAAACACTGTATAATGTAAAATTTTCAATTCCATATTTTTTTTTAGTTGTTTCAAAAAAAAAGCAAAAAAAAAAAGGTCCGAATTTTAAACCTGTCCGGACTCCCGGGCAGGATCCGGCCTATATATATATATATATATATATATATCTCATAAAATACAAATGATTTTGAATTTCCCGCTCACTTAATAAATCATCTCGGCCGTCCAAAGTTTAGGATAAATCCCACCGTTCATACATCTATCTAATAAAATACATCTATCTATCTAATAATCTAATAATCTATCTTATAAAATACAAATGATTTTGAATTTCCCGCTCACTTAATAAATCATCTCGGCCGTCCAAAGTTTAGGATAAATCCCACCGTTCATACATCTATCTAATAAAATACATCTATCTATCTAATAATCTAATAATCTATTTAATAAAATACAAATGATTTTGAATTTTCCGCTCACTCAATAAATCATCTTGGCCATCTAAAGTTTAGGATAAATCTCACCGTCCATACATATATCTAATAAATCTATCTAATAAAATATAAAAGATTTTGAATTTTCCGCTCATTCAATAAATAATATTGTTCGTCCAAAATTTGGGATAAATCTCACCGTCCATACATCTATCTAATAAAATACATCTCTCTATTTATCTAATAAAATACAAATAATTTTGAATTTATCGCTCACTCAATAAATCATCTAGGCCGTTTAAAATTAAAGATAAATCTCACTGTCTATACAGTGCCGAAGGCACGGGACCCAGCTAGTATATATATATAGTTCCCCATCTATAGCAATTGATTGTTATAAATATTATTCCAACAACTATGATTCTAGTCGTTGATCTCAATAATGAATAATCGAGATTGAATTCATTTACCTTTCTGCTGAGATAGCAAAATAGCTTGTTGCGGCACGACTAAAGACCAACATGCCCCTCATCCTCTCATACATCTCATAATTTTCTCCTGGCGCAACAAGCTGTAGAGGGCCTGCGAGGATAGAAAGAAAGAAAAACCTAAGTCCCAAATATTAATTAAATAATAATAGTAATAATATTATTTCCTAACCTGACGTACGGCATATGAAGTAATTAAAGCCAAGTGGAGCACCTTCAATTAAGTCAAGCACATCTTTTTAGTATTCTCATCACAAAGTTGCCTAAAGTTAATTGTCAGCAAGACGATGAAATTACACGATGAGGACATCACCATTTTTTTTTCATTTTGTACAAGTTGACCCCATTTATGTCCAAAATGAGAAATATATATCGTGGGCCACGCAAGGTCATGTTCATGGCATCTTCTAATACTAAATGATATATGTATTTTATTTATCTAGCTATCTATCCATCTCATAATTAGAAAGTTGCAATATTATATTTAGAAACACGGTCCAGTTTTTCAAGTTGTATTGTATAAATAGAGTGTGAAGTCAATTGGCAACAACAGCAAGTGTTATTCCTGGATAGCTAAAGTTCACTTAGTCTATTACTCCTATCTACTTCCTCAAGCTCAAGTACTACCAATTAAGAATGGTGAGATCAACTTACATTGACGAAAATGGGATGAAGAAAGGTGCATGGAGTAAAGAAGAAGACAATAAGCTGAAAGCTTACATTAACAGATATGGCCACTGGAACTGGAGGGAACTTCCCAAGTATGCTGGTAAGTACATATGCATACAAGTTCTTAAAAGAAGAAAAAGGAGAAAAGGAAGAGGAAGAAATAACTAATCTAAGGTGGGTTAGGTTATGTAAAAATACAACTGTGTTTTGATTTCAGGTCTATCCCGATGTGGGAAGAGTTGCAGATTGCGATGGTTGAATTATCTGAAGCCGAATGTTAAAAGGGGAAGTTATACTACAGAAGAAGAAGACATCATCATGAAATTACACAATCAACTTGGAAAAAAGTATGTATAGATCACTTCTTCAGTACTACTTAATTAATCCCCTTTTTATTTTCTGAAAACAAATTAAATTAATTAGTTCAACAAATATAATTAAGGTCAATATATATTAAAGTTTATTTGATCAGGTTGGCCTCTATTGTTTTCTTGGACACTGAAATAGAAGATCGATGGCCTTAATTTGGGCTCAAATTCACCTATGAATTGAAGAAGACCATCTCCTTTTCTTTCTTTTTCATACTAAGATGAAGATCAATATATCATCCGATCCAATATCATTAACAAGGACTAATCTGACCAAATAAATAAGATACTTGTAGATTCTTTTAATTTTTCCTAGTTAATTAGTTAGGTCATAACATAATGTTGTCTGTATCATTATCAGATGGTCAGTCATTGCCAAACAGCTACCTGGAAGAACAGACAATGAAGTAAAAAATTACTGGCACACCTATCTCAAGAAACGCACAAAACTAGTACAAAATCCAATATTGTCATCGAGCAAAGAGATGGGGGAATCTAGTAGTAGTGACAGTTGCCAATTTGAAGGAAATCAGGAGAATTCTTGTAATCAGTCTTCCCAGATATTAAAAGAGAATACCAATCAAGAGATAGAAAGAGAATCATTTTCATATAATTTTCCCTTGGATCATAAGAAAAGTACTAGTTCCGACGAAGGGCTAACGTCTTCAGAAGCATCATCATCTTGCAGTGACTTGTCCTTGAGCTATTCTGATTTCCCTTTAAGTGATCTAATGACTTGGGTTGGAGAAGATAGTTTTACTTCATTTGAATCTTTGGCAAATTTCATGAGCCCACCATTAACGGATCCTGGATTTTTATATTCACCATCTCCTATTATTGAGGATGAATTTCTATGGTCATATCACTTGGGTGATGAAAGTAATATTAATTGGTAAAATTAAACTAGTCAATGTAGCTATTTTTTTTAGTTCAAAGTACTACTTTGTAATCTTTTTCGACTTGATATGTTGCTCTACGTACCTTATTACTGAGCTTTAATTACTGGTTTGAGAAGAAGATCATATAATAAATGTTGATGCAGTAATAAAGATGCTCATTGTCTACTTAGTACTGCAAGATATTGTAAATGCCTGATTCATGTTAATAGTGGAAATAATTAATGGCATTTATTTTTGGACTTCTTTAATTAATTAAAATTTTTAAGTCTGAAGAGGGGTTATAGATCTTCAAACCTTAGAAGAAAGAAGACAATATTAATTAGGCTACAGATACTTGCCACCACTGATGCTTGAAATTCTGAGCAATTTTTTTTTTTTGCTAATTAAATAATTCTGAGCATTTCCATTTCAGAAGTGGCTTGATACCACTTAATTGGAACTCTTTTTAAAACTTCAAATTCTAAAGAGGTTCTTGATCTATAGTTCAGATATGGACAGATGACATTCAATCAGAAGGTCGGAATTTCCTTTTAAGTTTGGTTTAAAAAATTTGACAATTTACCATCACTAAAATCAAAATTTTGACTAAACACTCTCCCTTTTTCAAAGAAATTTACCAACCATTTCATTTGTTTTAGAGTCTAAAATTGAGGCATAAAAGCATAATGTTAATATCGTGGCATATATGCAGAAAATTAGCACGTCATTATGTCAAAAATATTAGTATTTGATACTATGTTCTCAAGACAAGTATGCACTCTTTATTGGTGTTTAGAGTTAGCGGCACTTGTCTATCAAGATACAATGACAACGTGCTTTTTAACAACGCAATAAATAACACACACAATGAACCAAAAAAATGTTATGAACTCTCTCTTATATACTATGAATATGAGTGAAGAAATGATGAATAATGAATTGAATGAATGAATTTTTGAATACTACAAATGGCTTAATTACTTCATAGGATATTTATAGGGTGATTTATGTGAATTTGACACCTTATGGAAAAGGATGGCTGAACAAGTGCCAGCAAAAACAAGCAAGGCGCGCCTGCTTCGGAGCACTTCGGAGCGCCGTGGTTCTATTCTAGTGTATAAAAAAGGAAGAAACCTAAACAAAATAATTTTACCCAAAAAGAATATATATACAATGACCCAGACTCATACCCAGATTTACGAGCTCGATCCGTCGGTCGGCGGCAACGTGCGTGGTCAAATCAAGTCTTGACTAGGTCCTCTCTCCTCCAAAAAAGTGATGTGCCCCTTGGGGCCCAAACCCAATAGCAATATAATTGTATATATACCACTTAATGTTTAGTTCTTAGTCAATGTGAGACTTTAATTAACTTTCCACAAGTATTTATTAACATTTACAAGGATGATCTTTGAGAGTAAATTTCTCATTCATTACCCCATGGATTTAAGCTTCCAAATACTTGATTTTAATTTACTCATGGAGTAGAACACATTGATATGTGGATTCATCTCAAATGATTAATGAAACCTGAAAAATTCACTCAGTACAAGAAAAAGGCTTATCAGCAACCAGTTATCAGCGACCGCAAAGGACGCAGATATCTATCAGCGACCGACTTGGGTCGCTGATAGTGGTCACATGTAATCTGGTCGCTGTCTGCACATCAGCGACCACTGTTAACGACCGACATGTCCGTGACCGCCATATAGCGACTAACGCCTTCGCTAATCTGAGTCACCGTCATTGATAACGTGGTCCATTTGTCCGCGATCACTACTAGTGAACTCCGCGGTCGCTAACATCCTGGGTTCATAAACGATCGTTGATAAAAATTAGTGATCATCTGCGATCGATAATTTTTAATTTAAAAAAATTAGTTGTTTGGTGGATTTCCTAAAAAAAATTATCAGTTTGTAGCTGATTTATATCCCAACACACAACAATATCAATATATAAACCAACATCCCTACAAATCCATTGAGATCCATCCATATATATGATTAAAAAGTAACATAATATATATAAACATCCACGTACGTATAAACATAAACAAATATCGGTCGACTAAAGTATGCTAAACTAAACATAAAGCTAAACAATGACAAGATTACCTCGGCATCATCATCCTGTTGTTGTGTTGCTCTCGCCACTGTATAAGCTAACTCCTCATAACTTGGAAATTGCAAATATACCCGCCAAGTGCAAGAAGAAGATTATACGATCTTGATAGTTGGTCATCGTCGATAAAGTTTGTCCCCAATACTCATTAAGAAGTGTAAGCTAGTTGTGACCCACCTCTCCATGAAATCGGGAAACATCCTCAGTTTTGGGTAAAATGCAAAGTCGACCACTGAACTTTAGGGGTTTTTGGGAATTGAGCCCTTTTCTTTTGGTCAACGCAAATTGAGCCCCTTTTATTAAAAAATTTGAACTTTGAGCCCCAGGCGCCACATGTGCATTGACCTGCCTACGTGGCAGATCTGACATGGACATTTTTAATTTTATTTTACATGTGGACGAGCTGACGTGGTCATTTTTGAATTTTTTTCCCAAAAATATGTAGCTAATTGCATTTGAACTCCGAACCTCTTGTTTGAAATTTTGGCCCAATGACCACTCGAGCTACAAGGCCTAGTTGGTATCATTTTGCAAAGATTAATATTTATAACTAATGTCTAGTCATACATGCCCCAACACCGAATGTCTCAGTCATCACTCATCAGACATAATAATAATAATAATAATTATTATTATTATTATTATTATTATTATTATTATTGTTTTTATTATTATTGTCTAATACAAAACAACCCTTAAATGCTCGAAATGATACAACATTATTCTATTAGCAGATCTAATTTAGTTATAAATATTAATCCTTGCAAAATGATGACAACTAGGCCTTGTAGCTCAGGTGGTCATTGGGCCAAAATTTCAAACAAGAGGTTCTGAGTTCAAATTCAAGTAACTACATATTTTTGGGAAAAAATCAAAAATTGCCACGTCAGCTCGTCCACATGTAAAATAAAATTAAAAATGTCCACGTCGGATCTGCCACGTAGGCGCCACATAGGCAGCTCAACGCATATGTGGCGCCTGGGGCTCAAAATCCTAATTTTTTAATAAAAAGGGCTCAATTTGCGTTGACCAAAAAAAAAGGGCTCAATACTCAAAAATTCCTAAAGTTCAGTGGTTGACTTTGCATTTTACCCCCTCGGTTTTAAAGCCCTAGGCCTTTCAACTGTTACTCATGTTTTTTTGCAAAATCAACTGCCATAAAGTGAAGGGTTGCCAACTGAAATATTTTTTTACTCAGTCTTATTTATGTAGCGCCCCAAATCTGAGTCCCTCAAACCTCGTATCTGGTGCGTCACAGTGCAACATCTTCTTACAAATTCTATAACTAACACGAAATATATATAAACATACATTGTTCCTTTCAAATGATTCTACAACATTTCCCCAAGGTCTAAAATTTTAACTCATTACATACCTTAAACAATTAATTTTTTTTTACATAATCAACCTATTTAAGAATTACTGCACAAGAACTTTGGGAGTTGGTTGAGAATGGTTTTGTAGAGACTGCAATGGATGTTAGAGAATTGCAATCGATATTAGCGACCGAAATCGTCGCTAAGCTAAGTTAGCAAGGTTCAGGGCCAAAAGCTGACAGGGGCCACGTGGCAGCGACCGTCATCAGCGACCTCGTGCGGTCGCTAATACCCTCATATGATTAGAATTTGCTAATAATTATCAGCGATCGCTGATATTAAAAAACCAGGAAACCAGAATTTTTCTATTTTGCATATTTCCCAAAAAACTGTACCTGTTTTGTACTTGCTTTATCCCAACACACATACACAATAATATAAACATAAACATCCATCGTCCATATACCGACACATACACCAAACTAGTATATAAACTATATAAACCTTTAAAAACCAATATGATGAATTGAATAATTATAAACAAATCTAATCTTTAATATAAGTAATATATAGACATCCAAAGAATGAATATAAAAGTACAAGATGTTAGGTTTGTAATATTCATGAACGCAATCAAATTGCACAAAATAAGCGGAAGCATGAAAAATCAGAGTTTTAAAAATTTTACAAACCATATATCCGGATCATCCTTTATGCATAATTATTAATTAAACGAAAAGATAAAGAACAAGAATTATACCCTTGAAGATTCGAGCTTCCTCAGGTACAAGTTCACCTCCAAATCCTTTCGCGTTCAACTTGAATCCACCGGGTTTGGTTCCTTCCTTTGATCAACGTTAGCCACCCAAATGTTTGGCCTCTAGAGATGATCCACTAAGGAAGAAGAAAGTTCCAAGAAGATAGGTGTTTGGCAAAACCCTAATTTTTCTATCTCTCATAGAAAAAGAGCGTACTCTCTAACAATTGAAATCACGTACGTTGATATCTGATATAAGACTCCTCTTATAAAAATATCAGTTAACACTTCTAATCTAATTAGAAAATAGGATATTAGTTAATTAATTAAGCTCCCTAATTTAGGGATAATTAATTAAACTCTTTTAATTAATTTAACCTCCTAATCTTATTAGGAATATATTGGAGTACTTTTATTAATTAATTCTCAAACTCCTTTAGGGATTAAATAATAATAATAATAATAATAAGACTCCTCTTATTAATTTATATTTAATATTTCCAAAATATTAAATAATAAATATTAAGCTATTTAATTTATTCTATCACCGTAGATTAAATTAAATATACTTAACTTATTATTACGATTATGCTTAAATAATTATTCTTCCCTTTATGGTGTGACCCTTTAGGTTCTCCATATTAAACCGGTTGTGAATAAATTAATTAGAACAATTCTAATCTTATTTAAATAAATAAATTAAACTATTAATTTATTTAAATAAATAATATTTATTTTACAATAGGGATAAGCCTCCCTAGCGATTAACGACTTTCCAGATAATATAGATTTCAACATTAATCATAAAAGAGCCTTTGACTAAATAGTTACCATACAATTCAATATATCCTTCCACCATACAATGTCCCAATTAAATATAAGACATGAAATTACAGTCAAGTCTTATTTTATTTAATTATATGTATTTTGACTCTTAAATGCACGACTCCAAATAATGCAAATTAGAAACTCCTTTCTAATTTCATTCCTAATTTCATTCTGCCTTGGCCGAGGACTACTGGGTTGTCATTTATCGAATCACATAAGACATTTCTCTTCTTTTACTAGAAGCGATAGATTCTTTATTGATCATACATTATATCCATGTACAAATTATTATACCCAAGCATACCCTTTGATATACCCTAAGAGTCTTAAGGAATAAGTCGAAGTATAACTCATCATACACAAAATACTATGATAATCTCAAGTCCAAGTGTGACAACCCAATTTTTTGGGTAATATTTAAATAATAATTAAACAAAGAAAATTCTTATTAAATGATATGTTGTGTGATATTATATTGCATAGGTGAGTAAAAACTACGTAATAAGTAATGTTTATGTTTAATAAATATATTAGTATTATATATTTACTATATGTAAACAAAATGGTAGGAGCCATTTATTAAATAAAATGAGATGTGTAAAATTAAACTAATCTATAATATTAAATTATTTTAATGTGGTGAATTAGTGACATTAAATATATACTTAATGTATAACCACCCTTTTATTAAAGAAATCATGTATTGCATTATTGGATGTAATGTATGTATGTTTTTAATGTAGTAAGTATATTATTATATTTATTACAGTTAAATTGTTGAAAACAATTTATAGAAGCGGAAAAAAAGTAATTAGTATACAAGAATTATTGTATACTTTAAATAAATGATATTAAAATAAATTCTAGAGTTGAATTATTTTAATAAAGAAAAGATATTATTTTATGGTAATATCTTAAGAAAGTAAATAAATTCTTAATTGAATTTATGATAATGAAGTAAGGATATTATATTAAAATATCTTGGGTATGTAAATAATTGTATTTACATAAGAAATTATGTGTAGTATATTTATTTTACAATTATAAAATAAATATGTAATTTGAGTATGTTATGTTATATTTTATATAATTTATATATCAATGATGAGTTATGTATATTATATGATTCCAAGAAGGTAAAATAAATTAAGGAGATTTATGTAGTAACTTATTTGATTAAATTAAGTTACTAAGATTGGGTAATTAAATAACTTAATAAAATATGAAAGTGAATTATGAAAGTTAAAGGAGAATTGTGCGAGTTAAGAAAATCTTAGGGTTAAAAATCTAATATTTGAAACTTAATAAAATATCTTAAGGAATATGCTAAGGAATAAAGAATATTCTTAGAATATGCTGAGAATATGCCAGGGGGTGATTTGTAAGCTTTTAAAGACGAGAGGAAGACTAGAGATGACTTAAGTTGAGTGACCAACTTATAAGAAATTGAAAGTAGCTTTTATATAAGCAAAAATCAAAATTTACCTATATTCATTTTTACCAAATTGGCTAAGTTTAGAGAGAGAGAGAAGAAAATTTGAATATGGAAATTAAATAGGGGTGATCATTCGGTTATAACCGAACCGAATAAGCTATTCGGTTATAACCGAAAATCGAATTATTGATAATTTTACTATCCGAACTACTAACCGAAATTTGAAAATAACCGAATTATCGAATACTGAATTACCGAATTGTAATTTCGGGTATTCGGATAATAATCAAACTACATCCGCATCATGTTAACTGTTTAACAAATTAATTTCCAATACCAACCTTTTCATGTCAATCACAGCACAGGGGTTGACAACAACAACAGAACATAAACATAAACATAAAATCTCTCAGATTTTGATGAAGATAGATGAGTGGTATAATTAATTCAAAAATCAACCTTATTTATTAATTTATGAATGAATATATAAGCTACTATATATAATTGATCATTTGACATAACTTATAACTAGTGGAGGTGGAGGCGGAGGGTTGCACAAGGAGATGGAGTGAATTGATGGGGGCAAAGTGGGGGAAACCAGATCCATCTATACCATCCCTATAAAATCAAATCAACCCACCAAGTCACCAACACACAACAGTACAACACAAACACAACTGTTGCCTGCTGGTCTGCGGAGGCCGGAGAGAGGCACGAGGCTGAGGACGGAGGCCGGAGAGAGGCGGAGGCTGGAGAAGTGGAGAGGATGTGAGATCCAGAGATCGAATAGAGTGAAGATGTGAGATCCAGAGATCGAGTAAAGTGAAGATGGACTTGATCGAGTAAAGTGAAGTGGAGAGGATGTGAGATCCAGATAATCAAATGTGAAATACTGAAATTAGTAAAATGGACTTGGTCTGTTATAAAATTAATTTTTTTATTATTAAGGTTCGGTTATTCGGATACCCGAATAACCTATTTTTTGAAAACCGTAACCGAATACTGAGTAATAATTCGGATATAACCGAAATTATAAAAAAAACCGAAAAACCGAAATAATTCGGTTAAAAAAATTTTGTTCGGTTCGGTAATTCGGTTTTAATCCGTTTTTTGCTCACTCCTAAAATTAAACAAGTAGCGGGGTATACAAAATTTATGGTGTACCTTAAGGTATATTAAAAAAATTTATGGAGATAAATTATTTTAATATAAGGATATTTTCGTATTTGTCAAATTATCTTATTTTATTGAGAAATTAGGTAATATAAATAAAAAAATATTAAAATATTTTAATAAAAGTAAATTATTTTAATAAAGTAAATATTACCACATTAAATAAATTGTTTCCTTTTGTATGGAAATTACAGTGTGATATAGAATATATTTTACGGGTAATGTCTAAAATATATTGTACATATGTAATAAGTATTAGGTTATAATATATAAGTATTTGGGAATACTTGGAACCAAGTAAATGAAACAGTAAATTTTGTGCATATTAAAGTAGTTTAAGAAAATATATTATTTTAATTAATTTATTAAATAAAATATTTTTATTTAATAAATAGCTTCCATTTTTATGGAAAAGATTTATGGATATTTTATTTTAAATTTTAAATGCGTTATGTAATTAATATTTAACACGATACGCACGGAGGGTATTAAAATTATATTATGCACGAAAAAGGGTGCAGAAGTCCTGTTATTAAGCAGGAGGTAGCCTTCAATTGGGTTAATACACAAATAACTAAGCACACCCATTATTTGATAAGTGGAGTCCATGTATAATAAAACACTTAACATCACCCTTTGTTCTTCTTCATCAGTACTATGTTCTTTCCCTATTCTTCAAAAGCTTCGTTACATTCTCTTTTACTTTTCTATAAACCGAATTCCTTAAACACTAAAGGCTTGAGAAAAAATAAATTCCTATATGTCCGGGCACTATCAGCAATAGTAAGTTGATTCAAGTGGAAATCACAAACTATAGAAGTGAAAGGAGACTCGTAAATCAAACATCAAAGTTAATACTTCTTTGGAACTCAGTTTTTACAAGGTTAGTGTTATGTTTTTAATATTTCAGTTGAAATTGAAAATTAAGTGTTATGTATGATAAATTGTGATGTGAATAAAGTTGTGAATAGTAAGGAGATTAGCTGTGGTTGTTCGGGGTAATAAGGGAGGAAAATCTGGGTTCAGACAAACATAATTAACCTCTGTGAATTATGTCCCGAAAATGGTTGCACACAAAGTGTTTGTTGAAAGTCCTGTATGGACTGTTTTGGTTAAAAACCAAATATTAGGCAAAACTAAAGCTTAGGCTAGATATGTACATCATATATAATGATAAATAAAGAGTTTTGGCATATTAAATGAAAGCGAAAAGCTATTCAAAACCAAAATGAAAAGTTGGAAATAAGTGTGTTAAGCCATTATTGACCCCTGTTTTGAGCAGCTTAAAGATTCCGAAATGGGAAGTTTATAACTTTTAAATACAGTTTCATATACGATATATAACATATTTAAAATTTGTTCTAATTTGGTATATGAGCTAGAAGTAATAAGGTCGCGAAATAAACATGTTAGAAACCGAAAAAATGTGAACAGCTGACCCTAAGGACAAATTCAGGGCAAGCTAGAGTTTCCAGAAAATTCTGGGCTTTTGGGGAAGTATAGTACACTGAATAAGCTTTCCATAGACTTCAGAACAGACTAATTCTGACTTCGGAGCAAAGAGTTAACCGTTCAAAGTAGTTGCATCAAAACTGTCTAACCAACTCGAGGCAGTCACCTTGAACGAATTTTCTAGAATTCCGTGTTTATAATTTGAAAAATATCAAAGAATAGAAGTTGTAGTCCCGGAAGTTAGCTTCACGTGGGTTCAAGAATCGCTCAAAAATATTTTGAAACGAAAAAGTTATGACTGTTTTAGCAAGAGAGGGTAAAACTGAAACGAAATTAAAAAATTTTATGAACGTCCACTTTTTGTGCAATGTTTGGGCTGTCTATCGAACCCGAAATGGGTGTTTAATATTTTTTCAAAAATAGTCTCATATGATACGAAAAACATATTAAAATTTGAGAACGATCCGATAAGCGAGCAAAGCGTAAGAAGATTGCAAAGTGGCTAGGTCGTTAAGTGTTGCTGCAGAGTATGCCAAGCAGCTGGGCAGCAACGGTTGGCAGCGCTCAGCGTTCGTCGATGCCTGCTGTAGTGCTGTTACGCGACATGATTTGTAGGGTCTGTTTTGAGTAGTTTCCTTGATTTGTTTGCGTGGTTAGATTTTTTAAAAAAATATTATGCCATGAGGTCTATAACATACAAAAAAATCCATTGTTATATGACACATGGGTTGAGAATTAAAAATAGGTGAACAGACATGTCATAACTACAATTTGGACAACGCTGAATGTAGTCATGATGGGTTGTTTTGACATTCGTCGTTTCAAAGTGTGTTTGGACTAAATTTAAGACAATATTATATCTAATAAAGTTTCAAGAGAAGAGATTTGACTGTATGTTATATTTTACATCATGAAACTTCCTTTCGGGCATTAATGATGCAATAAAAATATTATATAAATATGAATTTGCATATTTAAACGAATGTAAGCCGGAATTGACATGAAAAATGGTTTTATAACGAAACGAAAAGTATGTGTGAGACCCCGAATTTTATAAAATGAAAGTATTCAATTTTTATAATTATTATTCTATTTAGTAAACGGTTAAATTGATAAAAGTACAGTAATACGCGTGGTTGCACAGTGGCACACTGTATTGTACAATATCTTTGATTATTGATGCTTACGTGAGAAGTCATTCAGTTTTATTCAATTATTGTCAATATTTTATATATTGTTAAATTAATAATTGAGACGACAAAGTTATTCATACTATTAAATTGTAATATTTACAATGTCTAGAAGTTCTGCCAAGGAGAGGTTTGGTCACTTAATTGCGCGTCAATAGGGAGAAATCCTTAATGGAAAGCCCCTCTTTCCTGGGAACGACCTGTTGTTAAATATTGTGAATTATGATATTAATGATGGATAAGTTCGTGTTGATTAAAGATGAATTTGATAGTTCCATTGTGTTAAAATTATTTGTGTTAGTGGAAATTAACATTTATTTCGATAATAATTGATGTCTGAAGGTTATATTGTTAAATCGGGTATTCGGGGCACTTTTCGTATCGTAGTACTATTCACAAGTTACTATTCATGAGTTACTATTTACGAGTTACTATTTATGAGTTACTAGTTATTATTCACGAGTTATTATTCATGAGTTACTATTCAGGAGTTACTATTCACGGGATATTATTCACTCGAACAATATATTTATTTTCAGTCCATATTATTTTTGGGTACAATATTATTTCATGAGGAGATGTGCTAATTTTTCAGACCGTTGGTTGAAATTATAATAGTAAATCAATATGGATCGTTGATTTAAAGTTTTAATAGTAACTTGCCCTTTCGGTGTTCCAAAGGTTAATTGCCCCTTCACAAATAGTAGTTGTCTCTTCAATATTACCAAGAGTCATTTTGACCCTTCGTTAAGACCAAGAGCCACTCTCAATTTTCTATAAATAGAAGCTCATTCCTTCATTATTTCTTACGAATTCACTGAAACTTTAGAGAGAGAAATTATAGAGAAAAATTATAGAGAGAAAATCTATAGAGAGAAAGAAAAAGAGTATTTTTCTACTTCACTACTTCTATATCCAGTTTCTTTATAAGGTAAGGGATATTATTTATTGTACTCGTAAGGGGTGTTATTCTTTTGTATTCATGAAGAGAACTTCTGTCATTCCATCCTTTATTATTCTGTTGGAATAACCTGTATACGCGGACTCCCCTATACTTGGTGAAATCCTTCTGTTGTTCCATTCTTTATTATTCTGTAGGAATAACCTGTATACGCGGCATACCCTATACATAACCTGTATACGCGGCATACCCTATATTTGGTGAAATCCCTCTGTTATTCCATTCTATATTATTATGTTGGAATAACCTGTTTATGCGAAGTACCATATACATGGTGAAATTCTTCTATTATTCCGTTCTTTATTATTCTGTCGGAATATCCTGTCGGTGCGAATTTTGCCTGACCTGGTTCCATTTATTATTCTGTTAGAATAACCTGTATACGTGGATTACCGTATACCTGGTGATGTCTGTTGTTATTCCATTCTTTATTATTCTGTTGGAATAACCTGTATACGTGGATTACCGTATACCAGGTGATTTCTGTTGTTATTCCATTCTTTAATATTCTGTCGGAATATCTTGTCTGTGCGTTTACGTCGGACCTGGTTCCATTCTTTATTATTCTGTTGGAATAAACTGTCTATGTGGATTACCACATGCATGGTGAATGGTCCTTTATATTCATTCCTTATTAAATTGTGGAAATGATCTGGTTATGTTGATTATGATGAGAGTCGTAATAAAAGCATTGGACTGATGAAAATCATGGGTATATGAAGTATTAGTAAGTGTTATGATGATTTATGTTGGTTATTATGTGAAAACATGAAAGTTTCTTAGAAATCACAAAGGGTTGAAAATCAGATTTTGGTGAAAATAGAACATGAAATTCAATTGACCATATCTCCTATTATATTTTGAATTTTTGAGTGAGGTCAAGTTCTATAGTTAGGTCTATGAGTTTTGTAACTTATCCAATTGGAATCACTGGAAAAGGTGTTGTAGATTTTCGTGTGGACTGATTTTAGCAAAGGAGTCGAAAGCTGCAATTTACGAAAAAGCTACTACCCATAAATTTAAAAGGGCTGTTTTGGCCACTTAATTTGTGAGAAAAATTCTGGCCTTTTGGGACATGAAAGTATATGGTATAAAGTACCTCATGTCCAAAAATGAGCTCATTCCGACTTAAAATGAGCAAGTTATGACCATTTCAATATTTAGGTTTTTTCGACGAAAAACTGCTATAATCGGAGTTCTATAACTCCGATGACCATGAAATTTAAACTGAAAGCTCACGTTAACATGTGTAAGATCCTGCCAAGATTTGGGAATTTCTGGAGTTAAACTTGATGTAGCTAATTTCTTAAGGAATTAATTAGAAATTGATTTTTGAAAAATAGTAAATGAATTTTAAAAATTCCGAGAAAAATATATGTTCATTATGGGACTATATTCTGCTAAATCCCAGAAAAGAAATATTTTTGGAACTGATTTGGTATTTTTCATGAAAATAATTTAGTTACGAACATATGAGTTAAATATGTTATGTGAAGTAACAAAATTGGAAAATAGGATTTTATGGCTTGGAAATCCTATATAGGGTATATGCATATTTTTGATGAGGGATTTGATCATTGGTGATGATATCTTATGAGTATGACATTTTTTGAATGATTAAATGCATTATGTGGTAAAGTGTAAACAATTGAAATAAATTGTTTATAAGTTTAAGAAGTGATTAAAATATTGTTATAATATTAATGATATTAGATTATGAGATTATTAAGTGATTGATAACATTGGGATATTCTTGAACCCTGGATAAATTATATTATAAATGTTTAATATTTATTCTTTATCTCATTTGATTGATTTTTTATATCATTGTCATGATCCTTATGCTTATATTCTTGAACCCTAGATAAATTATATTATAAATGTTTAATATTTATCCTTTATCTCATTTGATTGATTTTTTATATCATTGTCATGATCCTTATGCTTATATTGTGTTGAAAGTCATCTGTGGCTTACGTCCATAGATGGACTTGGTATGATTATGACCAGGGATTATTCGGTATAATCATGATCGTAATGTTACAAATGATGTGGTAAAAGTCATCTTTGGCCCGTAGTGCATAGATGGACTTGGTATGATTATGACCAGAGATTGTTCAGTATAATCATGACCGTAATTGAAAACACGAATATCCTTAGCCTGTAGTGCATGGATAATTCGTGGTCGTGATACTATTAAGCTGAGTCTCAACATTATTGGTTTTACAGTTGTATATCTTTGGCCTGTAGTGCAAAGATGAACTGTTGGTTACTGGTTATATAGTTGTATATCTTTGGCCGTAGTGCAAAGATGAATTTATTAGTATGATTATGAGCACAAATTATGATTTGGTATAACCATGATTTTTAATGTTTCAGGTGAAGATAGGTGATAAAAATTATCTTCGTCCTAGGTGCGAAAAAGAATTCAAATCACAATTATGATTATAAGTTATTCATATGATTGTGGATAGGAATTGTTGACTGATGTTACAGGAATAAAACATTATTGGTGGACTTTTAACTTGGAGAAGATAATAGACCTGATGGTCTATTTGACTCTTTTAATGGATTGCTCGTTCCGCTGCAACTATGGTTGAAAAGTTTTATCATCTACCATATGTTATAAATCTTTGATTTATTACTGATGAATGCTATTGATAATTTAATTATCTTTAGTCATGATATTCTTTACTGGGCTAGTTGTACTAACCCTTTTGCTTCATAATTCTTTTCAAGTAATAAGAGTGTAGCTGGGTCGAGCGGGGATAACAGGGAAATAGTGAGATGGTCCGAGACTGTTGAAGTTTCTCAATACATTAAAAAATGGCATGACATGCAATATGTATTTGCATTGAGGACCTAAGATGTGTGTGTCGTATTTTATATGTCACTTGATAATTGATTTTGGTGAACAACAATAGGTTGATGAGAACCCAACTTTGGAATGGTGTTTTGCCACTATCATACAAGATGTCTAATGACATACAATCTCATGTTATCATAAGACAGGGTTGTGCACATCCATTTGCTGAGTATATCTACAAGCACTACCTATATAATCTTGGAGTATATTTGAGATATAATTCTCACTTGGAGATAACTATGATAATTATATGTCAAGAGAAGACTCATCATTGGAAGGAACATGATAGTAATCTTCTCGTATTTCTTTGGGGTCTATTGGACCAACCAAGGATAATTCTCTGGGCATATGATATCTATCATAACTTAGATTCATAGCCTCCTATGTATGAAGGTTTTCTTGAGCATTTCCCAAAGATTTTAATTTCTAAAACAGTTATTAACTGTATTTTTATGTAAAGTACCTTTGTAAGGTGTTGTGGTCGAGGTACCATGAGAGTTACATAGATTTTGTATTGAAACTCACAGCTTATCTGTTGTCGTACTCTGCACGACAGTTCTACAGTTGTATAAATGAAATTTGTATTTGATTTTTATGGAGTGATATCTGGCGACTCAGAATGGGTCGTGTGGACCTATTTTGGGGGCGTCACAGTATGGAACCATTAAAAAGTTGTAATAATCATAAAAGTGATGCAATGAAAATTTGCGGGGATCAAAATGGAGTTTTTGAGCCAAGATTTATATATACTTAATATATAAATATATAGTGAAAATGTGAATATTTACAAAACGAAAAATGCAGTAACTATGTTAGTGGGATAAAATCTATATAATTGAGACAATGGTCCGAGTTGACTCATGAGTGGACAAAATAATAATATAAAAATTATTTATATTAAAGGAATAATATAGTAAATTGAATTTTACCATAAAAGCTATTTATTAGTTGTTTAAGTCCCGAATTAATGAGTAAAGGCATAAGATATTCCTAAAGTGAAATATAAATGATTGAAGCTTCAAAGTGTAAAATATTTACATACTAAAATGTGATGGACCTTTATTTGGTGTAAAAAGGTTAAAAAGAATTAAGTTTCTAAATAAACTAATATTCGTTTTGAGTAAGAATAAATAATATTAGTTTGTATAAAAATAATAATTATTATTGATGAATATATATACATGCATGTTTTGTAACATATTCAATTATCTAATATGTGTGTACATGTAACTATAATTCTGTAAGAATTGTGGAGAAACTCTTGGTTAACTTTTGTGATAATGTCCAATCAAGGCAAGTTTTTCAGTTCTATTATGTTTGTGAATTAAATGTGATTATGTGGTGAGTTACATACCATGCTTTATGAATTGTTAAAGTCAAAATATGACTAAGTTAATTGGGTTATGAAACTCAATTTATATGTGATATATGATAGCACATGTTGTATGATGTAAATCGATAAATTAGAAATGTATAATGCATGAATGTATGCTTTGTAAGGAATTATTGATGCATGTAGGATATGCATAGTAAAGAATATATGTTGCAAGCAGAGATGCATATTAAAGGAAATGTAGTGCATATGTAATTGTGTGCTATGTGAAACATGATAGACTGTTAAATTTGCTGGGCAGTCAAGCTCAATCTTGCAAACACAAACGTTTTGCAGGTTAATGATGTTAGGAAATATTAGTTGCTATACGGATGATGAAGATTGCAAAATGAATACATTTCCTTGAATTAGAAATGGTATAAATCTATGATTGATAGTTTTGTCAAATGTAATTGGCAGTTATGTATAGTTGAAAATGTTGAATGGATAAAGAATGTTTATTCTGAAATGAGAATAGATATGATTCTAAAATAAATGAATCATCGATAGAAAAGATATGAAGTATTGAGACTTAAGTTTTTAATACGTTTACTCAGATTATACAAATCATATATTAAATATGATTCTAGTATAAAGAAGAATTATAAAGGTTGCGATTCAGGGAATGGATGAATGGAAAGAAAAAAAAATTATTCTGTATTTTTAGCTATTTTAACATTAAATAATGTTTTAAATCCAGAACTTGATAATATTAACGCATTAGATCGGGGAGAGAAATTATCCCGATTTTTGGGGGATTACAGTTGGTATCAAAGCTGTAGGTTATAAACCTTAAGTAGGTGTTCCCTAGGCTATAACCGCACAGATAAGGATAAGAAATAAACTCAAATAGAGTTTAATTTGTTAAGAGATGAATTTGGGAAATTCATTATTAATAAATAAGATTCAAAGAAGAATCTTGAAAAGTTATAAAGATCCAGAGTTACCTAACTCTGGTGTTAAAGACAAAAAGTAATAATGAATAGATAGAGTCTATGAGACTAAAAGTATAAAGGGAAAGGAGATCGTAAGATAAAACGATCATAAGATAGAAGAGAATCGTAATATAACACGATTATAAGATAAGATCACTACGTGATCAGATTGAATAGCAGAAAATCTATGAAATGATTGGAATGATATAGCTTGACGCTAAAAAAAGAATGTACTATGAAATGGTACTATGCAAACTCAGAAAAGAGTTGTAGATGATGAGATACAGATTAAATAAAATTCGTATTTAGTAAGGGGAAGCTAGAATTGGGTAGGATTTTAATTGAGAACTCATGTCAGCAGCTAAGTTGTATGATTCTTTGTATGGGCGGTGAATTGTACTTGGTATAACAACCACTTAGATTCTGGTAGTGATAATCATTGAAATATTTGTGTCGCGCTATTTACTATATACCTGTTGAGAAGATGATTCTTTTCTCATGTGTATAACGGATAGGTAGGGAATATAAGATTAGGTTAGATGATATTAAGATTAGGTACGGTTCTTAAAACTAATGCATATGGTAAGTTCGTGACTTATATATAATCATATGGTATGTTTTGAACCCCTCAGCGAATGGACGCCTATGGTCTGACTAGAATAAGTTTCTAAACTCATATGATTATGGCAAGTTCCTGGATTTCCAAAGTGTGGTAAGTTTGATGAACTCGGGTATAACTAAGTGTGAATGGAGTATTGAGGATGATATGAATAGATAGACTTATTAAGCAATGGATCATTGAGGAAATTGAACTAACTCGTTCTAACTTCGTTCGGGTTACTCGCTTTCTGGGAGGTCATGACAAACGATCTCCCTTGCACTATTGGCTTTGACTTTTCTGGGACGTCCTTTGGTGCCTCCATCCTAGCTGAACTTGTCTTCGGTGAACGACAAAATCAGGCTAGATGACCTTCTCTTCCAAAATTATAAAATGCTTTGGACGACATTGCGCAGTTTGGACTGATGTGTCCCTCTCCTCCATATTTGAATCATATGATAGGTGGTCGTTCTCCTTCCTTAACAACAGGTACTAATGCTGACGTCTTTCCATCATTGTTGAATCTCCTCTTCTTGAAATGTCCATTCTTATTGTTTTGGCCATGATTACCACCGAAGTGGTTACCATTTCTAGCATGTTGATTCCCTCCACGCTTATTGTCACCGCTTCGATGACTGTTATCACCGGTATTATCATTTTGTCGGCTACTCTCTTTTGGTTGGGTTGACTCATTATCGCACTCCAATAACTGAGCCTTATTAATAACATCTGAATACAAACACAGTTTATGAGAGATAAGATATTGTCGTATCTCGGGTTTCAAACCTCTTAGAAACATTCGCGTCATTCTCTCCTCATTATCAACCAAATGGGACGCAAATCGGGACAACTCGGCAAACTTACCTTCGTACTGCGACACGGTCATGTTGTTTTGCTCCAACTTAATGAACTCTACCTCTTTCATGTGACGAATACTTTCGGTAAAGTTCTTGTCGTTGAACAATTCTTAGAACTTCTCCCAAGTCATTTTCAGTGCGGCAGGTTGAGTACGTTTTACAGATTCCCACCAGTAATCTGCCTCTGCACGCAACATGAAGGTGGCAAAGGGAACCTTTTACTCCTCGGAGCATCTCAAGACATCAAATATCTTGCAGATCTGCTTTATCCACGTCTCCGCCTTAAGTGGTTTTGGCTCTCCAAAAAAACTCTGGTGGTCCCAGTTCCTTGAACTACTTAGCGGTGATCGTCCGAGAGTTGCCAGTGTTTCCACCTGTATTTTGGACAGGAACCGCTCTTGCCTGTTGTTGCATAAATTGCATAAAGCCTCTGAACATTCCATCGTTCATCATTTGGTCAGTGTTGTTGTTTGCCTGAGGATTGTCGCCTTCGTGATGGACATTATCCTGATTATTGATCTGTGAAGACTCAACAGTCTCCTATGCTCCATTGATATTCTCAACATTCTCTGATGTCATTTTCAAATACTGCCACAAAACAAGGGTTAATTAACATATCACATATTATCTCTATACTCTGACCAACCAATTAAATACCAAATAAACTTAGGTAGGTCATACTAGCGAAGGAATTCCCCGTCTCTCCCCTCCTAGTTCTTGTCTCACATCTTAGCCAGTGATCATATCCCTAAGCTTTGATACCAACTGTGACGCCCCCAAAAAGGTATACATCACCCATCTTGAGTCGCCAAATACATGGTATAAAATTAAAATACAAACTTCCTTAAAATTAAAATACAAACTTCCTTAAAATTAAAATACAAGCTTTGATACCAAGAATATTGCCTTTTAGACAATATCCACTCTCAATGGAGTCCTCATTACAATTATTATCACACTATTTCATAGAATCGTGAGGACTACTAAAGCCACTTATCCTAGACCATCACTCCGTTCTCCGACTAGTCCCAGCTACGTTCTCATTTCCTGAAGAGAACAATGAAAGAAAAGGGTGAGCTCAACTAGCCCAGTAAGAAATATTATGACTAAGATAATGCAGAATAAACTATCCTTAGCCTTCAACAGTATAACAACTGTTAGAATATAATAGACAACAAGTTTTAGATCAACAACTGCAGTGGAATAAGTAATCCATTAGAAGAATCAAGTAGAGCATGATATATACTATCTTCTATGATATGATTTAAAAAAAAATTCAACAGTTTTATCGCCGAGACTCAGCTTAATAAATAAACCACATCATCGAATCATCCCTGCACTACGGGCCAAGGATATTCATGTAATCATCAATGGTAATGATTATACCAAATAATCCCTAGTCATAATCATACCAACAACTGTCCATCAATGCACTATGGGCCAATGGGGACTTTTACCACATCATTTGTAACATTACGGGTCATGATTATACCGAATGATCCCTGTCATAATCACACCAATCAACAGTCCATCTATGCACGTAAGTCAAAGATGACTTTCGTCACAATATAAGCATGAGGATGATGACAATGATATAAACATTAATCAAACAAAATCAAGGATAAATATTAAAGACTTTAAATTTATCCAGAGTTTAAAAATATCCAAATTGTCAACATGATACTACTTTGTAGAGTAAAATTCAAGAATAATATTCATGTACCAAAAATAATTTGGACATAAAAGAAATATAATTTTCGGGTAAATAGTACCCCGTAAATAGTACCATGTGAATAGTACTTCGAGAATAGTACATTGTGAATAGTACCCTGACAGGAAAAGTACCCCAAATACCCGAGTGAATAATATTTGGGTGAATAGTAATTGGGTGAATAGTAACCTGTGAATAGTAACTCGTGAATAGTACTCCTGCATGAAAATTATCCCGAATACCCGAGTGAATAATACTAGAGTGAATAGTAACCAGATGAATAGTAACCCATGAATAATAACTCGTAAAAGAAAAATACCAAAGAAAATGATATTCCATGACGAGTACAAAAGAAATGATATCTCATACGAAACTGGAAATGGATTTTCACCCGCCATGCGGTAATCCACGTAGACAGATCATTTCCATAATTTGATAAAGAATGAATACGAAAGGTCATTCACCATGCATGCGGTAGTCCGCGTAGACATGTTAGTCCAATAGAATAAAAAAGAATGGAATAACAAAAGAATTCATCAGGCATGCGATAGACTGCATAGACAGGTTATTCCAACAGAATAATAAAGAATGGAATAACAGAAGAATTCATCAGGCATGCGATAGAACGCACACACATGTTATTCCAACATAATAATAAAGAATGGAATAACAGAAGAATTCACCAGGCATGCGATAGACCACACAAACAGGTTATTCTAACATAATAATAAAGAATGGTATAACAACCCTTACGAATATTGAAAGAAATAACTCTATTCATGATTACGAAAGAAATAATACCCCTTACCTTAGAAGAAATTGGATACTGGAATAGTGAGGTAGCAGACTTCTCTTCTTCTTTCTCTCTATAATAATTGCTCTATAGATTTAGTGAATTGGTGAAAAATAATGAAGGAATAAGCTTCTATTTATAGAAAAATATAGTTTCAATAATTGTATATTTTGGGGCTCGAAATATTACAGTATAATACCTCCCTCTTTTTCTTCATTATTAATTTAGTCATCCAAGTATTATCAAACTTGTACTACCTCCCCTAATAGTAAATCATGTGAATTAATAGTAAATCATGTGACTCAATAGTTATAAACATGTGAAAAAATTAATTACAGTATAGTACCTTCAACTATACCTCTATTTTTAATTTAGTCATGCAAGTATTATCAATCTTGCACCAACTTCCCTATTAGTAAATTGTGTGAATTAATAGTACACACATATGAACACATAGTTATAAGCATGTGAATTAATAGCAATTAATTGCTCATTTATCCGGTTAATTACCCGATTGGTCAATATAACCTCCAGACATTAATTATTATCAAAATAAATATCGATTTCTACTAACACTAATAATTCCCACACAATGGAACTATCAATTTCATCTTTAATCAACACGAACTTATTCATCATTAATATTATAACTCACAATATTTAACAACCAGGTCGTTCTCAGGAAAGAGAGGGCTTTTCGATAAGAATTTCTCCTTATTGGCGCGCAATTAGGTGACCAAACCTCTCCTGACAGAACTTCTAGACATTGCCAATATTGAAAATAATAATATGAATAACTTTGTCGTCTCAATTATTGATTTAGTAATATAACATATTATACAGATGATACTGTGATAATAATTGAATCAATAATATGAGAGATATGATGCAGCAATTACTGTAGCAATAATTGAGTATAACTGAGTGACTTCTCATGTAAGCATCAATAATCAATACCGTGTGCTACTATGCAATCATGCGTATTACTATACTTTTATCACCGATTATTTTATGACAACTTGTTTACTTTGAAAAAATTTCACATCTCTTAACTTTAACTTTTATCAATTTAACCATTTAGTAAATAGAATACTTATAAGAAAATTGAATACTTTCATTTCATAAAATTCGGGGTCTCACAGTATGTGATCAGATGGCTCATCAAACTTAAGTAATTATTAAGCTAAATTTCTTTCATGTGATCCGGATGATTTAGTGTGAGAATAACTAATTTATGTTTCCCTCTTATGGTGAATGTCTATTATACAAACTTTAGTTAACGCTCGGTTAATATAATTAGGGATTCCGTCTAAATTACACGGATTTTACCAAGATTAAAAAAATAATTAAAATTGTTTCAAAAAAATAATAATTAAAAGTTCAAGGGTCAAACGTTTGGGAAAAAATGTTTGGGTACCAAACATGAAAATGGTGATAAGTTCAGGGATGGTTGGAGGGTTATCCCTAAAGAAAATAGGGATGCACAAAAGGCTCGAGGCCTGCGGCCTGGCCTTGGTCTGGCCTGGGCCCGGCTTGGTCAAAGCCTGGCCTGGAAGGCTTGAAAAGACCACTTTTTTTAGACAAAAATCTGGCCTGGCCTGGCCTGCAAAAAGGCCTGACCTTGGGCCTGGCCTGGCATGAGGCATGGCCTGGCCTGGCCTGAGACCTTACATGATTTTTTATCCAATTATTTATAAGTTTTGAACTTTAAATTTATAATTATTCATCAATAAAGTATAAATTTTCACTTATTCATTATTATAATTTATAAATTATAATACATTAATTTTAATTAATACATCAATAAAATTTAAAATTTTAATTATTCATTCTTGATTTCTTGTTGATACATTTAATTAATATGCATCTTCAATGAATATAACTAGTTAGTATATTTAATATTAATAATAAGTTAGTTACTTACTTGATTACATATTAATAATAAGTTAATTTATTGTAAATACTAAATTACTAATATTTAACAATAAAATTTTATTAATATTCTTTGTTATTTTAATGTTAAATATTAACATTAATTATTACATCAATAAACTAATTTTTAATATTAAATATTAATAATAAGGTAGCTAGTTTCTTGTAATACCCAAGTTCTTCATTAATTTGGATATGCTAAATTTTTGGGGGGGTTTATGATTTTGGTTATTTTTTAGGTATTCTGTTGTACCAATTTAAATAAAAATTCCATAAAGTAATTAGAAAACTAACTGGAATTAATACTTGAGATATAACTATGTAAGAGTTTAATGATCATAAATGAAAAGATATATGTGTGTTTAAACTTTACAAAATATATGTCCAACCGATCCTAGTACGTACTATAAAAAAATAGAATCGAAACTAACTTTATATTCAAAAAATAAAAGTGTAATCTACACTATTTAAGTAATCTACAATATTTTCTACGAAATGCATAGTAGACAATTAGACATATATTTAAGAAATTACCAATTTGTTTTATATTCCAGTTACATCTAAATTATATTTTTTTATAATTTAAGATGAATATATTTATTTTTGTTCTAATAATTCAACTTATATTGGTGTGTAGTAGAATGTTAAAATAAAATAAATCTCAAAAATCTTGCATCATTTTTACAAAATTTATTAATTTATATTTTATTATTTATATTTTTAATATTTAATATGTAACATTAAAAAAAAGGGACCAGACCAGCCAAAACCTTGGGTCTGGCCTGACTTTGGATCTGAGTCTGGCCTGACCTGCACGCCTAGCCAGGCCACAACCCTCCAATTTCTTATATTAATGAACGAATTTTTTAAAAATATCCAATAATTTTGTATTTCTCTTTTACTTCTCTCTCTTATTGTTATTTTTTCTTTTCTTTTAGGTGATTTGTGTAGAAAATTACAGTGGCTCATACTAAATGTGATTATGATTAACATGTATTCATGAAACTCTCTAAAAATGAACGGACATGGGTATTCAATAAATGCTAAAAAATTTACATCTATCATTAATACAACAAATAATTACACATAATATTAATCATTACCGAGTCAACTTGGTTTAATTATTAACAACCGAGTCAGCTCAGTCAGCTCGGTTATATAATATGAATCACTATCATTCAATTAATTGAAAACTCAACTGATCATAATCTTTTAAATATAGATATTGATGGAGAAAAATTGGAAGTCAATTGGGTTTATACAATTTTCCTTTGATTTTACTGATCAAGCTTATCTAAAAGTAACGACAAATTTTAATTTAGTGAGTTGACCATATATAAATCGAGGTCCGGCTCAGTAGGCTAAAAATAATTTAACCCGTTAGTAATACAGATAAGACATTTTCATTTCGGTCCATCTCACATTGTCTCTCCATTCCTTATGTTTAAGTGTTGTGTACAAGTATTAAAGAAATAATTGTAAAATATTAAATATAATATTAATTATTATATTGTCTTTCTATTGAAAAAAGAGTGTTATTTATTGGACATAAAATAATGATTAAATCAAAATTATATTTAATACTACTTAGAGTAATATTGGAAACTAAACAATTAATACTTACTTCAAATTCTCAAACGACTTATATTAATGAACAAAAATATTTCTCTAAAACGACTTATATTAAGATACCGAGAGAGTAATATTTTACTAATATTTTATTGACATATTGCAACGATTCTCTTGCATACTCTTATTATTTCTTATCAACAAACTATATAGAATCATGTTCTGGAAATTGTGGCATGCCAAGGAAACAAGGGATCTGGATTCTCTCTGTTTTATTTTGAAATGGAGAATCTCTATTTAAGGATTGAGATTTAAAATTATTTAATCTAAGGCCTAAAACATATCACCTCTTTTAAAAATCACCAACTTCACTTAACTCAAATAAAAAAAGTTAACTAAGGTTTATGAAAATGTTAACTAAACTTAGTTAACTAAGTGTTCTATATAAAGATTTCAAGAACTGATGAAAAAAAATGGGTTTCAAGAACTGGGTTGAACATATCTTTTTCAAAATCATTTGTTAGTTATTTTTGTGTAAGTTATTACTAATATTTACTTTAGGGATTAGTCAGTTTTCATAAAATTTAATTTGAAAAAAATATAACACTAACACTGTTGATCAACAAGTGCTCACCCAATTTATTATTTCCCGCCCCTTGAATTTTTCTCCGTCCGGCCTCTTGATTTTTATGTCTACCTCATTTATTTCTCCTCCCTTCCATTTTGCTATAAAAAGGCGTTCAAACATAAGAGAAGACGCACCAAAAATTTACACTCCCATCCGAAAAAGAAAAAGAGAAAGGGGGAGAGAAAGAAGCTTTTGTGAAGCTTTAGAAAAATAGAGAGATAAAAATATAGTTCAAATAAAAAAGGTATTTTATTTGGATTTCATCACATAGTTATTGTGGTAAAATAATTTGGGTTTGTAATCAAATTAAGATATCTTTATATTCTCTCGTATTATTCTAGAGAATTTTTCGGAGTTTGTCCCGTGATTTTTACTTCTAGATTTTAGAGAATTTTTCACGTAAAAATCTTGGTGTCTCGTCGTGGTTGGATATTTTCTACTCATTATTTTCTGCATGGTTATTATTTGGTAAAACTGAAAATTTAATCTATTTGACATGTGTTGATATTTTATCCGTCTAATTTATCAAAGACAAAAAGTATTTGGGAGGTGATTTTTTTCCAACAACTGAAATCAGAGCTAAGGTTATTTGCTCGGTTATTTTTGATAAATTTTATGGAGGAATCAGTCGGAGGCATGATTAAATTGACCTCTTCAAATTTTTCGATCTGAAAACCCAGAATGGAGGATATCATTTATTGCAAGTATTTGTATGATTCGTTGGAGCTCAAGGGAAAGAAGCCCACGAATAAATCTGAGGCTGATTAGAATAAAATGAATAGGAAGACTATTGATCGCATCCGGCAATTAATTGATCAAAGTGTGTTCCACCATGTTTCGCAGGAGACGGATACTCACACTTTATGGACAGCACTAGAGTCTATGTACGAGAAGAAAAATGCACAAAATAAAATTTTGTCATTGGGAAAATTATGAATCTAAAGTACAAGGACGAGAGCTGTGTACCGGAGCATATGAGTGAGTTCCAAGGTTTGGTGAATCAGTTGTCCACCATGAAGTTGAATCTTGATAATGAGATTTAGGCTCTTTTGCTTCTCAGTTCGTTGCCAAACAGTTGGGAAACTTCGGTGGTGTCTCTAAGCAATTCAGCTCTAGAAGGAAAAATAAACATGCAGATGGTCAAGGATAGTCTTCATAATGAGGAGATAAGGCGAAAAGAGCAAGGCGTAAATTTTGAGACACATGCTCTTGTTGCAGAGGATAGGGGTAGAACCAATTTTAGGGGATCTCACAAAGGAGATAAAAAAGTACAGCAAAAGCAAAAATCACATAAACAAGTCAAAGACTAGACAAGGTGAAACGTATCGATGCTCCCATTGTAATAAGGAAGGTCATTACAAAAGATTGTATAATATGATTAGACAAGCAGAAAAATGGTGAGCATGGAAAGGTTAAGGAGAAGAACACTACAGTCATAGTCATCAAAGATATTGTGATTCTTTCATTTGGGGAAGAAGAATGCTTGCATATTGATGATCAGAAAGTTGATTAGGTGGTTAATACTGGTGCCTCGTATCATGCTACACCTTAGAGAGAATTTTTCACAACTTACAAAACTGGAGACTTTGGGTACGTGAGAATGGGAAATACTGATCAGTCCAAGATTATTGAAATTAATGATGTTTGCATTTAGACAGGTGTTGGTTGCACTTTTACCTTGAAGGATGTTAGACACGTTCCTAATTTATGTCTCAACTTGATTTCTGGCATGGCCTTGGACAGAGAAGGCTTTGAGAATCACTTTGGTAGTGGAAAATGGAAGTTTACCAAGGGCTCTATGGTGATTGCAAGAGGTGTTGCTTGTTGTTCGTTGTACAAACTCGTGTGAAAGTGTGTTTTAGTGAGTTGAATGCAGTTGAGGATGACTCTTCAACAAACTTATGGCATAAGAGGCTTGGCCACATGAGTGAGAAAGGGTTGCAGTTATTAGCAAAAAGGTCATTCATTCCTTTTGCTAAAGGTACTGTTTTAAGCCCTTGTGATTATTGTTTATTTGGAAAACAACATAGAGTTTCTTTTAGTAGTTCAGCTAAAAGAAAATCAGAGCTACTAGAGAGAGTATATTCTGATGTATTTTGTTACCTTTATTGATTATGTTTTGCGGAAGGTGTAGGTATTTTTGTTGACAACAAAAGACCAGGTATTCCAACATTTTCAAAGTTTTCATGCTATGGTTGAAAGGGAGACTGGAAAATCGTTGAAATGTCTTCGTAGTGACAACGGAGGGGAATACACTTCAAAGTAGTTTGCTGAATATTGTAGTAAACATGACATTCGACATAAGCAGACTGTTCTTGGTACCCCACAACATAATGGTGTGGCTTAGACAATGAACCGCACTATTATTGAGAGAGTGTGATGCATGTTGAGATCGATAAAACTGCCTAAGTCATTCTGGGGTGAAGTTATCCGTACTACTTGTTACTTGATTAATAGGTCTCCAACAGCACCGTTGGATTTTTAGATTCCAAAAAAGATTTGGAGTGGTAAGGATTTTTCTTATTCTTATTTGAGGGTATTTGGGTGCAAGGCTTTTGCACATATCCCCAAGGAACAAAGATCAAACTTGATGACAAATCTACTCTATGTGTGTTTGTTGGCTATGGAGATGTAGAGTTTGGATACCAGTTATGGGATCTAATGCAGAAGAAATTATTCAGGAGTAGAGATGTGGTGTTTCATGAGCACTAGAATTATGAGCATTTTGATAATGCTACACAACCCAGAGATAATACAGTTCCAGATCTCAGCGGAGTTCCTTCTCCGGTACAAATGCCATAGTTGGAGAAGAGGTCAGAATGAAGATATGACTGATACAGATTTGCACAATGGTGATGGGTCAGATGCAGAGAGTGTTGATCAGGGGAGCAACTTGATATTGAAGAACCTCAGCTAAGAAGATCCACAAGAGAACATGTGTTATCCGTCAGATATTCTTCATCTGAATATCTTTTAGTTGGTGAGGAGGGGGAGCCAGGGAATTTTCAAGAAGTCAATATTCATAAAGAGAAGGACAATTGGCTGAGAGCTATGCAAGATGAGATGGAAATGCATAAGAATCACACTTATGAATTGACTACACTTCCGAAGAGCGGGAAAGTATTGAAGAACAAATGGGTGTTTAAGCTTAAGAAGGATGGTGAAAAATTAGTGAAGTACAAGGCTCGATTAGTCGCTAAGGGTTTTGCTCGATTAGTCGCTAAGGGTTTTGCTCAAAAGCAAGGGATTGACTTCAATAAATTTTTTCTCCAGTTGTGAAGATGACTTCTATTCAAGTAGTGTTGGGTTTAGTAGCTAGTATGGATCTTGAGCTTGAGCGGTTAGATATGAAGACTGCTTTTCTTCATGGTGATTTAAAATAAGAAATCTACATGGAGTAGCCAGAGGGATTTGAAGTTAAATGGAAAGAGCACTTAGTTTGCAAGTTGAAGAAAAGTTTGTACGTCCTAAAATAAGCCTCAAGGCAGTGGTACATGAAATTTGATTCATTTATGGTGGATCAAGGTCACAATAGAACTGTTGCAGATCACTGTATGTATGTTAAGAAGTTCCCAAATGGTAACTTCGTAATTTTGTTGCTATATATAGATGATATGTTGATAGTTGGGCAGGATGTCGATATGATTCGCAGGCTCAAGGGTGAGTTGTTTAAGTCCTTTGATATGAAGGACTTAGGTCCAGCTAAACAGATTTCGGGTATAAAGATTGTTCGTGATAGGAAAGCCAAACGGTTGTGGTTGTCACAAAAGAAGTATGTTGAACGGGTGCTTGTAAGGTTCAACATGAGTAATAGTTAAACCAGTTACCACATCACTGGCTAGTCATATTAAGTTGACAAAGTGCATGTGTCCTTCTACCAAGGAAGGGAGAGATGATATGGCAGCAGTTCCCTACTCCTCTGTTGTAGGGAGTCTTATGTATGCAATGGTTTGTACGCGAAAAGATATTTCTCATGCAGTTGGCGTTGTGAGCAGGTATTATGTCAAATCCTAGCAGAGAACATTGGGAGGCAGTTAAGTGGATTCTCAGATACTTGAAAGCTACTTCCAGTTTTATGTTTGAGTTTTGGTGGTATGAGTCCAGTCTTGGAGGGTTTTACATATGCAGACATGGTAGGTTCTAAAGAGAAGAAGTCTACTTCAGGGTATTTGTTTACTTTTGATGGGGGAGCAATATCATGGCAAGTCCAACTTACAAAAGTGTGTTGCTTTGTCTACAACTGAGTCAAAATACATCGCTGTTACTGAAGCATGCAGGGAGATGTTGTGGTTAAAACGATTTCTCCAAGAGTTAGGTTTGAAATAAGATGAGTACGTGGTTTATTGTGATAGTCAGAGTGGAATTGACTTGACCAAGAATGTCACGTATCATAATCGGACCAAGCATATTGATGTTCGTTATCACTAGCTTTGAGAAGTGACGAAAAAGGAATTGATGAAAGTGAAGAAAGTTCATACCGACGAGAACCCCTCAGACATGTTGACAAAAGTTGTCACTCGCGACAAGCAGGAATTTGGCAAGGAAATGGCCGGGATGGACTCTAAGTGACGGGGTCACAGAGATTACCTCCTCTAATGGGTTCGGAGGGAGAGATTGTTAGTCAACTTAAGTCCTCACCCAATTTATTATTCCCCGCCCCTTGAATTTTTCTCCGTCCAGCCCCTTGATTTTTGTGCCTACCTCATTTACTTCTCATCCCCTCCATTTTGCTATAAAAAGGCAGCCAAACATAAGGGAAAGACACACCAAAAATTCACACTCCCATCCGAGAAAGGAGAAGAGAAAGGGGAGAGAAAGAAGCTTTTGTGAAGCTTTAGAAAAACAGAGAAGGAGAGAGAAAGATAGTTCAAACAAAATGGTGTTTTATTTGAGTTCCATCACATAGTAATTGTGATGAAGTAATTTGGATTTATACTCAAATTAAGATATCTTTGTATTCTATCATATTATTCTAGTGAATTCTTCGGAGTTTGTCTCGTGGTTTTTACCTCTTGATTTTAGAGGGTTTTCCACGTAAATATCTTGGTGTCTCGTGGTTGGATATTTTCTACTCATTATTTTCTGTATGGTTATTATTTTGACGGAACTGCAAATTTAATCTGTTTGGCATGTGCTGATATTTTATCCGTCTAATTTATCAAAGACAACAGTATTTGGGAGATGATTTTTTCCCAACAAACACTTAGCTCAGTCAAAGTTTAGTATAAATATTTTGGCAGTATATTATTTAACAATCTAGTTCTGCCTTGATTTTGATTTTATTTAAGTGGTAGGAAAGGTATGCTCTTTTCGATTGTTCATAGGATATTGGAGAAGGAATAAAAACATGGTTGGGTTGGGAACCTCATTGAATTCCTAGTTATAAGCAATTAAGCATACCGATAGTTATAAGCAATTAAGCTAACAATTTAATACCGATGGAAGATGGAATAAGCATGAAGATACATTGTGGGTTGATCCTCAATACATTGTTGAAGCAGGTTGACGCGGGCTCATGCAGATCAGGTTGTTGATGAAAAGCATCAGCGGACTACTGATACAGATAAAGAACAAGTTGTTCAAGTTGTTGCTGCTATTGCAATTTACGGATTAGCATAGATTGGAGTCAAGCAATGTTTCCAATCAAAAGACGCAATGACATGAATCACATTGTTCAAGCAAAAATCTACTTTGTTCAAAAATCTATAGCAAAAATTACAACACTTATCCTTTCTTTTAACTAGCTAATTTGTTTAATAAAACCAACTTTTACTCTTCTTCATCATCATCTTTCACACCCTGAGAAATTAAAATAAGAATTTTAATCAATTTGTTAAATAAAATATATAAGCGGAATTCTTTAAATAATAAAAAATAGGAAACAATATACCTTAGCTATTATATAAGCTTCTGTAGTCGTTTACTCTTTTTGAGAGATTGAATCAGTGAAACTCTGTGATGTAAATAATAAAGAAACAACTAAAAAAATTAGCCAAACATGCATCCAAATTATTGATAACATCAACTGAAATTTCTTTACCATTAACATTTGTGTAAAGCTTGGAATGTGTTTAGTAAATTAATAATATTCCATGATAATATTAAAAAATTAAGTTAATAGGTGAAAAGAAAGGATAATTTAGTAGATTACCTCTAACACTCCCTTTCTTTTGTTTGCTTCTTTGATGTGCCTTCCTTTGGTTTCTTTATCTTTTCTATCCATGATTTTGGCCGAAGTTTCTTATTACGATAACTCTATTTTTTCTTTATCCCTTTTGGTCCAATTGTGATTGAAGCACATAATTGATCTTCTTTGTCTTCAAAGTTGGTTGAAGGCCTAATGTTATCTTCTTTTACATTACCTTCGCAACTCCTGGAATCACACAATCTTGTTTTCAAATATGCAATTGCCGAGTTGAGAAAATTATAGCCTTCTTTAGTTTCACATGCCTCATTCATCAATTGAATATATTTAGGACACAAAGCTCGGTATCGATCTACATACTCCAATCGAGTATCAGACTCAATGTCATGCCTTATGAAATCTCCTACATCTCCATCTCTTGCGTCTCTTCTCCGCCTCTTCATAATATACCTATCAGGAATTAATTTGATATCCAATACGTCAAGAATTTTTAAACCATGCCTACATAAGATACCAAATGTCTCAAACTTTCTACAACTGCAAAACAGAATTTGATCTAATGGATTCCACATGACTTTGTACTTTCCAGATCCATTGAAAACTCCAACCACATGAGTGTGTGTTGTTTGACTCTCATTGCGATCTATGATGGAAAGTGCCATTACCTCTTCAACTTCTGTTCGAAATAATTCGAACACCTTAGGTGTGTACACTGCTGCTACTTGGTTAAGCATAGGAGAGCTTTTAAGATTCAATCTTGGTAATTAATTTCTGTCTAGAGCTGTACACTGCTGCTGGTGTAACGTTTTTGATTGACAACTCTTTCAAAATGAGTGAAGAATTCTATTATATTGAGATAACTATTCCGGTGTTTTTGCATTTATTTACGTACTCTTTTCTAATATTAAAACCAACCTTTCTTCCATACTCATTATAAAAATGACATGCAATTTCATCTGATTCAAATTCCATACCTTTTGATGGAGTAAATTCCGCAGACACATTAGGAAGAACAACTACTCCCGTTGAGAAATCCATTATTATCCCTAACAAAAAACTGAATACATATTTATTTCAATTTGTATCAATCATTTAAAAAAAAATTAAAAACAAAAGAACGATATTTAATTTACCAAGTGAACTACGACATCGTATTGTATCTAATTTGACAAGAACTATACAGGTAAATATTGAAGTATACCACTCAGACAATAACTATACAGGTAAATATTAAAGTGTATAAAATCCAATCAGACAATAATTATACCAACTATATAAATAACTATTCTAACAGCTCTTGAACACAAACATGTTTACCATTATTTATTTTCAACGTCTCTTTGCCTTCCAGTGACTTCCATATAGCAATAGCCATGACTTTGTCATGAGATAAATTTTTTCGTTATTTGTTTTCATTGTCTCTCCCTTCCAGTAACTTCCATATAGCAATAGTCCTGACTTTGCTATGAGATTATTAATGGGTTAACGCAACTTTATCGGTGGAAACCACCTATTTACTTGCTTGCTCATATCCTAAGCAGTAACAGTCCGTCGAACTCAATTTCGCAAGTCTCGAAATCGAAAGTCATAGGATAGGGAATCTCTATAGGTCGCCGAACCTTAAGAGCATTAAGTTTTCTTAATCAACTCTCTATCTCTCATTTTGAAGAATACATCAACAAATCATTATCCAACAGTTTCCTTATTCTTATATGACTCTCTATTTTAGTCCTTGTATAGGATTTTACTCCCCAGTGTGAGGAAATCAAAAGATCGTTCTCTATATATACAAAATAACATTTCACATCCTCATTTAAGTGGACAACTCATCAATCATATACATCTTAACATTTTTTACTACTTCATTTTCAAATTATAAACTTAATATTGATTTTTTTTTTTAAATAATTTCAAACGTATTCAAATTTAAAATTGATATAAATTTATGTCAATATAATTATAAATATTATAAAAGAACTATTAATTATAAAATTTAATATTTTCAAATTTTAAATGAATCATTTTAAATTTAAAAAGTAACGTTTTTTAAATTTTTTAAAAAAATTAGCGTTTTTTAATTTTTTTAAAAATTAATGTTTTTTAAATTTTTAAAAATTAACATTTTTTAAATTTTTAGAAATGTAACGTTTTTTTACTTTTTAAAAATTAACGTTTTTTAAATTTAAGAATTTTTAAAATTAACATTTTTAAAAAATAAAAAAAATTAACTTTTTTTAAAAAATTAAAAAATTCTGTTTTTTTTTAAAATTCTGTTTTTTTAAAATTAGCGTTTTTTTTTAAATTCTGGTTTTTTTAAAAAATTAACGTTTTTTAAATTCTGTTTTTTTAAAAAAACGTTAATTTTTTAAAACGTTAATTTTAAAAAAATAGAATTTTTTTAAATTTTTTAAAAAACGTTTATTTTTAAATTTTTTTAAAAACTTTAATTTTAAAAATTCTTAAATTTAAAAAACGTTAATTTTTAAAAATTAAAAAAACGTTACTTTTCTAAAAATTTAAAAAACTTTAATTTTAAAAATGTTAATTTTTAAAAATTTAAAAAGCGTTAATTTTAAAAAAATTAAAAAACGTTACTTTTCTAAAAAAAATTTAAAAAACATTAATTTTCTATAAAAATTTAAAATTTTCTGTTTTTATAAAAAAATAACTTTTTTTAAAAAAACAAACTTTTTATAAAAAATATTAGTTCTGTTAAAAAAAATTAACATTTTTTAAAAAAATTAAAAAAAACTGTTTTATAAAAAATTAACGTTTTTTAAAAAACAGACTTTTTTTAAAAAAAATGAATTTTAAAATACAGATTTTTTTTAAAAACAGCTTTTTTTTAAAAAAGACTTTTTTAAAATTAACAGATTTTTTTTTAAAAAAAATTAAAAATAGAATTTTAAAATTATTACTATTATTTTTATTATTATTATTATTTTGAAATTATTATTATTATTATTATTATTATTATTATTGGTTTTGAAATTGTTTAGGTGAACTAGTTAATAGTTTTGGTCATTTGTGCTATAATAATCCGCCTGCTTGTCTTTTCTGTGCTTCACGTAAGCAAAAAAGTCAAGTCAACTTGCACAGTCAGCATTCCTAACGTTTTTTGGACGAAAAATCTGACAGAATGACTATTTTTTAATATATGAGAATACAATAATTCGATTGTAACAAAAAAAATTTCGGTTACCAGAATGAAAACCGGACCCCGGTACAATGACCAAAACGTTATTTATTCCGGTAAGCAATCATCAATATATCCAAAAGATTCTAAATCCCAAGTTGATAAGGTCTGACATTGTAACGTAGATTTGATTCATAATTTGTTTATATGTTAATTTGTTTTCGTTGTGCATATATTTCTGCTTCCTTTATTTAAATTTTGATCTGCTAATTGCACCGGAGAACTTAAGTTTTTAGTTAACTTTTGTTGGCTGAGCAAAACAGTGAAAAGTTTAAAGGAAGCATGGGCAAGTGTCATGCACGTGGACTACATAAAAAACGGAATTTTACCCCTAATAAATTCATATAAATTTTCATGGTATGAGTTATAAAAAATATTACATTAACCAATGTAATAAAAAATTATAAAATTTATCAATAAAATATTTTTTATAATTCATGCAATAAAAAGTTATAGAACTTATCATCACTGATCCATAAGAAACAAATTGCAGAGTTCTTAAAACTAAGGTGCTGTTTGTTTACATCTGACTGCCTCTTATTCGCTAAGAGGCATGATGATGTTTGTTTTATTTTTTGTTACCTCTGAATGCCTCTTAATCGGTAAGACAGAAAATGAAATCTTAATAATTAAGAGGTACCTCTTAATGATTTTTTTTTGCTAATTTTTTTTTTATATAAATATATTAAACAATATTATGCACTCATTTTTATTAAATTGAATATTTAAAATTATTAAATAAAATTTTATCCTTTAAAATGGTAAAATAGTGTCATTAAGAGACAACTTACTTTTTAGTTATCAAACAATTTTTTAGATTCAGACCACATAATCATTCAGATGATCTAATTTATTAAGATATCATAATCATTCAGATCTTAATTCCCAAATTTATTAAACACAACCTAAAAATAGTAGTTGCAATAATAATTAGCAAACAATAAAAATAAATATATCTTTCTCTCTCTCTCTCTCTCCAACCAGATCTTCACACAGATATACGAGATTGCGACTCCGTTCAGAATTTTATTATTGCAGGAATAAATGGTGGCTAACGTTATCTCTTGCTCATTCCATTATGAATACAAGTCTTGTATGCAAAATTTGTAAATATTATAGATTTGTTTTTGTTTTATTTTTGACCTTAAAATAATAAATTATTAATTTAGTATTAATAACGTCATGGATGGACCCATGATTTAGGTCTGGCAGGAGTGAGCTTTGGTACAACATATCCAATAAAAAATAGAAATTTAACCACTATATATAAGAGTTTTTTTTTTCTTGTTACTTTTTACCATAAATTCATGCATTAACCGCAAAAAAAAACATATTTATCTTTGTCAAACAACATTTTTATCATAGTTTATATGAATGGGTAAATTCATTCTCGTAATTAGGGTACAAGTAAAGGAGTATGGAATAGAGAATAAATCCTATGAGGATTGCTTGTAAACTAGTGTCAAACTTTATATTTTGAGTGAAAATCAAGTAGTTTTGATTGTGTTAGAAATAATTAAATAGATTTTACCATGATAAGTAATACAAAGTTGATAGATTTTAGCCGGGGGTTAAGCACACCCTACACGCGATTTGTTTGACGCATCTCCCGAGAGGGTGTATGTGGTTCAGCCATATATGCGCGGTACGATGCCACTTTTATGCAGACCGTCTTGCGGGAGTTCCACGTAAGTTAAGCATATTATATTAATTTCTACATAGTTGTATTAGGATGACGAAATCAATTGTTCCTAATTTTAAAACTTTTGTTATAGGTTTATTATAGATTTGACCCGAGCATCTCTCAGTTAGCTGGTGACGATGTGATTGAACATCATGTCGCTGCGAATTACTCCGGCGCGCTGGTTGTATGAGATGCGACAGAGGGCAGTCCGAGCAGTTGAGAACCAGCCCGGGACCACCATCAGAGATCATCAGCCCCGCATAGTCTCCGATTTAGCCTGGGAGGCTATGTGTGCGCACTAGGATGCTGATGACTTCAAGAAAAAGTCTGAGCAGACGAAAAAGAACCGTGGTAAGCTCCAGATAGTAAACACCATTGGTTCTCAGTCGTTCGAGGAGGCGAAGAGGGTAAGTGCGTTGTATTTAGTTATTTAGTTATCAAGTTCTCACACAAATACTTAATACATATTTTATGAATGTTTTTATTAGGCCTAGAGGAGGACCTTGGGTCGAGATCCTACCATTTTAGAGTTTTGAGATCGAGCCCACACGCTTAAGGCCGAGCGTGCTTTCTCTCAGGCAGCTTTAGCTATACGGGTAAAATTCATCTTACTATTTAGCTTTTAGTAATATTCAATCGTAAATAAAATGATATAATTAACATACGTATACAAAATAAATTACAAGACCGATTTTAGAGGCTTCGGGACGAGCGTATAGCTGATCAGTTGGAGGCTATTAGGAAGGGTTCTGAGCCGTTAGATTCCGCCACCCCTCTTCTCGAAATTGTATTAGATCGGGATGAGGAGCTGAGACTATGGGTCGCGTCTCAGGATCCCCCTACTAGCAGTACCGGCAGATATCGAGTGTTGGGTCTGCCGAGAATAACCGCATATACACTTTCTTGAGGTAATACTTTTTATGTTTCACGAAATTATCTGAATTTATCACATTATATAAATTATTATTAGTAATCGAATTTGTATCTTTTTAGCCAGCGCCAGCGTCCGAGAACACATGTCGGACCATTTCATACGGGCGCTGGCTTGGATGACGAGATCTTCCGGCGGCTGATAGAGGCCGTGTCGGATAGGTTCCGTACCGATCCGGTCTTTCGGCGTCAGCAATTGCCTACCAGTTCTCGTCTTCACCAGATTGCTCAGTATATTATAGTAGGGGCCTCCGCAGATAGTACGGGATTGCCGCGGGAGCAGTTCGACACTTTCAGCGGCGAGATGCTCCGGATGGTGATTACCCTCTTGGAGGAGGCTTTTCATCCACCCCCACCTACTCAGGTATTCTTATTGTTTATGTTTTTTTCAATTAAGGCTAGATTGTTAATTCTCACATATATATATATATATATATATATATATATATATATATACGGACTATTGATTTATATTTTTGATTCTATCAACAAGGTGACGATGACGAGCAGACCGGCGATGACGAGTAAGCGGACAACACTGATTTCCATACACCAGAGCAGCGTCGTTCACCTCCGCCTGATGATGATACTTTTACTAGTTTATAGTTCATTTTTATTCATGTTATTGTAGAACATTTGTATATATTGTAGTGTCTAATTGCGTTGTAAAACATTTGTATAAATTGTAGTGTCTAATTGCGTCTGTATAAGTATTGTAAATTATATTGTTTATCATATATGGAACATTAGCTTATATTTTTAATTGTTAGCTCAGTAGTGTTAATGATAATCAGTTAGTAGATTACGTTTTACTGGATGTGTTGCTATCGTTTTTAGCGCTACGTTGAATATTTGAATGTGAGATACATGTTTATATTACTGTGTATTGGGTTGTGATAGGTTACAGGTACATAAATGGTTTTAAACACCTGGAAACTGCACTTTTAAAATCTGCATTAAAAAAACAGTTAATTCCGACGGAATAAAGTATTTCCGACGGACATTCCGTCGGATTTAATAATTTGTCATTTTTAATAAATACCGGTATATTTTAATTTTCAGTTGGAAATAAATTAATTCCGAGGGAATCTATTCGTCGGAAATAAGGAATACTTTACTCGACGGAAAGTTTCGTCCTATTTATTCAGTCGTAGATAAATTATTTTCGACGAAATTCCGTCGGAGATAAATTCGTCGAAGATAAGATAGGTACGACGGAATTTGTGACAGATGTTATCTTTAACGCGTACGTATATATACGATCGAATTTTCGACGGAATATTCCGTCGGAAATAACCTATTTCCAACTGCATAAACTTATTTTCGAGAGAAAATTCCGTCGAAAATAAGGTTTTTCCATGTAATGATTAGTTAAGGATACTTCTAACTCTTTAAGTACATTGCACTTAAATATGGTTTATAAATTTTAACAAAAATTAGTAACAATGTTTCCCAATTATCCTCAAGTTTAATAATGTTCAAATACATTAATATATTATAAGACCCTTCATATTATTCATAAATTTTGTGGTCAATGCATGAATGAATTAATCAACAATATATATTACACATGTTTTAAAATTTACAATGATAATATTTACATAAATTTTACGTACTAATATTCAAACAGGTCCGTGTCTCGCACGGATTCATCTACTAATAAAAAATAAAAATAAGATAATATTTTTAAATCCATTTTCGCATTTTATTATCATATAATATTACAAAGTAAATATTCAATAAATTTTATTTTATTTTTAAATCTATAACTTTACAAGTGGAACTTTTTCCTTTTTCTTTTTATTTTTTCCGATTGGAGGGAATAAAATTTATATTTTTTATTCCGTGAAAGTAGTGGATATCTTGGTGTTCTTACCTCGATTAATCAGTTGTGAACCCAACATCTCTCGAAGTAAGTAGGATTCAACTCATGAAACTTTCCCAACTTTGCCAATTTCTATTTATATCTATGATTACTTCCTCCGTCGAAATTCACTTGTTTTAATTTTCTTTTTAGTATGTTCAAATTTATTTGTCATTTTTTCTTTTTAATACTATTATTTACCTTTTCTTTTTTTATACTATCCTCATTTAACTTAATTTTTTTATTAAAAACAACACTATATACATTAGAAAAAGTAGTACTATTACTTTTGACATTAGAAACATAACCACACTCTTTTTCCTTCTCTTCTCTATTTTATTATTCAAAGAAAGAATTAGAAAATTAAATACAACAAAAAAAAACATGAAAATAGAAAAGTTATGATGGGTAAACTCGAGATAATTTTTCAAACTAGGACAAGTAAATTTGGATGGAGAAAGTAATATTAAGTTATTAACTAAGTGAGAACAGTAATATTCTTTTAAATGCATTTTCTGTCTTAATGCAGAATTTCTTAACATGTCTATTGTTGAAGATATAAAGAAAATGATTATGACCCAAATAAGCATGAGAGTACATATACAAAATATTTATATAGCTTCTATCTAGCTTCTAATAGTGTGTTGCTGATTTCATTGGCTGAAAATTGTGCATTACTGCTTGATGTGTAATCAACTTCAAAAACCAGGTTTCTTTTAGTGAAAAACCCTGGCTCTTTAGGTCGGGGTAAGGCTCCTTCATTCCCCAACATATGAACAACTGACGACATGTTTGGCCTATCTTCTGGATGTTGTTGTACACATAACAAACCTACATGAATTGATCGTAGGAGTTCTAATACATAGCACGTGTCGCTTAGATTTGCATCGATCAGCTCCAAGGACCTACCTTCCTCGAGTAGTAACCATGCCTAAACAAATTTTTCGAGCCGATATTAGTAATACTAGCTTTAACATAAAGATGGGAAAATGTATCTACACAAAACACTTACATGGCCAAGAAGGTTATGGTGGTGGTCAGGATGACTAAATCTTCTGTTTCTCCTTCCACTCACAATCTCCAATACCAACACCCCAAAACTAAATACATCTGATTTTACTGAAAATATCCCATCCCCTGCATACTCGGGAGACATATAGCCACTGAAAAACAATGTCAAAGGAAGAAACAGTGCCCATTATAAGTTGTATAATTGAATTATGTATAATTTTTATATACTTGTGGACTTGTAGGGATTCTTACTATGTTCCAACAACTCTTTTTGTATTTGCCGCAGTTTCATTTCCACCAAAACTTCTCGCCATGCCAAAGTCCGATATTTTTGGATTCATGTCTTTATCTAGCAAAATATTGGCAGCTTTGAGATCTCTATGAATGATTCTTATGCGTGAATCTTGATGAAGATAAAGAAGGCCTCGAGCAATCCCAATGATAATATTGAAGCGTTTCGGCCAATCCAATAGTTTACTTCGAGTATGATCTGCTCAAAATATTTGCTTTAGTCTGTGCTTCAGCTAAACAAAAGACTTGAAGGTACTAAAAGCTATTTCATTATGATTTAAGAACCAAACCAAAAAGAAACGAGTCCAAGCTATTGTTAGGCATGTATTCGTAGATCAACATATTTTCTTGTCCATGAATGCAACATCCTAGTAGCCTCACGAGATTCCGATGTTGAAGTTTTGTAATGCAGACAACTTCATTCTTAAATTCATCAAGTCCCTGTGCAGAATACATAGAAAGTCGCTTTACAGCTATTTCTTGTCCCTCTTCCAGCATTCCCTATACAATGGTTACAATACATAACAGTTTTAGAATTTTTATATGCAAAAAAGCATTAAGGGAGTTCTATTTTTGTAATTACCTTGTAAACAGGTCCAAATCCACCCTCTCCTATCTTATTGTCTACTGAAAAGTTCATAGTAGCATCTGATATTGTGGCTAAATTGAACATTGGCAACTCTAGATCTTCCGTTTGGCTTTCAGTGATTCCTGCAGCGTAAAATATTGAATGAATTAAATGAACATATTTTTATCCATAAAACAACGCGCGTACTCACAAAACTAAAGGCACAGAAGTAGATATGCTACTCTTTTAATTTACTTTCTTTCTGTAGGTGTTCAAGCTGTTGTTGCTTCTGCTGCTTCTTTGCTTTATTCTTCTTCCTCTTCCTCGCATACATCAGACTTAGGACAGCTAGAAGCACTACTGCTAGTAATGTCAAGCCAATTTCCATCCCTTTCCATTTTTTCTTATTGTTGGAGCCTGTAGAGTCTTTAATACAAACAAAACTGTTGCTCATTCTAAAATTAATATCAAAAGATTGTTCTTCCATTAAGATTCAGAGTGCATATATATGTTTGAAAAGCTATGAAATCCCTCCTTTTGATCCAACAATTTCACTAAACATAGAAATAGAATCTTAACCTAATCTAGTATTATTTGAAATTATATGCATTAGATGAACAAGTAGGATCTAGTTAGACAAGTACTTATATTCCTTAGCTTATTTGCAGAAAGAATGATTAATATGTCATATATACCTAGTTCAGAAGAAGCCATCCTTATGTAAATATCTTGCCCACTCTCAGTTAATACTCTTATGTCCATTAGGTCTTCAAACCAAAGCAAGCAGCCACTCCCTCTTCCTCTTATGTCTGAATTTGCATAAGCCATACAGGTGCAGTTTTTCAAGCACATATTCTTGCACTCCTCCAGATTCATCCTCATGTCATACCACGAATGGCTCGTGTCTGGAACCTTGATTCCTGAATACTTGACAAAACCATCTCCATTTTTGCAATCCAATGGCGTTCTGCGAACACATCCACTAGACCAGTCTGTTCTATCCCAATCTTTTTCATTCTTGGGCACAAATTTATCCAAACATCCACATATCGGAGACTTATTCATGTTACAGCTACTATACCCATAGCATAATCCAAAAAAATCACAGTTATCTTGTGGTTCACTGAGGTAAACACCCCATTCCTGCGTACGTTGGTTCCATGTAAACCGCTTCACCACACCAATCTCATTCAACACCATCCTCGAGTAAACAGAGCTGTCAATAAGCCAATAAATGTAATATACCTCCTCCTTGTTGAACACAAAATCATATTTATAAATGTTGTTTGGTTTCAATCCCGGTGTACCGCTAAAACTGACACCATTCCATGGTCCGCTCCTGAATTGCTTAACAGAATCTTTTTCCAAGAACGCCTGTGGAAACCCATGTGGATCAACTCTAAATGCATATTTCCCATTTGATATAACCCTATTAACCCCTGTTACCAAATTCACTCCGAGCTTCATGCCTGCCATAAAAGTATCTGTTGGATGATCAAAACTCTGCCACGGGTAATTATCGTGATCATCACCATTTTCGCCCAATACAACAAGATTTCCAGTCTCCAAGAGTTGTGCAACTGGATTCTGCGTTGTTCTTGAGGAATTAGCAGACCAAAGGGTGCTATTTGTATTGTTCATAAGCGAAAGAATTCCTTTCTCGTTGAACTTTAAAACAGTACTGGATGTATCACTTAGAGGAGTATCTCTGTTGGCAATCCAGATTACAGTTCGAGTAGAAACTTTCTTGTACCATATACCCAAGAACCAGGTCCTGGAATTATCCGAGCTGAAAAATCCCATCTCGAATGTTCCACCGGATGAAACCAAGGTGTTGTTATTGGTAAGAAACTGTGTTGTGGTGATGGTATCAACTCCATTGGCTATGATCAAGCTTGAAAAAAATAAAGAAAAAAAGAAAAGAAGCTTGGCAACTCCTTTCATTGTGGTGTATGGATCAATATTTCTGTTATTCATTCTACCCCAGAATATACTCCCTAAAGAACAATACACATTGTTTATTGTATTCATCCTCCTCCACTTGTTTATTCACCTGGTGGCCAAGGTCTTGAATTTTTCCAAAATGGGTAGGACAAGGCATCAATCTCACATTAATTTGACTAATACTAATACTATCCTCCCTTTCCTCCTACCTACGGATAAAGTGAGTATTTATTCATTAATTGTAATCATCCTCCTCCACTTGTTTCTTCTGGGAAGTAATCTTGGACCAGATTTTTTCGAGTTATACTAGTAGCATCCAACGGTTGCCCAAGGTCTTGAATTTGTCCAAATGAGTGGGACATTGCATCAATCTCACATTAAGAAAATTCTCCCTCGTGCTTGACTAATACTATCTCTGTTTTTTTGACATAATGATTTTTTTTTTTGAAACATAAGGGTCTTAAAAATTAGTCGGTATTTCCATTATAGTGGGTCTTAACCAGTTAGGTAAGGTTAAAATTAATGAATAGTAATAGTACTCCCTCTGTTTTGAATATAAGATAATTATTTACTTTTAAAAAGTCAATTTAAGATATTTTAAAATTGAAATGACAACGACAACTCTTATAACTATTAATATTTTTTAAATAATTTATTATATTAATAATTGTATTGACATAATCAATTTATTTCAATTTTGACTTTGAGTTTAAAAATATTTGAAATTGAGTTTTGACATGTCAATATTGATTTTATAAGTTTTAAAATAAAAACTTATCTCTAATTTTGCACTTTACAGTCTTCTTGATTTGCACCCACATAATGAACTTGAGTAGTAGAAAATCAAAAGACCAAAATTTAACCTTTGATGATGACAGACCAAAACAAAATAGAAAAATCTGGGTTTTGTTCACTTGTCAAAAAAAAAAAAACAAGTCTGGGCTTTGCTCAAAATCAATTGTCTAAATAAATTCAAATTATTCATTTCGGCTTCTGAGTACTGAGTAAATGTGCAGTTTTCTCTTATATCTCATCCCAAGAATCAGTACATCTAACAATATGAAAAGAATCAGTACATCTCAAGAACAGAAGTAAATTTTGAACCTGGTGCGGCATTTTAGTAGGCTGATGAGGCTGTAATCTGAGAGAAAAACCCTCAAATATTAATTAAATCTCTCTGTTTGACCAGCAGAAGCAAGCAGATAATACACTGAATGAGTATACCTCAAGAAATTCAGATGGAAGAGACAGAGTTGTGGTCACCCCAAATTTAAAGCTTTATACACGGGGATAGTATATAATAGAAAAAATAAGGCTTAAATATAATTAAACTATAGGCCATATTCACTTCGGTGATTTATCTTTTTCAATTTCATTTAATTAACTCTGTCACGTCAAAAATTATTAACGTGATTCGTTGACTAAACAAACTAATGCTTATGTGTAATTAAAAAATATTATTTTAATTATCTCTTCTAAACATTATGTCAAATTATTTTAAATCTAACCAATATCATTAAAACTCATTCTTGTTTCTCCTCCAAATATTCAGCGCAGTCGAGGGATGCGACGACAGATTTTTCGTCAGCCATGGGCGCCGGTCCAGTCACGATTAGCGACGACAAGCTCATTAACAACGTCGAGGAAGGAGAAGTAATCTGCAAAATTGGACAAGATAGGACGGTCGGATGATAGGTAACGGGAGATTTGAGGGTCTAGGGTTTTGAGGGTTGATCGAGTGCGGCGGAAGCTTTGGGCTCTACTATGGATGTTTCTTTTACTCTCAGATTTGGATGATCTGTACTGGTTATTGGATCTGTTTTGAATTTATTATATGTTTAATCTATTAATTCATCTTCTTTCTCTATTTTATCAATTAGTCCATCTTCCATTTGTTAATGGATCTGCTTTACTATGGCTCTACTATGGTTGTTTCTTATGGATTTGTTTCAAGTTATCTTTTCTGGTTTTGAGTTATACGTTTATGGTGATTTGGTTTCTAGTTCTGGATTTGGTTTTGGATTTCATGTTTTCTCTGTTTATGTTTTGATTAGGCTGCTGCTTCCCATGTTTTTAGCTTTATTTGTTCTGATCTTATTTTGGATCTGAGAATTGGATTATGTTCTTTAAATGAATTTTGATTTTGTTTTGATATCCTCTGCTTTCATCTTCGCAGGCAACAATGGCGTGCACTGAAAATCTAGGGCAGGGGTGTTGTTTTGTTAAGTTTAAATGTATTAAAGAAAAGGGTGTGACCATTTTACCCTTTAATATATCAAAAATGTTTAATCACAAAATAAAAAATTATTTTTTTTACGAACATCAGTTGAGTTATAGCCACATCAGTAATTTCTGACGCGGCAGCCTCAATTGAATGGAATTGAAAAAAATTAATAATTTAATCATCTAATTGACAAATTAAAAGGTGAATCACTGAAATGAAATATGACCTATAGTTTAAGGTAATAAATTATATTTAAGCCAAAAAAATAATGTATGTGTTGAAACAAACCACTTTCTTATACGGTTTAGACGAAAAAAATGGCTGAATACACTTTTGACCCTTCAAATTGTCATCCATTTTTAAAATTATTTTAAAGTTTATTTTTTGTCAATTATGTCTTTCAATTGATATTTTTTATTGATTTTGTTCTTTTTATCCGATTTGACACCAACCCTATTCATTTTAACCAAAATTTGACCCAATCTGACCCAGTTTGACCCTACCCCAATTTCACTAATTAATTTTTTTTAAAAAAACAAAAAATGGTCAACAAGACTTTTGATCCTCCAAATTATCACTCACTTTTAAAGTCGTCTCTAAAGTTTATTTTTCGTCAATTAGGTCCTTAAAGTGACATTTTTTGTCGATTCAGTTTTTTTACCCGATTTGATCCCAACCCGGTCCAGTTTGACCCGACCCGAATTTCACTAATTAATTTTTTTAAGAAAAAAAAGTTAAATTTTTTAAAAATAATATTTTATTTTAAAATATTAAAAATGATTATTATTTTAAAATTATTAAGAATAATTATTATTTTAACAAGTTTAAAAATAGTTATTATTTTTAGGAAAAATATTAAAAATTTTATTTTTTTCAAAAATGAGTAAAGTTTCATAAAATATAGATTCAAAAAAATTAAATTTAAATTTTTTTAATTTTTATGAAAATTTACACATCTTTAAAAAAATAGATTTTTTATGAAAATAAAGTATTTTTTATTTATTTTTTTGAAAACTAAGCAATTAATTCTTACTTAAAATTTTCAAAAGACTTATATTAAGGGACAAAAATTCTCTAAAATGTCTTGTATTAAGGGGCTGAAGGAATATAAATTATCTAAAAAATACTACTCATTTTAAAATTTATTATTTTATAATTTTAATGAATTATTTTAATTTTAATTTAAAAATATTTTATTTTAACTTTTAAAAATTAATAATAACCCTATAATTTGGAGGGAGAGAGGGAGTATTAAACGTTTTTTTTTTCTGGTTTTACGGGGGACCATCGCCATTATCAAGAGCATGCATGAGAAAGAGAGAGAAAAATAGACACTGAGACAGAGTGGCAGAAAATCTGGAGAGAGAGAGAGAGAGAGAGAACGGGTATTACGCTATTAGCCAAATGCCAGTCAATCGACAGTCCAATAATTCAGAGGCGTAAGCATTGCGCTCTTTTAATATTATTAAAATGAAAAAAATCTATGCTATCAAATTTGGCTTTATCTAGTTTTTCTTTGGCTTGAAAGACCATACTACCCAGTCAAATACTCCTTTCCAAGATATTTAAGCATCTCAATTCCCAAGAGAAAGCAAAGAAGAAGCCTGCAGAAAGACAAAGGTAGGAGAAATGGTGGTCACAAATGTTCTTCACATGAATGCAGGAAATGGTGAATCTAGCTATGCCAATAACTCATTCCTTCAGGTCTCTCCCTTTCTCTCTCTCTCTCACACAGACACACAAAAACTTAACACACAAAGAGACTTGCCAAAGCTTGTCTGATATATATATATATATATATATATATATATATATATATATATATATATATATATATATGTTCATGTCCTACTCTCCATATCTATTACAAAAAATAGTCTCATTTTTCATCCAAATCTTGGATGAGGAGACATACCATGTAATTTAATTTCACAGTACACATTTATTGATAGCAACATGACTATTGGTGACAAATAATTATTGTCACCAAATATAATTTATCACTAAATGTGTATTGAAGATATAGATCTCCGGAATGTTGATAACTTTTGTATTACTCTTTATAAATTGTAACACCGTACAACTCTCTTTCTTTCTCTTACTCTGTTTCTTTCTTCTCTCTTGCTCTGGCTTATACAAAATGACACATATAGCTCTCTATTTATACTAGTGCATAGGGACTTCTAGACCCATATTAAACAGCATATTCAATAGACTAACATGAACCATACTAAAAGTTATGTTGCCGCTATCTGTCACTAGCAATTTTAAAAGTGTCGCTAAATGTACACATATGACATGCAGTATTAGTAACACAAAAATTCATTATTAATACTTGTAAATTTTACAACTGGGAATCTTCTTGTGGAATGAATTGAAAAGAGTATCTATTATGTCACTCTAACATTAATTTAAATATTTAATCATGTTAATTTTCAGAAAATAGTGATTTCGAAGGTACAACCAATATTAACGGACACCATCAAGAATATGTATAGTCAAACCTTCCCGGAGTGTTTTAACATAGCTGAGCTTGGTTGCGCTTCGGGGCCAAATACCCTCTCATCCGTTTCCAATATTATGGACGCAGTTTCTGATTTGTGCCTGGAAAATAATCGAAAAATACCGGAATTTCATGTGTCCCTAAATGATTTACCTGAAAATGACTTCAACAACATTTTCAAATCACTCCCAGCTTTCTATGACAATGTCAAGAAGGAAAAAGGAGACGAATTCGGGCCTTGTTTCATATCAGGAATGCCAGGTTCATTCTATGACAGGATTTTCCCTAGCAAGAGCCTACACTTTGTTCATTCTTCTTACAGTGTTCATTGGCTCTCTCAGGTATTTTTCATTTTTTTTCATATGTATGCAGAAACTTTCATTGAAGATCGATATACTCTTTCTGATGTTATTGTATAAATTTGTTAGATCTACGCGTGTAGGGACATTCTAATTTCTATGTGAATAGGGGCGGATCCGGGATCTGTTCCCATGGGAGGATTTGTTTGAGTTGAAAACTGAAAGGAAAGACCGAAGCTTAGCAAGTTAGAAAGCGAGAGTTTGAATACATTATACACCGTGTGTTTATTTTATTTTGAGAGTAGTAGTAGTTTAACTTTTTCATAAATCTGCCCCTTTAAGTTTATTAAGTTTTATTTTTACCCATGCCCCTATACCTTTTAAAAAAAAAGTCCAACATAGGCACTGCCCTTTGAATAGATCCGCCAATGTGAGCAATAATTATTTACACTGTCGAAAAAGCATTAATAATTAAGTGATTATATTAAAGAATGATCACGAATCAATAATATGTTTTTTGATATAGTCCTAGTAGACCATTACTCTTTATTACATCATTTCTTTCAAGTGGCCAAGAGAAATTTTATAACACTAAAAAAACAAGGCGAATCCATAAAAGTTGGATAAGGCCACAAAGGAGTTGCATCATTGATAATTATGTTGTACGTAACGTAATAGTTTGTTTATCCGTTGGCGATACGAGAAAAAGAGGTAAATTGATGCAACAGAAATACAGACACACCTCATATTATGCATGTATGTTATGTTTTTGTACGTATATATACACCTAATATACTAATCTGTTAATTAATGTTGCTGATTATTACACGGTAGGTTCCTGAAGGGCTGGAAAATAACAAGGAAAATATATATCTGGGGACTGGGAGTCCTCCTGACGTGTTTGAGGCGTACTGGAAGCAATTTCAGAGGGATTTTTCATGGTTTCTAAGGTTACGCTCCCATGAAATAGTACCAGGTGGCCGAATGGTTTTAACATTGCTCGGTAGGAGTATCGTCAATTTCTCTAGCAAAGATGGTTGTGGCCGTTACAACCTGCTTGGAGAATCACTTGCTGGCATGGTAAAGGAGGTATCAATGTTTTTACCGGCTGTTGATATTGTCAAAGCAAAAAATTATGCTGTCATAGTAATAAGTATCGTTTTAAAGTATTGAGTGTTGTTAACAGTTTACTGATCATTTCCTGGTTGCCTTTAATTAGGGGATCATTGCTGCAGAGGCTGATTTATTCTCATTCAATATTCCTATCTATTTGCCATACAAGGATGAAGTGGAGGCTATTATTCAGGATGAAGGCTCCTTTAATCTTGATAAGCTACATACTTTTAGAGTGAATTGGGATGTTGGTGAGAACGATGGCGAGTGTAGTAGTTCAAAAACTATGGCAGATGGTATAAGGGCTTTTATGGAACCCATGCTGGCGAGTCATTTTGGAGATTCTATTATCCACGATTTATTCATTAGGTATGCAGATCTTTTGGCTGAGGTTCCGTCAATGGAGGATCTAAATTGTTTTAATATAGTTGTTTCTTTAACAAAGAAATAACTAAGAACGTATTGATAATCTGTTTTGGACAATTTGTTGCATGATAGTACTGCATGTTGGATTTTTGTTATAAAAATCATATTTATCTATTTATTTAATGTTTCTTTATTTATGTTGGACGTTTATGTATTAATAAAATTACATCATTTATCATTCAATTAAATCGTGGTTTAAGTTTGTTTATATAAATCTACATATTATATATATATATATATATAAATGTATATACACAGTTGTGTAGTACACAGTCGTTTATGGCGACGGTTTTTTGGGCTATAGCGACGACACCCAAAAAAACAGTCGACATAACATGACTGTGTACTATACAGCTGTGTATATACATATAGCCCTGTATATATTATGATTTATGTGTATAAATAAATGTTATACACAAAAAATATAAATCATATGAGCTTTTCTAGGTGGACATGAAAATTGAACATAAAAATTGGACATGCGTATATTTGAATTTCACCTCTTATTTGTATTTTTACCTACCATTAGCGGTCAAAATACAAATAAATGAATTTCAAATACACTCATGTTCAATTTTTATGTTCACATAGAGTTTTTGAAATCATATATATGTAATATATGAATAAATAAATAATAGTTTATAAACAACCTATGATGATTTGAAAATATTATCATGTAGGTTATAGTACTTTAAAACAGACGATTTATCTTGATCATGGAAGTTGGACTTCTAATTAAAGTATTAGTGCATTAACATGGTGCATTAAACGGATAACATTTTTTTATAAAATATTTTCACATAAATACTAATTTATAAAATTTCTTAATTTTAAAATAATAATGGACTTAATATATTGTTATGTATATTAATTTCAGGCTCATTAATCTCTTTCTTGTTTTGAATCGGTCATGTTATGTATATTAAGTGGCTATCATTTTTTCTGGACATGTGGCGCTCTAAATGTTCCAGCAAAAATGAAACACTTTCTTCCTAAAACCACTATAACCTGATTGTACATAATTGAGGTCATTCTCAATTCTTTTTCATTTTAAAAAATGAAAAATAAATAATAGAAGAAAAATCACAAACAATGAGCTTTCTAAAATTTTAGGTATACATAGTCGTACATCACTTTCTAAAATTTTAGGTATACATAGTCGTACATCACTTTCTTCCTAAAGTATTCCACTAATAAGGGGAACTTTTGTTAATAAAGTGAAACTTAAAATTACTTCTCTCTCCTTTCTCATTTTTTTTCCCATTAAAAAAAGAAATTGAAAAATTAATAATTTGGTAAATTTCTCCTCACATATAAAAGTGAAAAGTCACCCTCACATCGGAGTGAGCAAAAAACGGATAAAATCAAAATACCGAACCGAACCGAAAATTTTTAACCGAATTATTTCGATTTTTCGATTTTTTTTACAATTTCGGTTATATCCGAATTATTATTCACTATTCGGTTACGGTTTCGGTTTGAAAAAACAGGTTATTCGGGTATCCGAATAACCGAACATTACTTATTAAAAAAAATTAATTTTATAATAATATTATAATAATAATAATAATAACAGTAATAATAACAATAATAATAATAATAACAGTAATTCGGTTTTTTCCCGAATTACCGAAATTACAATTCGGTAATTCGGTTATTGTTAAATTTCAGTTATTAGTTCGGATATCAAAATCATCATTATTTCGGTTTTCGGTTATAACCGAATAGCTTATTCGGTTCGGTTATAACCGAATGATCACCCCTACTCTCACATAAGTTTAACTTTGTGAAAATATTATATATTTTTGGGTCCTTAACACTAATATACAACAATTAGAAAGTAATTACAAAAATAAAACACACACAACATAATTACAAAAATAAAACAACACAATATAAAATTGATAAAATCAGTCCTATATTCAAGCAACTGAACGGAACACGCTCCTACATTTAAGCATTTGAACAGAACACGCAACTTTGATATTGGAGAAATCCAAATCTTCTGGCGCGACATACTGAGATCGGAGAAGACGAAAAATTTTGTCGCGGCGGCACGCTGAGATCGACAGCAACTCTGAGATCGAAGAAGAACAGATCAACGACGTATCTACCAGAGAAGAAGAAATCTCTTGTCGCGACGCAACTCTGAAATCGAAGAAAAACATAAAAGATCGACAACTTCAAGATCTGATTGTTGATCGTACTGCATTGATTGTTGATTCGTTACAATTTTGTATACCGAGGTATTTGAGTTTACAATTTATATGCATAGTGTTACCCCGTGTTTACTACGTATTCGTCTATTGGTTACCTTTCTCAACTTTTTCACTCTTTAAATGGTCACAAAGTCAGAATAATGAATGTTTTGAATGCAAAATGCATTTTAAAATATGTTTTATACTCTAGTTACTAAATACATATAAATTGGCTACTATTTATTATTGATTTGGTTACTGTTTATTATTAATTTGGTTGATGTATAATGTTTATATGCTTGCTTTATAATTTTAAACATTATTCTACTGATATTTTTTATATTAATGATTACTTATTAAATACATTGGTTACCTTCCTGCAACTGTTGGTTACTGTCTAATCTGGATTTGGTTAGTATATAATACTAACTTGGTTACTGTGTAAAATTGTAATGGTTACTGCATAATGTTACCCCAGTTCATGTTCTGGTTACTAACATTATGTAGTTTGGTTACTGTTTGACATTGTGATGGTTACTTTATAGACCATAAGCTAACAGTAATATTACCATATATATTGGTTACTGTCTAATATGTATTATATGTGGTAAGGTGTTTATTTGGTTAATGTATAATGTTATTGTGGTTTATAATTGTTTCTTTTATATTGGTGGTTACTTTACAGACCATAAGCTAACAGTAATATTACTATATATATTGGTTCCTGCAACTGTTGGTTACTGTCTAATCTGAATTTGGTTAGTATATAATGCTGACTTGGTTACTGTGTAAAATTGCAATGGTTACTGCATAATATTACCCCCCCAGTTCATGTTCTGGTTACTAACATTATGTAGTTTGGTTACTGTCTGACATTGAGTTGGTTACTTTACAGACCATAAGCTAACAGTAATATTACCATATATATTGGTTACTGACTAATATGTATTTAGATATTGTAAGGTGTTTATTTGGTTACTGTATAATGTTATTGTAGTTTATAATTGTTTCTTTTATATTGGTGGTTACTCATTGAATACATTGGTTACCTTCATACAACTGCTAATCTGATTATATATATTGGTTGTTGTATACTATTTAATTGGTTACAGTATAATGTTTATTTGGTTGCAGTGACAATTTGACAATTTCTGTCAAGTTTAGAGTGTCGGATTTTGGCATTTTTAGATCCTAATTTCATTGGAAACGGGTCAACGATCAAAAGTCACTAGCGTCGCTGGTGAACTGCAGGGTTTTTTGGTCGAATTCCATCATTTAGGCCTTCAAAATTGCATGTAAAAATTTGGTTTATTTTCTGGTTACTAAAATTATGTAATTTGGTTACTGTCTAATATTAATTTGGTTACTTTACAGTGTTTATTCAGTTGTTAGACAATGGCTATTGACAGTAACCAATACAACAAATTTAATTGTTTACAGGAATATATAATTATTTACTGCTAGTAACTATTAACCACATGGTTGGTAACATTTTTGATGGTGTACAGTAACCAAAATTGATGTTGATTAATATTTTAATTTTTGATTCCATCATGAGTTATCAATATAAAGTAAACATATACATTGAACAATTGGTAACTGTTCTGAAATATTTTTATGTAAATTTGATTATCCATCTAAAATAAAATGGTTACCTCTATATTTATATTTAGTTACCAACTGGCATAGACCATTTTCAAATAACTTTTATAACTATGTAATTTAAAAGTATCCATCAGCTAGATAAATGGGAACCCTCATATGTACATTGAGCACTTGATAACTGTTCTGATATAAGTTTTTAATTATTTGGTTACTAACAAAAAACTAAAATGGTTACCCTTATAATAACTAAAATCCCTCACTGATTGTACAATAATAGTAGTCAAACACAATTAAATAACAGTAAAACAAATATAATAAATAAGTAACCAAATAGTTATATAACAGTAACCATAATATGTTTTAATGGTAACCAAAACATAAAACAACCTGTGTATCCAGCATCCTGTAATGAATGCGATATTGTTTGTTTAGGAAACCCAATTATACTATGACATGTACATTTCACAATTGATATATGTCCTGAAACAAGATTGTAACTCTCTGGTTACTATCAAAACAATAGTTGGTTACCTTTATATACATATTTGGTTACCAACTGTACATCTCAAACAATGTATCCAACACAACTTAAAAGATACAATAAATAATAACTAAAATACCTCATTGATTGTACAACAATAGTAGTCAAAAACCATTAAATAACAGTAACCATAATGTAACATAATAAAACAGTAACCACATAATTATATGATAGTAACCAGAACAAGTTTTAATGGTAACCAAAATATAATAAAGAAGTAACCAAATAGTTATAGAAAAGGTAACTAGAACATGTTTTAATGTTAACCAAAACAGAAACAACATGTATATCCAACCCAGTTTAGGCAACCCATGTATACTCTCACATATACATTAACACTTGATATATGTCCTGATACAAGCTTGTAACTATCTGGTTACTTCCAAAAAATAAAATAGTTACCCTTTTATACATGTTTGGTTACCAAACTGCACCTTTAATATTAATGTATCAGACACAACTTAATACGAACCAACAAATAATGTCAAATAATTGATTATATAATCAAATATGTAATTTCATTAACATAAGCTCCAATAAACATTACATACTCACTAACCATAACAAATGGTTATGGATATCCAACAAAAATCAAAGTACGAAACATAATTCATAATGACAAGACAACGATAACTAAACTAATCAAAATTTGGTACAAATCTTCTTGAAACTTGAGCTTTTTGGTTGCTGCTACTTTCTTCTTCATGGTTGCTCTCATTCTCTAGAAAAGACTTCCGAATTATGAACCTGTGGGAGGAAGAGAAATACCTTGGGATTAGTGAATAGAGAGCCCATGTAGGATGTGTTTGTGGAAATAAAAGTAGAAAATAACATAAACCTTGTAGAATATATTTGAAGGGATTTATAAAAAATATAATACATCAATGTATACTAAGCAAATACATGGTAACCAAAAATCATAAGCTAACAGTAACAAAAAATATATTAAAGAAGTAACCAAACAGTTATATGTTAGTAACCAAAATATATTTTAATGGTAACCAAAAATCATAAGCTAACAGTAACAAAAAACATACTAAAGAAGTAACCAAAAAATTATATGTTAGTAACCAAAATATATTTTAATGGTAACCAATACATAAACAACATATAGACCAAACACAATTTAGTCAATCCATGTATACTCACCAAATACATGGTAACTAGAACAACACAAAATAGTACCCAAAATCCCAACTCAAGGGAACAAAAATGGTATCCAAATCATAAACTAACAGTAACAAAAAACTTACTAAATAAGTAACCGAACATTTATATGATAGTAACCAAAATATGTTTTAATGGTAACCAATACATAAACAACATGTACAACAAAAACCAGTAACCAAAATATAATGCAGAAGTAACAAAACAGTTATATGATAGTAACAATAACAAAATTTAAATTAGCACACCTTTAAAAATTTTTGAGTTGGAAATATCTTCTGGCTATGAACTTGAACTTCTGTCTTAACTACAAGAATATCAAAATCAGAATCCAACTGCACAAACCCAAATAAATTTCTTCAAATCCTTAATAACATCACCCTCTGTTATTCTTTTCCTCTTTCCATCCTTCTTTCTTGTATCAATCATTCTATACAAAACATAAAAACAACACAAATCCAAACAATCAATACTCCATTCTGTTAGAAACATAGCGTATATATATGATCATATTGACAATTAATTAGTAGAATAAGAATTAACAGAAATTAGAAACAGCCCTTAGAGAGAGAAACCAGAATCCGTTGGAGATAGAAAGTCGCGTATTCGACTGTGTGATTTGTTGATTAACAAGTGCAGCAAAAGTAAATTAAAAACCAATTAAATTACGCCACCAATTTGTCTAACAAACTGTGATGAAGAAGAAGAAGAAGAAGAAGAGAGAAATACGAGAACAAAAGTTATGGAGAAGGAGAAGGAGAAGGAGAAGGAGAAGAAGAAGAAGAAGATTTTAGAGAGAGAAATATCATGCGTTTGAAATAAAAAACCACCAGATAATGATCCCCTAAATTAAGGAAACTGCCCATTAATAATTATCCCTTAATTTAAGGACCTTTAATTGTATTAAAATTAATAATAAAAATGATAAAATGTTTTACTTTTATAATTATTTTATGAGTGTATGATTTTTGTAATTACTTTCATAAATCTACTAATATATGTAATTAATCCTATATTTTTTCCCTTGTCAAAATTGTAATTCCCTTAAAAAGGACCCGGTCAACATTAATTTTTTTTTAGTAAATTGGTTAATTAGTCATTAGAATACTGACATATAATATAATATCAGTATTTTATTGATCAATTAACCAACTTATCTTAAAATAAACTTCATATTAACCAATTCACTTAAAAACAATCAAATTTGGAAATAAAAACTTCAAAAATCATCTATCCTTTTCTCTCCCGTCTAAAACTCACAAACAAAAAAGAGCAGCTTGTAGTGAAAGCTATCATGGCATTCCGGCTTCATCCACCCAGAAAAAGAAAGCGAGTTTTTCTATTCAAAGGAACAATAATGGGTTATCCACTCATGTCCAATTTTCCTCTTCCTCCTTTACACTTTTCTTCATCTCTACTAATTCTTTACTTTTTCCAATTAGTCTCTTATATCTCCTATTACAGTTACAGACAATAATATCTGTTGAAGGGGAATGCCCAGCTTAATTTCTCCTCTCTCGCTCCCAAAGCAATGAAAGATTTAGTGGGTAAGCTTTTTTGTTCCTTCTTCCTTCATTTTTTCTTGAAAATGAAATTACCAGGAAAAAAATAAATGTTTTGGGTATGAAGCTTAATTCTCAACACTTGTTATGATTAGGTGTAAAATTATAAATAGAAGTATGCTGCTGTGAAATTAATGATATTGTTTTATTGTATTATGCTGATGAATTGCTTATTGTGATCAAAGAAGGATATGGCTAATCTTTTGGTTTAGAATTACTGTTATTATGGGTATTAAGAGGGAAATCTGAAATTGGTCCTTGTGTTAGTTTTATTTTGTTTTTTTTCTGTTTTTTTAAACATCATAGGTTGGATGTATTGAAAGCAGATAATAGGATCAAATGGGTATAATGTTTATTGATTTTATTTGAATTTGGAAGAAAATTATTGAATATATATGTATCCTGATCTTGTTGAATTTATGCATTAATGAAGGAAGCATTTAAATGGGTGGCTGACAATTGACAAAAGTGGTTGGACAATCCAATTCATTATTCTTGAGCAAAGCATGAATAGATGTTAGTAGGAATTAGGATAGACAACTAAATAGTAAAAGTTGGAAAAAAAAATACTAAAAATAATGATTTCAAGTAGTTGAAAGTTTTCAAGATGCAAATGGATATTGTAACAGGAGTTCAAGATGAAAATGGATATAATAACAAAAGTTCAAGATGAAAAGGAAAGTTCTTGTTTTTAGAATTTAATAACAAAAGAAGCAGCAAATAGTTTGAAGGTTTTCTTTGGAAAATAAACCATAGATTAGTCTGAAAAGTCTAAATAATCTACAATCATCTGTCAAATTCGCTGTGGCACAGCCATGTGATGTGACATAGGGTATTACTGGTTGCATCAGCTGGTTAGGTCTGGTTGTTGCAGTGAATCTGTGGAATGAGATAATTCTGTTTTCGTACCTAATTATTAGCTTATTAAAAGAAATTATTGCGTGTATTTGTGCCTTGAGGGCGTACTATAGACATTATAGATAATCCATTTCTTTTCTTTCTTTGATTTTAATGAAAGTGTCCTTCTTGAGATGCTATGTATTATTGCATTAGGTTGTAAGTAAGGCATCACTATAGTTTGAAAGCATGCTTTAAAGACAAGAAGCAAAATAGCTGACAAGTACTTAAGTTGTATCTAGAGTGACTAGAGATGCGTCTTTTTGGTGCTTTGTTATAACAAGAAAGTAAATAAAAGATGGATGTCTTTGCTTCAATCAAAATCCTGTGCTCTTTGTGAATATAACTTTACTTTGTTGATTGTAAATCTTATTTGCCAACACAGATTTCGTTGCCAACACAGATTTCGTTGCCAACACAACACTCTTACCTTTAGCACTCCAGACAAACATAGAATGATAAATGCTATACTACTATGACTAATAGTTAACCAGCACGTGACAAACCAACTGTAACTATTACAAATGACAGACACCATGGACAGCCAAGAGTGTCGCATTCTGTCTACTGTAATTCAATCAACTCCTGGAGATCTTCAGTTACATGCTATCCATTCAAAACCACCAGCAGATTGATGCTTATCACTGAGGTCTAACTACATGTTGCACCATATCTTTCTCATTTGCCGTTTGTGTAGCAAATCAGAACATTTTCCTCTCTCTTCTTTGCTAGATACGGTAGTTACTTATTAGTGATATCTTGAACTATAACTATATTATTAACCACATTACATGCCTTACCCTCTTTGTCCTTGGCTACTTTTGACTGTAATAACAAAGATTCTACCATCAACAAATGTAGCAACTGCCAACTATCCTTCATTACATCGTTGACCTCCTCACTCATCATACCTCCTCCCATCACCTCCACCAAAACCCCTCTTCTAGCCGTTCTCCCCAACCTTAGTCTTTTCACTCCTTACGCTTCTCCATATAGATACACAGAGATGGTTGATGATACTACCTTGATTGTTAGTTTCAAGTGAGAAATGACATCACTATATTATCTCTCATTTACCTAGAAAAATAACATGCAAAAGAAATTTTTGATACAATAAACATACATCTAGTTATAAGATAGACCAACTATGATCAATTTGATATTTATAGTTGCTTTTGAGTTTGATTTTTTGGGGTGTTGTATTTCTTAGGCACTCCTTCACCATGCCCTGCTCCTGAAGTCATTATCCCAACAAGGTAGGAGGCATACTCTGCTGTGGAAGTACACCAAACAGATATCAAAGATTGGATACAAAGCTTGAAAGGAAAATTCTGGAGGTTAAAAAAAGTTCATCTGTTCATTCTGGAGGTCAGAGGTGTATTTGAACAGTGTGGTGAGTTTGGACAAGTTCCCTTTCATGCTTAATAGTTCTAGTCCTCCGAAGGGTTTTCTTTTCCTTTTCTTTTTCCTTTTCTTTTTTTATTAGTAATTTCTTCACCCTGGATACATGCTTTTCTATACAGATGAAGATTCTAATGGAACTATTGACCACAAGGAACTCAAGAACTGCTTACAGAAATTGAATCTTCAACTTACAGAAGAGGAAATTGATGATCTGTTTGATTATTGTGATATGGATGGGACTGAAGGGATACAATTCAACGAGTTCATTATACTTCTGTGTCTCATTTATCTCCTAGTGGATCCTTCCACCTCTTCTCATGCAGTATTTAACTACACCTGATACTCATCTTATTTTGGGTGAATGTCTGCTTGTCAAGTTATTATTCTGATTATGTTTCAGACATTAGAGATGGGTTCTCCGCAGCTTAAAACCACCTTTGATGCTATAATTGAAGCGTTTATGTTCCTCGATAAAAATGGTGATGGAAAGCTGAACAAGAAAGACATGGTCAAGGCAATGAATGATGCTTCTCATTTGGAAAGATCACCTACACACATCACTAGAACGCGATTGGTACTAAATCTTACTTGTACTGATTATATTTTTGCATTTCCATCTCTAGAAGGTATTTTTGATCTTTTTGGTTTTTTGGAATATTGTAGAAGAAATGGACTGGGACAGAAACGGGAGGTCAGTTCAGGGAATTCTTTTGCTTTGATCCAATGGGTCGGAGGGCAGGTGTGATGATGAAACACCCCAAGTACAGGAACTTCAACAGGTTAGGGAAAGTCATTGATTGAGTGAGGTAAACTCTCGCAGACATTGTCAGACAGAATTTTTTACAAATTTGTATGTATTGTATATATATCCACCATTTTATTATATGGATGAATCGAGTTATTTCCATATTTATTCCAAAACCACAGAACATACAAATATTTTTAAAAAAAAATTAATTGTGAACATCTCTTATTGTCAGCTCTTTTAAATTATATATCAATGTGGTGAATTTATAAAAATTCTTCTATGTTAGACCTTCAATTTTCATCATATTGTGAATATTGGCTTCATATTTGGTCAAATGAGTGGTCCTCATTAACTTGCGTGGATTGCAATTAATTCTAAGTTTGTGTGTTGATACCGAATTTTCTAAGTTTGTTTTGATACAAACTTTCTAAGTTTGGTGCTGATTGGATTTGAAATCCTGGTGACTAATTTCCTAATTTAAGAAAGCGTGTCTCCAACTTTGAAGGGATGCATTTAGAAGATGAAGACAGACCAAGCTTAGTAGCACCGAGAATTAGGTACACCAAAGTAGCTCAGAGTTAAGAGCACTAGAGAGGTGAGGGTGTAGAGAGAAAATAAACGGTTAGAAATTATTCTAGCTGAGAGTTGTATTCTCATAAGATTTCATAGTGTATTATGAGATCTCTCTTTAGTGATTTTTTCCAGTTGAGTTTTTCGCGTAAAAACATTTGTGTTATTATTTTATATCTCATATAGTAGTATGCATGTGTTTACTTTAGTGTATTTGTGTGAGTGATTTCTCAACAATTGGCATACGATTTTTTGGTTTACGTCGTTGGTGTCTAGGAAAGTGGTTCAAAAGACAGTGACTTTAAGAATGGTGGTTATTTAATTAGTCACCGTTGCAAAAGCACGAAGAGACTCCAACCCGACTTACACTTATTTGGCCAACTGGTGCGATCCGTTTAAAGAGAAATTTCGCAGGTCACAAATACAAAGATGACAAGCACGGGTATGAGGTACCATGTTGAACCATTTAACGGAAAGTCAAATTTCAGTATTTGTCATAGTACTGTCAAAGATGTATTGGTTCAACAAGGATTGGTGAAGGCACTAGAAGGAAATGAGAAGAAACCAGCGTCTATGACGGATCTTGAAGCAAAGGTCGTGGTAACAATCAGATTAAGTTTGGCGCCACAAATCAAATATGGAGTTTTGACAGAAATCTCTCCGAAGGGCTTGTGGGAGAAACTAGAGAAAGTTTACAAGTCGAAGTCTCTGTCAAACCGATTATATTTGAAGAAGGAATTGTACCGGTTTCGGATCGAAGTAGGTTCAGATTTGACCAATTATATTAATGAGTTTAATAGATGGGTGACATTGTTGACCAGTATCGATGTAATGCTGGACGAAAAAGATAAAGTATTATTGCTTTTTGTCTTTCTATCAGATTCAGACTCAACTCTCCTGACTACTTCTTATAGGAAAGGAAAAGCTTGCAGTTAACGATGTGATGTGGTGTTTAATGAGAATCAAATGCTGAACAAGTCTGAGAATGAAGAATTTGCAGCAAGTGAGTTGCAGAAACACCCATTTGAGATGGAGCTTCCTGAAGAGACAAGAGAATCTGAAGATATTTAAGTTGATCATCTTTCAGATCCCTATGAGAGGTCTTATAATCTTGTTAAAAATCGGGAAATGCGAATCAGCAAACCAGCGCAGAAATATGGGTTTGATGACACGGTTGAATTTGCCTTTATTGTTGGTAATAGAGATCTAACTAGTTATCGGGATGTTATTCAGTCCGAGGATAATGATAAATGGGCGATAATGATGACAGAAGAAATGAAGTCTTTACAAAAGAATTAAACTTGGTAGTTGGTTCAACTTTCAAAAGGATCGAAGGCTATATGATGCAAGTAGATGTTTAGGAAAAAGGAAGCTCAGTCTGATAAAGAAGGTGAAATGAAATATTCAAGGCCAAGTTAGTGGGAAAAGGGATTCTCTCAGAGAGAGATAATCGACTATAATGAGGTCTCACCAGTAGTGAAAAACACGTCGATTCGGTTAATCTTATCTATTGTAGTATCACAGTATGTAACATCTCCTTTCCAAAATAAAAAAAGGTTACACAAAAATCCAACATAACTGACGAAATTATAACAAGACTTTAAGCCACAAAAGAATAGTCTAATAACCAATAGATGTTACAAGACAAACCATAATAAATCTCAAACCGGCTCAAACCACAATATAATATATCTCTAAATAAAACAATGTATTACAGCCTAAACAAAATATCTATGGTAACCATAGGATAGAAGAGAGCTCTCATCACACTTGTCCTTGATCCCCCTAATTACTTGCCAGAAGGAAAAACACAGCATGAGCCAAATACCCGGATATAGAATGCAAAAATAATAAGTTGAAATAAATAATTCAATTAACTGAACTGAAATGAACAAAACTAACACAAAGAAATATTAGGCTGAATCAAATAGTTGGGTATTGTTTTATACCGAGCTCAAAACAAAAATATATCTTGCCACACAGACAAGTCAAATAATGTCACACAGGCAAGTCACATTGGACCACGAATCCAAATACATGTAAAATCGGAAGGCGTATTTGGCATAAACATCATCAATCCGCATAACATAACAGAAAAATAGGGTTGACTCGTACGCCTCCCACAACAAAATCACCATATGGCCAACTCGCATCGGAGCACAAAATGGAGACGCCGTGGATCACACTGCCACGAAAGGTGTCATGTCTCGGTGCCAAGAGGACATGCTTCCCCCCACAAGTGTTTATAGCTTAGGTATACCCTACGGCATATTTTAACAAAGATAACATGTCACAACACATGCGACACAATATCAACACAAGAGGTTCTAATATGTACATGTCTATTAATATCAAAATAAATACTAACATGATTAGCTAGTTCAAAGAGTATAATTTATGAAATTTCGAAGATTAAAATAAACTATCATATGAATTCCATTATGATCAAAGTATCAAGACAATATCTGAATTTAAAACAAGAAGCAAAACGAACAAACTAAAATTAAAGAGCATCGCTGAATAAGTATGGAATCCGTACCTAAATTAAGCAATACAATACTCAAAGTATTCCAAATATAGTTCTTTACACTCCTTTCATCCAAACTAATAACCAAAATAAATAAATAATGTATAAATTGAAGGTTAAATCATTAATCCTAAATTACCTTTTTATATTACTCTTTTTATTAGTGTTATATTATTACCATAATATAAGTAAAGTTTTAAAGTTTCAGATTCTACACATCCATTGTCGCCACCTCTGTATTAATCAATATAAGTAAAAAAGTTCATAATCTGACAAAATACTATAATTATAATCTCACTTTGCAATCCAAGACCTTCCGTTCAAAATAAAATTCTGCTAATGGTTATATACATATATATATATATATATATATATATTTACACAGTTAACTATAAATTACCTCAATTTATAATTTTTAAATAGGATTCCTTAACCTGGGAATTCACAATTAATAATTATGGGTTAAATTAATTTAACTTCTAAGTCTGTTCATCCAATTTGATGTGCAAAACAGTATGCATGTGTTTATGTAATGTAACTAATATAGGTGCATGAAACGGACTATCAATTACTATATAATATGAAATAAATTACTATAAAATTCATTCAATAACCATTACAAGCTTGCCTTGCAATTAATTACTGCCCGATAAAGCCATTTGAATACTTAGTTTACTTACTCATTTGAATACTTGGAAAATTTTTCTCTTCCCCCGCCTCCTTTCTTTTCCGTTGAATGTTTGTATAAATCTTCAGGAGTTGAGAATTGAAAAGAGTTTACTTAAGTATAGTTTCTATTTCTCTAAGAGGGGTATATAATTTCTCTCTTCAAATTATGAATAAGCAATGAGCTGCTTGGATTTGGCGCAATTTTATTAAATTAATGTTATTGACCCACCTACTTACAGAAATAAGACTAATGCCACGTTTGGATCGATGGAATAGGAGAGAGAATGGAATGAATCATTCTATTGGAATGACAAAAATGTTGTTTGGTCTGTTTATTCCAACGGAATAATGTATTCCTACTGGAATAGGTGTTAACTTAAAATTATAATTTTTATTCCTGGAAGGGGGGTCAGGAATAATTTATTCCATCTATTATTTTTAAGTAATTGACAAATATGCTCCTTAAAAGAAATATTTATCTTTATTAAAAAAGAAATACTTATCTTTATTAAAAGAAATACCCCCTTCCCCTTACCCACCTACCCCCACACCCACCCCCTATGCACCTACCCCACCCCCTACCAACCTACCCTCACCCCACCCCACAATTAAAATAAAAAAATATATGAAAAAACATATATTATTATTATTTGACGTTCAAATATTAAAAAAAATTAACGAACATAGTCCGAACTCATATAATCTATCACCAAACATATATTATTATTATTTGACGTCAAATATTTGACGTTAAAAAAAAATGTTGGTAAACAATTAAAAATATTATTATTATTTAATCTATTAAAAAAACATATATTATTTTGATCATCAATTAAAGTAAAGTTGATTCTAGAGAAATAAAAAAATATATATATAAAAAAGATAACTTGCGAGTAAGAAAAAAAATTATATGAAAAAGTATAGTAAAAAAAAGAAGAATATAATTATAAAAAAAATCTAGAGAAATATGTGTTAAATTTTTAATATAAATTGAATTTAAGTTAAATTTGAACATTTAGGGGTATTTAGGTCACTTTCTAATTATTTATTTCATTTTTAGATGTATTCCTAACATCAACCAAACATATACATGGAATATTAAAAAATCATTTCATTCCCTTCCTTATTCCATTCCCTCATCTATTCCATTCCCTACTCTATTCCATTCCTTCAATTCAAACGTAGCATAAAAAGAACAGGAAATTAATGATGCACCACCCATTTGACCAAATATGAAGCCAATATTCAACAAATAATGATGTTAGTTGTGTACATCTGAATCCCGATGGCATAGATTTCAATTGATGTTTACTGCACAAACCCGAAACACTTTACAAATTTTAAACAAAGATGATAACAAACCCCAAAAAGAAAACTCCAATTCCGAAAAGACATCTAGTTTTATTATCTATCATTGTATCCCTAGAGCTTGGATCCTCTTTATCAGTGACAATGAGGAGTGGTTTTTTCGCTTCCATTCTTCCGCGCTCTCCTTCCTTTGCCCTTGTTCAATGAAGCATTTGTCATAGCCATCGAGTATGTTGACAATCTGCCTGATACTTGGTCTTAGCTTTGGGTCAGAGCGGAGCGCCTGCATCCCAGATTTCCACCCATCCTCACCAGTTCTATGATTGAAAAAATCCCCATCCCTAATCACAGTCTGGCCAATTCCTCCTCTCCTATGTGTGCTCTCACAGTCAGAAAGCTTTTAAAACCAATTAGTAACTAAGGGACTACGGCTGAGGATAATCAACCGCAATCTGTGCCAACACAGAATAACCATCTCAAGTCATTGACTACACCAAAGCTATAAAATAGCTTGGGTTGGTTCACCACTTTCCATATACTCCGGTGAAATGTAAAAACCGAAATTCTCACGAACTAGAATAAGTTTTTGTCAGCAACATGATGATGATCTGTCATTTCTTGTTAAGAAACCAGCAAGGGCCAAGCAAGCGAGCTCGGGTTCAGTTGGAGTCGAGAATGATCGATGAAGCAAGTAATGTTTTGGAATACTTGCTCATCCCATTTCCTCATGGAGATAACGAATTTGCAGAAGCAGTGATTGATTGTTGTACCGGTGATGCATTGTAGACTGCCCACTCCTATGGTCTTGATGAAATAGGGGGTGCCGTAAAAGACGGGTTGCTGAGTAATCGTACACAACTAGCATTTCTCCTTGCTCAGTACACCATCCACGAAGTTGCACCAAGTTCCGGTGGCGCAGATTTCCCAAGTTCTGGAGTTCATTTGTGAAGCGCGCCCGCAGTGCAGGACATGTTTTCATGCCTAGTCTTTTCACTAGGACGTGGTGCTGGTTGTCAAGAATGCCATGGTAAGCAGTTCCAAAGTCTACTTCAGCCACCCTCCGGGAATCTGCGAAATTGTTTGTGGCAGAAATGATTTCTTTGAAGCTTATTTCACGTGGAGTCTCGATCATGGGGAAAGCATTTGGGCGGCTGTGGCAGCTGTTGTCTGATGGGCTGACATCGCCGTTTCCATTTTCAGCAGTTGCATATATTGTTTCTCCCTTGGCTGTGAAAAACATAGATGAATTAGAAGCGATTGTTTCAGTGGTGGAGGTGTTTGTGGTGGTGGATATGTTGCTATTACTACTATTGCTTGTGGAAGAGAGAGATATATAGTTTGGGTGGGTGGTGTTACATGATGGAGATCTGGCAATTTTGCACAAAGGATTGCCAGAACAGTACTTCCAGAACCCATTTCATGTTAGGCCGTGACTGGGGGGTCGTGGCAAGAGGTAGGCCTAAGACAGCACAAGAATGGATCAACGCTCCATGTCAGAAAGTTTGTAAGACCCTCCGAAGTCGGACTATCCCCTGCTTGCAAAGCCATTCCTTCATCGTAGAGCCCTCGTATCCCGTCGAGGTAAATAATTGACTCATCTTGGTATGTGAGATCCACCCCCGCCGGCCTGCAAACAATCTCCAGCACAACCATCCCAAAACTGCACACATCAGATTTTGCTGGGGCAGAGCTGCGTCTGTGGAAGCTCTCTGGCGGTAAGTACCCAATTTGTTCCACCATTCTAGTAGTTTGTCCAGTCGAAACTGGTTGATTGGTTTTATTGATGGGTCCTTATTGGTACTCCAAGTTCTGTTCTATCCACCTAGCTAATCCAAAGTCAACCTAGACCTTGAATTATATTGGAATCAAGCATCCATTACTCGTCTTTCCATCCATGAATGATTCGAGTCGCAACGTTCATGGAGATAGAACAGTTGCATCCGCCAAACCATTCATTATCTTTACTCGCCGCTTCCCACATAAAGGGTCATCGCAGCTCCCCACCTTTTTCCGGCCGCCTGAAAAGTATCCGGTCAAGGTGCGGTTGGGATGTGTTCATAACAAGAAGCAACTGATCATCATGAACACCTACCACTAACGGAGGCTGACAAGATTCCGTGGCGTAGATGAGCCAGCCACCAGCTCCGCCGCAACGTCTTCTCAAACCCGCTCCCCTCTCTCCGCCAAAAACTTCACAGCAACCACAGTTCCATCAACTAGGCAAACAGCTCTATAAACACTACCAAATCTCACTCCCAAGAATCGACGTCTTGCTAAACCCATTCCGAACCTATATACAGGCTCGCATAGCTGAAAGTTCTTGGCTTATTGCCGCAAACCTTTTCTAAAAGCTGAACCCCCTCCGTATCATGAAACAGACCGGAGGGTTTCTTTCTTGGCCATGAAGATGGCGAAAAGTAGCCCATTTTGACTCAAAGAACCTATAAAGCGAATGGTCTTAGAATTTTCAAGAATATGGGCAGCACGGCGGCGATGTTGCGACTCTTTTTTGGTTGGTTTATGAAGTTGGGTATGATCTTTCTGCTCGACTTCATCAAAATCTGCAGGTAAAACGAAACAGAGACGGTTCAACTGCATTGTAGTGGTGGTGCTGTTGGTGGCTTAAATGGCATTAGGAATTAATGGTTTGAAATGAAAATATGAAAGTAGAAGTTGTGTGTGTATATATATATATATATAGAGAGAGAGAGAGAGAGGTTTAATATATTATGATAATAATATAGGTGTGGGTGTAGATATGTATATATGTTGGTAGGATTATTTGGTGGGTTATGGTTATATTCAAACGCGGTTAGGTTGCATGGTTGAATTGTATGAGAAAGGTGATAATCGGCCAACCAACCACATGTCTGGCACCTTTATTTCCGTGATGTAAGCCATGAATGAATTACTAGATTAGATAATACTCCGTAGAATGATTCCTTCTTTGTGCAGTTGGAAAAAAACACCATTTGTTCACTCATCAATCGTGTGCTTTCCCTGTGGAACTTTCAGTTTCTTGAAGCTTTTGTTGGCAGGTCTATGGCTCCTCTGCTCCAGGCCAATCTTCTTTCTTTCCACGTATTCCTTTGTCCACAGAAATAGAAGGTTTTGTTGTGCTGGTACCGTATATACCCTTAAAAACAGTAATTTATTCATACAATAATTATATAATAAAATAAACTCGAAGACTTAATCTTAAGCCTTTAAATCTCAAATTAGAGTAAGCTTAATGCATTTTAACAGTGTATCGGGAAAAAATAAAAAATTTAAAAATAAAATTTTAATGCATTTTATTTTAGTGGGAGTAAAATAAAAAGATTATAAAATTTTAAAGATTAAATAAAAAATAAATATAAAAAGAACAAAATAATTAAAATTGTAAAAGCGAAAGAGAAAGAGAAAAAAAAAAGAAATAAATAGATATAAGCAGCTCTGGAGAACCGTTTTATAATATATAAATAGACAGACAGGATCAGGTAAGGGCTCCCTTACTTTGTTAAAATGCGGACTTTTTTTTTTGATTTTTTTTGGTTTTTTTTTTTAAACAACTAAAAAAAAATATTTAATTATTTTATGAGAACTGAAATTTTGTCTAATATATGTTTTGGGCGTGTTTGAATACTATACCAAAAAGTGGTGGCTAACAATTGGACAGACTGATCTATACATATTTTGTTATAGACCCAAAATCACATCCCAAACACTGTATTATGAAATAAATTTCAGTTCCATAAATATTAAATATTTTTTTTAGTTGTTTTTAAAAAAAAACCAAAAAAAATCAAAAAAAAAAAAAAGTCCGCATTTTAACAAAGTAAGGGAGTCCTTACGTGATACTGATCCTGACCCTATAAATAGATATAAATATATGTACTCTTCAGGTCCAGATATCACAACTCCTTTTACTTTTACTTTTCTATATACATTTTAAGTTTTTTTTTTCTTTTCTAGAATCAATATTATTTTTGTCACATGCTTATAAAATCCAAGTCAACGGAATTTTAATAAGAAAATAAAAATAAAAAAGTCAATTGGGGTTAAATGCGTGTGTGATGACGACTATTTGGTTCTGGAATATCAGGCTGTAGTTATTTTCATCTATTTATTGGGTTAGTATTTTCATTTTCCCTTCTTTTTCTTTTCTTTTCTTTTCTTTTCTTTTCATTCCTCTGATGATTAGTTCCAAGAACCTAACAAAAATAAGCTGAGTTGTTAAAAAGAAAAAATACTAATAAATTAAACAAAAGTAATGTTAGGAATATGACCTTGGATCTCATATTGGTAAAACTAATGTTAGGAATTTCACATTCTTTATCAAAATTTAGAGTAATTTTAAAATAGAAAATTGATATTTTCACAATTTTTTTGATATTTCTATATATAAAAGTGTCGTTACGACGAGAAAAACCGTCGCTATAGGATCCGTGCGACATTTTTTATATGGAATATCATTTTCTGTTGTGAAAATATCATGAGTTTCCTTAAAATAATGCGTCTTCAGAGTATTGATATCAAATATAGTAATATAATTTTATAATTAAGTACGTCATCATTGTTAAACAAACCCACAAACAAAGGCTCACAAAAACTCACCTAATTTTAGAATTAAATTTGAGAGTTAAATATCACAATACTTCAATCTTAACCATTAGGTGAAGACTTTATCAACACATTTTTTTTATATGTTGAGTTTCGCTATGTATTACGATAAATTTATGTCGAAATACAATTATGAAACTTATTAATATATGAGAATGGTAATAATTATAGGAAAATCTCACTTATTAGATATCATGATAAATACTTTGACTAATGTATGAGTTATTCTTTTTAGTTTACACCAAAAATTTATTTATTATTGGATTTGAACTAATGACCCCCCCCCCCCGCCCCCGCCCCCGCCCCGCCCCGACCCGCCCCGACCCGAGTCGCTCCAACGATCTAAGGTAGGGGTGCAAAGACATTAGAGTGACCATCTATATTAATAAGATAGAATTCATTTTGAATTTAGGCGGGAAAGCACAATAACGATTCAGATTTATTCTAATTAATTTAGGCGACAAAGAGTGATGGGCGAGGAAAAAGGAGAAGGAGAAACAGAAAATAAAAGTGGGATTGTTGAAATGGAGAGAGAGAAGAATTTCGTTACGTATTACGATAAATTTATGTCGAATTACAATTATAAAACTTATTAATATATGAGATTGGTAATAATTATAGAAAAATCTCACTTATTAGATATCATGATAAATACTTTGACTAATGTATGAGTTATTCTTTTTAGTTTACACCAAAAATTTATTTATTATTGGATTTGAACTAATGACCCCCTCCCCCCCCCCCCCCAACGATCTAAGGTAGGGGTGCAAAGACATTAGAGTGACCATCTATATTAATAAGATAGAATTCGTTTTGAATTTAATTAGGCGGGAAAGCACAATAACGATTCAGATTTATTCTAATTAATTTAGGCGACAAAGAGTGATGGCGAGGAAATAGGAGAAGGAGAAACAGAAAATAAAAGTGGGATTGTTGAAATGAAGAGAGAAGAAGAATTTTGTTACGTCGTGTCTTCAGACGCACACAATTACTAATAGAGCTCTAAGGTGCAAAGGCATTAGAGCTACCCTATCAAGATCGGTAAAGAGCCTTAAGAAAGTAGATATACTCCTCCTTGCATGAAACTAAAAAAAGGAAACATTGTTATATCATCCTTTTAAAATTAGAGATATAATTTAATTTTTAAAATCAAACAATAGCATATTAAACTTTAAATTGATATAAAATTATTTAATTTTAATTGATATAATTATTATAATTATAAAATATATAACAAAAATTATTAATTACAATATTTATTTAATTTTAAATTTATATAGATCATACTAATTTTAAACTTTAATATGACCCTTGCATGAATCATATTTGAAACCTCACTCTATACCTTGCTGTTTGAAAGTGATTAATTACCTAACAAAAGCACGTGGAGCTGAGGCCAAATTAAGGGGACCAATAAAGTCCATTATGCAGGTGATTCAAGTCCAGAATTTTCAACCATATTAGTATTCCAAATCTAGGGATTAGATTTTCCCAATAAAAACTAAATGCATAGTTAGTTGCATGTATATAACTTAAGAATGAACTCTTCTATGCCAACATAAAAATTAGACATAAAAACGGATTGACTATATTTGAATTTTATCTATTTATATTTTGACCCTCTATTGAGGGGTCAAAATATAAATAGGTAAAATTTAAATACACTCGAATTTAATTTTTATGTTGATATATAATTTTTGTTTAAGAATAAGATGGTGTAGAAATAAGGAAGTGGGAGCTGTTTGGTTGAGTTGGGTCACTAGTTTGCCTACTCCTCCTCCTGCCTTTTTTTTTCTTAATTAGCATCAATTTGATTGTGATATGTAGGAATCAAAATAAAAATAAAAATGGAGAACTATATTAAGGACACACACACACATATATATATATATATATATATATATATATATATATATAAGTTGGATCAGGTGCGGGAGTCCGCATTTTGTTAAAATACGGATTTTTTTTTCTTTTTTTTTAAAAAAATAACTAAAAAAAAGTTTAATATTTTATGAAACTGGATTTTTTTTTTCATAATACAGTGTTTTAGGCGTGATTTAGATACATATAACAAAACAGGTCTGTACAGACTGTTTTGTTATATGTATCCAAATCACGCCCAAAACACTGTATTATGAAAAAATTATAATTTCATAAAATATTTAAAAAAATTAGTTGTTTTAAAAAAAAGCAAAAAAATATAAAAAAATGGTCTGCATTTTAAAAACGTCCGGGATCCCATATAGAATCCGGACTCTCTCTCTCTCTCTCTCTCTCTCTCTCTATATATATATATATATATATATATATATGCAAGTATTTCAATTAAATTCTTATATATCACTCCCACCATCTTTTAAAGATTATTTTAACTATAGTTTTTATATTTATTAAGGTAATCATATTTATATATGATTATTTTTTTTCAATGATTATGTTTTTGCAACTAATTACGGGAAAATGCCAAATTAACATATTTTTGTTTCGAAACAGGAGGAATATTAAAATCAAAAAGTGGAATTATGACTTATTCATCACCAACTTCTATTTGTATTATGAATTACTAAAAAGGGTCTTAATCATGCAACTAATTAATATTTTCTAGTGACGAGCTAATGATGTAGGTGGGAGTGGGAGTGGGAGTGGAAGTGGGAGTGGTGGGTGGACATTTTCTAATTAGTGATTAATTATTAGATTTGGTTAAGATTAGATAAATAGCTTAAATTTGTCAAAAATCAGTAGCATTTTTTCCTTGGAAAATCTTATTTTAAAGGCTTAGAGTGGGTGACATTGGTGCTTTTATTCAACTTTGGATTGCCTGCATGTTGAATTATGTATATGCTCCCACTATTTTTGAGAGGAAATTGATATTTTCATATTATTTTTTGATATTTCCATATTTAGGACCCATATATTAGCTGACGTGTCTAATTTTTATTGGCTAATATGCGGGTCATCGTCATACATATGAAAATATCAGTTTTTTTTTTTTGAAATAATATGTACACGAGTAACAAGTTGTGGTGTTACATCTAATTATTATTAAATTTCATGTTTAAGATATAGAAATAAAATAATGTTACAGACAAACTATTTTATAAATATTTTACAAATTGTTGACGTGACATACTCCATCTCAGCATATTGATCGATAAATGATTTTAATATAGTTTTCGGTCCCACACAATATACTGAGATGAATTATCATTATCTCGTTGTAGCGCTAAATTCAAAGACCCAAAACCTTTGTCACCAAATTTTGACTTTTTGCATATGAGTGTGTAATCTGATCAATTTTGACTTTGATACGTTTGGAGATTCAAACGCACCGCACTGCTCCATTTTTAAAGATGACGTTTGCGAGTTAAATAAGTTGTGTTTGAAATAAACTATTTGTAAACAATCAAGATAAAACGTGGGGATATTCAAGGGTGTTTAGGTTGTAATTCATTCAGTAGTATCACTTACCAAATCAGCCAGAAAAATTTTACTTTTTTCGTCTGCTGCTTACAGACTAATCATTTAAGTCATTTTATGTTTACACCAAACAGTATGAATAGCTTATTCAATCAGAAATTATCTCATTCAGACCCATTAAGTTGTTGTCAAACAGCCTCTAAAAAGTCTTCTAAATTTATGTGACACTTTTTTTTTAGAACAGATTGCGTGACGCTTAAATAGACAAGAGGTGTTGTTTATTTTATAAATGTTTGACCTTAATCTGAAGTGAACAACAGATCTAAATAAGCTCAACCCAATTAGTAATATAATGAATACTAATAAAAAAAATTGATATTTTCACAATACTTTTTGATATTTCTATATGAAAAGTGTTGCTATATATGTATAGCGATAGAGAAAATCGTCGTTATAAGATCTATAACGACACTTATCATTTTCTATTGTGAAAATATCGATGGTAGCATCTCAACCTGAATACTAACTGTTTGAATGTAAATGTATTATTTGTTTATTGATTAGTTTGAAAGATTTAAATTGATTTGTTTTCCTGATTTAACTCTCGGAAATGTGTTGCCGGAGAATTTATTAGATATATAAGGCTAAAAGTCTATTAGAAAAAAAAATGCTTAATTAACAATTTAATAGAAAGATTGATATATGATCATAAATGTTATCACGTGCACTCTTCATGAGATCTGGAAAATAAATTTGGTTTATTTATTTATTTTATTTTATTTTATTTTGTTAAATTTAGAGTATATTGAAAGAAATCAAAGAATTTTCAACATTTGTCGCAGTGGTTTAAATAAAGCTTCGGGACGAGCCGTAAAATCGGACGTCCTAGGATCAAATCCCACTAACTGCAAAGTATCAAGCCCGAAAAGGTCACGGGGCCACAAAAACGCAGGCGCAAGTCTGTATAAAAAGTCTGATTCGAAATGAGGAGATTAGTTTGAATGCAATCAGAAAACTCCATATTATCAACATAAAAAAAGCCAAAGGAACAAGATCTAGGGCATACACTAATTATACTTAGGCATGTGAACTGAGTTTAAGGTTATCTAAATTTGGTCCAATTTAAAATTATCGGACTTGACCAATTTGGGTTATGATAAGTTTGTCCAAATTTGATCGAAATAAAATTACGAATAGGGGTGAAAACAAGTCGAATCTCAGCGAACACTCTAATGCTCAGATTCGGCTCGACTCGAAAAAATTCAGATCGAATTCGACTCGAATTTGATAAGGAATTTTTAATTTTACGCCAGATTCGACTCGGATCATTACTCGGACCTACTCGAGTCGTTTACAAAACGAGTTACTCACGAGCCTTCAAATCGAGTTTCAAATATGAACCATTTCATTTAATATTGAACCACTACATACTAAATTGATTATTGAACTAATGTTTATATAAGTATTTTACTTTTATTTATGTAAAGAAATTACAAAGAATGTAATACGAATTGACAATCAATTCACTAATTTATTCAAGTACAAGTTTACACAATTTAATATTACACTTTATAAATTATAAAGATTGATACAAATATCATATATTAATTAGTTTGTTAGTATGGATCAGACCAGTATTCGAATATGATTCATCGAGCATGTATCGAGTATGGTTTAAGAAAAAAAATGAAATACTCGAACCATAATCTGAGCGAATACTGGTATACTCGAATTCAACTCGTGTATCATTAAACAGAAAACGAATATTTATCATATTCAACTCGAATCAACTTCGAATTCGAGTTTATCTTGAATCGAGTATCGAGCTACTCTGCTCGACTAACCCCTTAATTACGAATAAAATTGAGAGCTTCAGATTTTTTCGATCAAGCCCATATTAAAATATACAGTATTACCGAGATTGACTTCTGTGCTCAAAAAATATAATTTCAAGTAACTTACTTAAAATGTTTGGCATACGTCACTCTTCATGCTAATAAAATTGAAGTTTAAATTAACATTAATGAGCTATTTTATAAATAATTTATTATTTTTAATATCTCATCTTAATTTTTTTATGTAATTACTGAATTTGTTCCGAATGACCAATTTAAAAAAACTGTTTGTGGGAAGAAAAAAAAAATTGATATTCGTGGAAAGAAAAAAAAAGAAAATTGATATTTTAGTAACACGTTTTGATATTTTTGCATGTAAAACCTATTTTTTAACCAAACTAATATTAATATAGAAAAATTTTAATTAAATATAAATAGATAAAATTATAAAACACTCGCGTCTAATTTTTATATTCATATAAAAAAACTCATTAATATATGATTAAAAAGTTAACCTCACGTACGAAAATATTAAAAAAAAAATGATACGAAAATATTAGTTCCCAAAAAAAAAAATCCAAACCATAGCTTCTTTTCTTTTATTTTTGAAATAATCCTAATCATATCTAGTTACATGATTTAAAAAGTGATATAAACCACCATACCTACGTGGCACCGCCATAGAAATTCTGTGGGCTCAGCACAGACAAATTTGCAATCTAATAACGGAAAACCCAACCAGCGACGACGTCGTACCGTGTTTAAACTTTTAGTCAAAACATGCACAATTTCCCATGAACTATCAAGAACAATTGTTGTACGAAGCACTCGTATGAATTTTTCTCAGCAAATTTCAAAATATACCCATTATCATTTCAATTTTAGGGTTTCTAAATTCACAAACAGCAATCAAGAAGAAGAAAATCTCTTACCAGAATCTCTCGAATTCTCTGTTTTTCACAGTGGGTAATTCTCCCTTTCTCTCTCTCACAAATCATTTTGTACACATTTTTGGGTGCCAATAAGGAAAGAAATTCGGTAAACTACACCCCTTTTAATTAAAGTCCAGTTTTTTTTTTTTGGGGGGGGGGGATTTTTCTTATAAAAAATAAACAGAAAAGGGTTTAGTTGATTTCCTTTTCTGATTAGTTTCTTGTGGATTAAACAGAAATTAGTGATATCAGGGAAAATGGCTTGCAAGGCTATGGACTTTTGGACTTTTAATGGGCTAGTGGGTGCTTTTCTTGATCTTGCTATAGCTTATTTCTTACTCTGTGCATCTAGTATTGTATTTTTTGCCTCAAAATTTCTGGCTTTGTTTGGATTGAGCTTAGCTTGTCCTTGTGATGGACTATTTGTCAACCCCAATAGCAATTACTACTTGCAGAGGCTATTAGTTGATTTTCCGACTGAGAAAGCCTCTTCCTTTCAAATGTCTGTTAGAAGTAAGCTCCCTTTTGATTCGGTTTTGGCAAAAGATCAAAACTTGGATTCGAGTATGAAGATGGTTGAGGATGGAAATTGTTATGGTAATGGGTTTGATGAATTGGAAGGTGAGGCATCCTGTAGTTCGATTTCACAAAATGTGGTTGATCGAGAGTCGATTCCAAGTAATGAAGATGGTGTTGAGTTTGGTCTGACTAGTTGGCGGAAGGTTGATATGAAGGGTAAGGGGATCCCAATTCACAAACCGACGATTGGTATCCGTCATCGTAGAAAAGTTGGATTTGGTTATGGAAAATTTTCTTCAGCGTCGTCTTATGACAAGCTTGGTGTTCCTTGCTCTCCCTATAGCATTAATAAGGGGCAGAATGAGACAGTTGGAGGCAGGTCAGTTCCTGCTGATTTCGGAGGTGGAGCTAACTGCTTTCTTGGTGAGTGTAAATTGCATTTTAAATATGTGTTTTGAGTTCAATATCATTGTTCCACGATTGTTAGTCTAATATATAGTTAAGTTCTGCTTTAAGCTGAGAGAAAAGACAGAGAGGTGTTAGGTTCATTTATAGAAAATGTTACAGTGTATGAGTTGTAAAAATAAAAACGATTATGGTAAAATGCTCAAAATACTGTGGCCTTGCAATAAATGATTCTCCAATGCATTAAAAGCTACAAAGTAAACTACTTGTCTGTTGATATCAATGCCTCCAAATTCCAAACTATCTTTCTGGTGAAAAGATGCCTCAAAAGAATTTAGAAAAACTGTTTATTCATTTAACACAAGGAGAAACTGTAACAACAATGTAGGACAACAGAACTAAATAAAGGAGGGGATATACAAAAACTTGAAGAGAAAACCCGTGTTTCTATAAATAAACTTCGACCTGTACATCTGAAAGTTGTTGGTAAATGGTAAGTAATTGTTGGCCCTCCTTTTGCCTTCTACTTTAAGTCGTCATGCACCGATCCTCATGGTTATTCCTTCGGTAAACTCACAATGTGAACTGTCAGAATCATGTTTTAAACTTGAATTCACGATGTATAGTTGAAATCCTTACGGTTAAAAGAATATAGGACACGGATAATATATGTATAAATCAATAAATAGCTGAAATTTTGTGTACCTTATTGTTTTAATAAAACAGTGCTAATGTTTCTGTGGGTGGTATCTAAATTTAGATGACGGGGAGGCTCATAATGTCATGTTTATAGGGAATAGAGGTTTGCATGACATTGACTTGAATCATACTATTGATGAAAACAAAGCCAGAGAGATGAATGAATCATTTGATGTAGAGTTAAGTGATGCTCGAGGGACTCTTGTTGATGGTGATGACATAAATACAATTAGAGTTTTAGAGCAAGCACTTGAAGAGGAGCATACTGCTCGTGCTTCCCTCTACCTCGAGCTTGAGAAGGAGAGAAATGCTGCTGCTACTGCTGCGGATGAAGCTATGGCTATGATTCTGCGTTTGCAGGAGGAGAAAGCATCCATAGAAATGCAAGCACGACAATATCAAAGGATAATAGAAGAAAAATCTGCTTACGATGCAGAAGAAATGAACATTCTTAAAGAAATCCTTTTGAGGAGGGAGAGGGAAAAACATTTCTTGGAAAAGGAAGTTGAGGAATATAGGCAGATGATAAATCCTGCTAATGAGCAATTAGAAGGTCATGTTCAGGATATGGAGGACAACCAGAGACGAGAGCACGCTTCTTCAGTTCACCTGACTGAGTATACAGATCCGATGCTACATGAGCTTAGCGAATCCATTGAAAAGAAGGAAATGGTAAAAGGTAGAAGTTCAAATCTTGAGGTGACATCTATTGATATGCAAAAATATTCTCTTGTTCAATTGGGAATTCAAGAGTTGGACGAAAATGCTGACTTTTCACAACAGTGGGACCAAGGCAAACAGTTTTCTTCAAAATGCATGAATGACGGAAACAAGGAGCTTCAGGAGAAGGAGATGGTAACCTCAAACAATAGTCAACATGCTCAACCAAAGGAAGGGCAGAAATTGAAGACATACTTGCAGTCTTATGAGGTAAGTAGATCTCAAGAATATACTTTGCTTGAGAAAACCATTCCCATTGTAGGGAAAGAAGAAAAGAATGGTTCTGTGAATTCATGTGAAGGAGCAGCAAACAATGTTAAGACTCAAAATGAAAGTGGGATATATATTCTAAATGATGGTCAAGATTTGGAGGGACGTGGAAAAGATGTATCTCTGGGAAGCAAAGTTCCGTTAAACATAATGTTTGACAAGGAGCTGGATGTTCATATCATTGATGACAGCTCCAAATGTTGTAATGAGGTCAACAAAAAGAAGAGCGAGCTGCTGTCAGAAACTGATACTACAGAGGTTAATATTGGTGATCTCCCACATGAAGCTTCCATAATCCAGAAAATTGGCACTAAAAGTGATTCCTCAAGTACTAGCAGGTTGGATTCCGTGACAGACATTAACAGGAGCAGTTCAGACATGGCCATTCGGCTACCATCATCGGGCTCAGTGGGCAGATTCTTACTATCTGATATGCGAAGAAGTTCCATGTCTGCATTAGATACCGAAAGGATAAAAATTGATAAACAAGTTGAGTGGCTTAGAGAAAAGTTAAGGACAGTGCAAGAGGGAAGGGAGAAGCTCAACCTTTCTGTGGAACATCGGGAAAGAGAGAAGTTGCAGTTGCAACGGTTGGAGGATATAGTCTGCCAGCTTCGGGAGATTCGGTAGCTGAGAGAGCCGGAAAAGGCTGTACGTCAGGTGTCTTTGCGACCTCCATCCTCTAAGGTTTGGCCTCAGAACACAGTCTATTCAATACTTTTTAATCATATAGTTACCAAATAGACATTGGCAAATGATTGGAAAGAAATCATTCCTACAATTTCCATTGAATAACTTCCAAAATCACTTGGATCTCGGAAGCTCATTCCCATGTAGGCAGCGCTGTGTGTCATACCATTGATTATTCATAAAATTTGTTTTATTACATTTTTATATAGGCTTATCTCAATCAACTTTTAGTTATCCATGTGTACTGCGACACCACAGCGCATTACTCAATTTGTTATGTTTAACACACATAGTTACTAAACTTGGTCTAAACATGGTTGTTGTTTCATGCATTGGCGATACATTTATGCAAGAAGACATTTTGTGGGTCCAAACAGTAATTTTGGTGAGTTTAAGTACTTTAAATAGCAAAAAATGAAAATCGAGCATATAATTTTAGTTATTACTACGTAATGATGCTCTTGGGACGTTCTTCATTAATAATGCTCTTGGGCCTCTTGACATGTTATAGTCTACCGCCGCTTGAAGTACTGATCACCAAGATTATGTTTTAGGTTATGTCAAAGAAAAGGAGGTGTCGAACTGCATCTTCAAACAAGAGCTCTTGAGGTATGAAATGTATTCGTATTTATGAGCTGCTTGATTTATTCCCGATACTAAGAAACATTTGCTTGATAATAAAGATTGATAGTTGATTTCCTGAATTTTTACAGGTAAGCACTGGGGACAGATTTCTGGGGTCAGTGTCTATGTTCCAAACAGATTAGTGTTGGAATATATAAATCAGTGCAGGGCAAAGAGTTCTAATATATGTACTAAAGTCATCCATGTTAGTTTCTATAAAAGCAAGTTTTACAATTGAGAAACATCGTTAATTCATTAGCTAACTATGTGATGTTCATATTCGAGGGAGATCCTCCTTTGTATGATTCATAAAGAGCATAACAGCTTCGTGTAGTTTTAAATCTCCTGCAAGAACAAAAGTTATCGCGCTTCAGATACAAAGCTTATAAACAAAAGAAGGGTCCGTCCATACAAGTGGATGGATGTAATCTGACCTCGCTTGATGCCAACAGCTGATAAAGCATCATGAACAGACTTCCACACCAGTAATTCCATCAAGTTCTTCCATAGCTGCAACCAAACCACTGCATGGAAAATCTTTTGCTTCCGACCATCAGTAACTGCCTCTAGCGTAATATGGTACAAGAAGCTAGACAACCCTGTGTGGCTTGCCCCTACCACCCTCACAAATTGGAGACGAGCATCCTAAACAAGAAGAAAAATCTAATTATTAAACACATAAATAAGGCTCACAAATACATATTTAATGTCCACAAGTGGCCGCTCTTTCTCCTCTAAACTATCTAACCCCCCCCCCCCACCCCACCCCACCCCACCCCACCACCATAGCATGGCCCAAAGGAAATAAGGAATCATATCCGACTTGCGCAGGGCTCCTTTTAGGAACTCAAACACCCCAACCCCTTCATGCCATTAAAAGCTGAATATTGAACTCAAACACCCCAACCCCAATCCGACTTGCATAAAGTTTTGAGTCAATGTTATAAAGTTACTTTTGTTGTCAAGTTTCTTCACTACTTTTCATGTTCTCCATCGCAACTAATATCAAGAAAGGAAAAAAAATAATCAAAAATGATATGTTCAATATTGATAACAATTAGCTCGGTGAGTCAACAAGTATAGAAATTGATGAGGATTAAAGTAAGAGAAATTTAATATTATTGAGTTATTATTATATATTATTTATTAATGATTTTAATGTAATTAGTTTATTTAGTAGATAATATTAGGATATATTTAATTATATTAGTAGAATACTCTACAATATTAATTGTTAAAGGTAGTAGGTAATCACCATAGTTATTACGGTACCACAGCGAGTCATAGCCGCCGCCATGACGTCTGTATGGCGACAAGTCATTTACAATGTGCAATTTATATATTATTTATTTTACTTAACAAGTATATTGACAATAAAATTTTATGTACATTAAAACCCAAAACATAACACTATTGAATAATATTAAAAACACAATTACTGTAAATACTTAGCAATAACAATCCAAAAATAAAACACTTGCTATTAAAAACTAGTAGAAGAAATGAAGAATTCAATAAACACCACATAACAAGCCAAAATAATGTCTAGATTCTCTACACTAGTCTCTAAACATCGTTCAAGCAAACTCATCAAGAATAAGGTCATCTCTATCTCCTCTACGAGAACTACTCTCATTCAAAGGCGTAGGTCATCTTTATCAAAAATCATCCTCCACATCTTCATCATCATTTGGAATTCTCTCTTCTTCATCAACTTCATCAGTCGGAGTCGGAATCCATCAACCTTGATTCTCTTGAAGTTGAACCACCACCACGTCCACGTCGAGAGTACGTAATGACATTATCACTAATATTATCACGAGCCCTCCTTGAAGGATTGCGACCTTCAAGCGTGTTGGATGCACCGGTTGCTCGATCCACGTCATTCCATGTAAGATCCTTCCCAAGATGGACAACATCGGCCTCATTATTGATCCATTCATTACCTCATTCAAAGTCATCAATGGCTAATGATAAAAAAAAAAATCCAAGTTCACTCTTTTTTTGGAAACTTGAAACGATATTTTGATTGTATTGGATATACACCAAGTCACTCAATCGTTTTGTATTCCAATCTATCCCTTTTCGTCGTATCAATAGTCGTTTTGCTCTAACGTTTGCAATGTCTCTCCTCTATAACTTATTCGGGAGTCTTCCTTAGAAGTGCTTCAACCGTCTTTGTTGGAGCTTTTGGTCGTGCCTTTTGGAATTGAAAGCAGCCTTCTTCCTTTTGGAAGCGATCCTATAACTTGGGATAATGTTAGAGGAAGCATTTGAAGCCATGCTTAGAGGAGTAAATGATTGTTCTTCTTGCATTTCTACTATCATCATCATCCAACTCAACTGGTTTGTTCCTCTTTTTACTATTCAAAGTCAATTGCATCTCCCTCATAATTCCGATGGATGTTTTAGGGTACTTCGCTACATCTCCAAAATTTCCTGCTAGATGTTGCTTCAGCCTTTTGATTCCCGAACGACATTTCTTTCCACAAAGGATACATTGCACTACATTTTTATTACTCATATCCAACCAATACCCATATTTTCAACTCGGATCATTTGAATTAACCTTTCTTTTCGGGTCCTTAGTTATATTCATAACCATCGGATCTCGAACTTTTCGCCATTTAGTTTTTTAGTTTCTACATGCCTGTTCGGGAATGACTTATTTTAAATGACTTATAAGTTAAAATATAAGTTGTTTTAAGTTGCGACTTATAAATAAAAGTGTTAGTTCCCAGTAGGCACAATAGATCTAGAAGGGGGGTTGAATAGATCTTTTTTAATTTAAATACTTTTCTAGTTTATTTTGTATTGCTAATAATTTAGCATATGACAAACTTAAGAATCTATTCAAGCACAGCGGAATAAGTAAAAGATCCCCTTCATTGATATATTCATAATCATACATACATTGTTCGTAGAGTTAGTTCAATGGTAAGTAGTTAAAACATACATAACAGTTATAGCAGTTAATGTATATAATGTAAATGACATAAAATAAAAGACACAAGGGGTTTTAAGTGGTTCAGAGACTCAAGCTCCTAATCCACTCTTCTGCTTTCAACTAGCAGGATTTCCACTAAGGAAGGGCAGCACCCTGAATCACTACGATTCCTTCAAGGCCAGCAGTCTTGGGACTTCAATTCACTAAGAACTCTTCAAGGCCAGCAGCCTTGAAACTTCTCTAGCTCCCTAGGAACTCTTCAAGCCCAGCAGTCTTGAAATCTCATTTAGTCCCTCCGGACAAGGACCCCTCAGGCCCTGACTTCTTGTTGTTGTAGTTGTTGTTGTTGTTGGTGCTGAGCTGCTAAGATGTCATTAAGCTCTAAACATCTTTTGTACTTAGCAGCTTGGTGTGGTCCTCTATGCATTCTGCTTCGAGTCTGGACCACGTCTTCTTTTTGTGCAGCTGATCTTCACTCTTTTCTGCTCATCTTCATCTGGTATCTGCTTTGCACCATCACCATCTGGGTTTGCTAAGTCTCTGTGCTTTTAGTAGACTTTGTCTGACACTTAGCAATTCCTGAACCCTTCTTGAATACTTTGCAGATATGGTTCTGCACTTGTTCAGTCTCAGCTTTTAGGTTCATAGTGATTCGTAGAGTGGCTCTCTTGATCTTCTTCGTACTCAGCCACTTTTATGAATGCTATCATCTTGGCCTTCTCGACTCTCAGCTTAACTGTCATCATTAGTGGCATTCTCATCTTTGTTGAGTGAAGCTTTGATCTGTTTGAGTTCTTCTTCAAAGCCGCTTCACTTCCACTTTGGTAGTCTCACTGTCACTGAGACTTGTGTTGTTGATCTTTGGTGGAACTCGTAGAGTCAACTATAGCATTCACCAACAACTCAACGATTCTGCAACTTAGCAATCATCAACAACTCTTGATCTTTGGGGCTCTGTTGATTTATACTGCTTTCTGATCTTCCCGTTGGAAAGTAGCCGTTAGAAGCTATTCAAATGACTTCACAGATCTCGAGTTATTTGGTGCAGACTGCAAATGTGACATGACATCTTTTTCTGACTTTCTGACACTGCAATCTACTGTTTCACCTACCCCATCAGAGATGTCACTTTCATGTCTCGGGCAGGTAGTCAACTTTATTTCTTCCTTCTGATTTCTGAATCAGAGGTTGTCCTTTTACATCGATGCTCTCAATAAGCTCTATTCGAATATCAATCTTCAGATTGAGCCGTTGCCAATGCCTCAATCTTCAGTTGTTCGAACTCTACGATTCTGATGCACATCTTCTTGGACTTGATCGTAGTGTCTTGTTGACTGTTGCTTCTTGACTTGTAGAGTTAACACTACGATGTTGAAGAGTGTTCATTAGATCTTCAATGTGCAACACCTCTTCCTTCTCTAGTGCAGTGCTTCAACACTTCTGTTTGCCTCGACTGTTCTCAGATACTGATGGCTTGACTTCTTGCTCTAGCCCTTTCTGAATAACAAGACACTTCAGATTTGTGGCGTGTCCAGCTCGCTTTCTCCTTGTGATCTCCCGTTCACTTATCATCAATGGACTGACCCAATGCTTAATCACTTTAGCCTTGTTATTCAGAGGCTGACCAGTATCTTTGTGTATACTCCATCAGTTTCTTCTTTGTTTGGCAAACACTACGATCCTGGTTACTTCCAAGATCGTTGTCATCTTTCCACTTGACAGCTACTGCATATGCTGACTTTCCTTAGTCAACTACTGAAGTCTTCTTATGACTATTTTGTGGAAGACTTCATCTTGAATGGCTTCTCAACTCAATTTGGATGCTTATTGAGTTGATGGTTAGATCTTCTGTTAGCTTGCATGCCATTCGTTGAGTGCTCTATGGCTTCCTTCAGGTGAGATGTATCTTTGCATTACCAACCAGAGACTTCATTCCTTTGGATATTCTGGGAGTGTTCAATTGTTGAGAATCGTGTTTGCTCTACGATTCTACCTTGGCTTTGTGAATACATCTGTTTTAGTCTTAGCTCTGCACTCTACGATTCAGCTTCGGCTGTGCAGACACTACGACTCTGAGATCAGATCTTGACACTACGATTTTTGTCGTTGTGCTTATGGTCTTCATCTGATCTTTGCTCGACTACGATCTCTGCCTTTGTAACGATCAGTAAACTCTACGACTCCGAGTGTAGTCTACGATTCTTGACTTGCCTTTGACAGATACTCGGTCGGCTAGCTCTTAGGTAGGCTATCTCTACGATTCTGAACATGACTTCCCCAGCAGATTACGGCTCCGAGGAAGTGCTCCTAAACACACTACGATCCTTCCTCGTTTCTCCTGGCAATCTACGAACTCCGAGATCTACTATCTTGCAGACTACGATTCTGCCTAGATAGCTCTCGAGTTATCCTTGACTCTCCTGGCAGACTACGATTTTTGGTGCAGTGTTCGACGATCAGACAAGTCTATCTATTACATTATAAAATCAACCCAACATGCTTGATCTTTCTATATTTATAGTCCTTGTACATCATTTCTTTTTAAGTACTTTACAAAGTTGTTTTGCTTATGTAGGATCAACCTAACATATTTGATCTATTCATTCTAAGTCTTTGTACATATGTTTCTATAATCTATCAGAGGACTTTACAGCTTTTCTTAATGCAAGCATACTTGCATATTCATTCACATATACATCATAATCAAATCATATATATAAATAGGAATATCATTCACATGTTTATTCCTGACAAAAAGCGTTCGACATCAATTTGACTTATAAGTTAAAAATTAAGTTAAAACAAGTTATGAAGATGTTCGGCTCATAATGACTTATAAGTTAAAATAAATATAAAGATTATTAAAAAGGGAATTAATAAAGGAGTACTTTACACAGACAGAAAAAATGGACAGGAAACTTGGACATTTTTTAATTTTAATTATTTTTTTTTGCTTGTGAGTCCCTAAAAATGTATAGTATTTATTCCAACAGGAATTTTTACAAAATATAGTGTTTTATGTGTAATTTAGATACATATACAAGAACAGGGTTGTACAGACTGTAAAACCCTGTTCTTGTATATGTATCTAAATTACACCTAAAACACTATATTTTGTAAAAATTCCTGCTGAAATAAATACTATACATTTTTTGGGACTCACAAGCAAAAAAAATTTAAAAATGTCCAATCTTTCTGTCCATTTTTCCGGTCTGCCAAGACTTATTCTTAATAAAAAGAGGGGCAAAACAGACATTACATTTGGTAAAACTAACTTATTTTAAAATTACTTATAACTCATTTTAAAATAAGTTACCAATACTTTTTTTTGACTTAAAACTCAACTTATAAGTAGAAAATTATGTCATTCCCGAACATGTGAATAGTAACAAATGATGTCATTCCCGAACAGGTTACAATCAAACAAAAAATGTAAGAGACAACTGACATATTTTTATTTTACTTGTGAATGTATTAGTATATTACTCGTTTAGTTTCACACTCAACACTTAATAGTAGTGTTTACACTTGGTAAATTGTACAAAAAAAAAGTAAACAATAAATATAACTTATTAAAAAGTCAAATCACCCCTCACATAATTTTGTACTCGTTAAACTTTAAAGTATAATTTCAATTCACAAAACACATTAAATGTACTAACCTAAGTGGTTGATTGTTCTCTATATATTTAATTAAGCTTTATGTATTGACAAGGATAAAATATATTCCTAAATCCTAAGTCATTAAGTCTTAATTTAGTGGACAAGTCCCAACCTATTTTATTAAGCCCCCACTAGTACACCACAAAGATATAAAATCAACAAAATCAAAATTTAATTTAGTGGAAGCATCCTAAGTTCCTAAGTCCCAACCTATTTTATTAAGTCACCACCAGTCCTTATAAAAGTTAAGAAGGAGAAAGCAAATAGAGAAACAGAGAAAGCAAAGCAAGGAGAGAAGCATAGTAGTTTCAGTCGAGGAAGAAGAACCTGTGTGAGAGAAGGTCAAGGTTGGGTAGCTGAAAAAGAGAGACTCACAATTGGGTTGACTCAGTTATTAGATTCTTACAAGAGACTCACAATCGCCGCCAACTATAGAGTTGCCATGCTATGATAGGTTCCGATGGGCTGCGATGGAGTGGTCGAAGCTACGATAGGTTGAAGAAGTCGCAATATAGTTGAAAGAAGGCACGATCAAGTCCAAAGATGTCGTGAATCGTGATTACAGATAAGTGTTTTAGGATTTTATTCATTGTCTCCTTGTTTTTAAATTGATGGGTCATGGGTTAATGTTCATGGGTCAATGGGTCAGAAGATGGGACAGAGTTGTTAAGTTGGGCCAGAGTTGCCAAGGCGCACGCCTCAACAGCTCCACCTCAAGTCGCACGACAGTTTCTCCATCGCGTGGTCGCCTAGGCGACGCCATGACAACTATGGTAATTACTAGATTTTTATTTCTTATTTAATTAGGCTACTTAATATTTTACTTAGCCTCCAAGTTTTAGGGTTTTTCCTATTCCTATATAAACAGTTGTAATCTATCATGAAAAATTATTGAATGATTGATATTATTGAATTTTAAGCCTTGTGCTTGTGGCTTTTAGCCTCTTTTATCTCCTTTGAATATCCTTTCTTCCTTCCTCCATCCTTGTCCTACAGCATAATGGTATAAAAGAGTCAAAAGTTCCTCATATATTTTGATTTCACCTAATTCCTTTCTATCATAATTTTCTAGTCTCCATCAATTGTCGAAGTTCGCTAGAGTCGACATCAATATCCGAGACGACAACAATCTATCCCAATTTATTTTATATATATAAAAAAAATACTACAATATGTGCTATATTGTCACTGTTCAACTATGTCAAAATTACAGATCGGTACCCCAAGGTTTCTAAAACTTTCAAATTAGCCCCTAAGTTTCTGAAATTTTCAAATCAGCCCCCAAAGTTTTAGACAAGTTCAAATCAGTCCCTGTTTCGTTGTATGTTCTGCACTTGCGCCCCTAGACCCAAAAAAAGGGGAAAAAGGAGCCTTGTTTTAGGAGTCATGGTTACTAATGCTGAGCTTGTATCTAAGACGGAAGAGATGTCCAAAACTTATGGTGCAAGAATTGATTTTTTAGAGGCCCAAATGAAATCCTTAACGGAATCAATAAATGTTTTTCTCCAACAACACAAGTCTAATAAAAAAAGGGTGAATCTTCCACTGTTTCAATCGGTGATGACTAAGGAACAACAATTGACTGAGACGCTCAATGTTAATGACACTAATTGGAAAGAAATTTTGCAACTCAATAACATGTAAGAAGAAGATGAAGATGAAGATGAAGTTGAAGTTGAGGATAGAACGAGCAAAATTGAGCAGAAAGTTAATGATGTATTCCTCAAAGCAACTTGATAATCCATATGAAGAAACCTACCATCAAGTCATCTATTTCGTTATCAACGAGAGCTCTAACCAGAAGCAATACAAAGAAGTTCACTCCTTATTGTTTTCTACTAATCAATATGGTTACAAGGAGGATAAAATTTTCTTGCATGTTTGGAGTCAGGTTCGTGGAATATGGATTCTTCTATACTTCAAAACTCAAGGACAAGTTTTTTTCAACAGAGAGGAGTACAATGAGGATGGAAGAAAGAGAAATTTAATATTATTAGAGTTATTATTATATATTATTATTTATGGATGATTTTAATGTAATTAGTCTATTTAGTAGATAATATTAGGATATATTTAATTATATTAGAAGAATACTCTAGAATATTAATTATTAAAGGTAGTAGGTAATTACTATGATTTATCTCCTTATTTAATTAGGTTACTTAATATTTATTAGGGTTTTTCCTATTCCTATATAAACAGTTGTAATCCATCATGGGAAATTATTGAATGGTTGATATTATTAAATTTTAAGCCTTGTGCTTGTGGCTTTTAGCCTAATTATATTTTTTGAATTACCTTTCTTCCTTCCTCCATTCTCGTCCTACATCAAAAATTAGGCTGGCATTGTCCTTACTAGGGACATGTAACAAAATCATGAGACATTCCATTCATGGTGGTTATGGCAAGCTAGTTTCACCTAATCACTTCTATTTCAGGAGTAAAATGAGAAAATTGGGAAGCATTAGGTAGGTCCTAGGAACACCTGATAGGAATTATTTCTGATATTGTAATATAGATCTTCTAGTTCTAAATGCGAGAAAAGGGGGAAATTTAGAGAATTTAGGAGATGCACTCAAGGTGACTTTCAAAATTCACATGATGTTGCAGGTCCAATTGGCATCATATTATAATAGCCCTTAGAGCCCTCTTGCACGACATAATAACCTGTACAGCCTTCCCATTCTCCTTATGAACAATTTGGATAGCACTCAAGGTCCAAATTTTCAAAAATTGTGTATGCCAACCACACCATCAAAGACTGCATTTTTATTTCAAACCTTCATACCCCTGCACTATGCATATTCAACTGCTACTTTATAATACAACACAAAATATCCCCACCAACATCATTTATTTTTAATTAAAATTTACCAAATACATTAATTATATACATACTGCATACAGAGAATTATTTTCTGGGTGTGCGCTTATAATTACAGAAACATATATACATATTTCCTTTCCATATGTATATGAACATAAAAAAACAAAAGGGGAAATATAAAAACCTGATTCTCATTGTGCTTGGTGACTGCAAATTTGGCAAGGCTGCTGATCCACTCGTCCTTCTGGGCACCCTGGTAGATGCTGATGCATCCACACAAGGCTGTAACATCTGGGGCTTTGATAAAATCACCCGTGAGATTAGGAATTGAAGACCCAGTATTGTGTAAAGAAGAAGAAATTGAAGAAGGGTTACAAAGATTCTTATTGAATGTACCCCACAAACCCACTATGGGATTGGCGCCGCTTTTCACTCTGCATCCTTGTAGAATAAAGCGTAGGGCCATTTTGGTGTTCGACTTGAATAAAAGAATTGAAATGCAATGAATTTAATTAAGAGGACTCGAGACTTTGAGAAGAAAAAGAAAACTTAGATTTGAGAAATGAGAAATGAGAAATGAGAATTGAGAGGTAATAAAAAGTAATTTAGCGGGGAGGTGATATTTTTGCCTTTGGATGAGCTTAGAAAGCGGCAAGTTATGGTGGGGAATGTTGAAACCTAGAGGACTTAAGGTTGTTTGTGTTGACCACTTTACCTTCAGCCTTTTATGATTTTATATGCTTAATATTTTCATAGTATTAAATGTTTTTTACTTTTGGGATATGTTTGTTTTTAAAGATTATATTTTATATATATTTATTAATTTTAAGCGTCTTATTTATTTTTAAATTTATATTTGGGACTATTAGTCTCAGAATTATAAAATAGTTTAATAGTCTTGCTATTATAATTATAATTCCGCGATTATGATAGTCTTGAGATTATAATCTCATCACCAGATTATAATACCGGCAAACAATATGAATTATTTATGTAGTCAAGTTGATAAAAAGAATTTTGATCTTTGCAATACGTTTCCGAGTTTTTTAAAAATAAGAAACAAAAGGGGATGTTTATTGTTGGATATGAAAGACAATAGAAGAATACAAATTTATATTTTTTATCTTTATATTATTTATAAAAGAAAAAAAGTTTATAAATTTAGGTTGCTATTTTAACATTTACATAGTACTCCTCTCGTCCCATAATATATGACGTTTTAGAATTATGCACAAAAATTAAGGAAATGATGTATATCATTAAATATAGTATTAATTGTCTATAATACCATTTACCATATGCTTATCACATACTCTCTTATCTGTAACATTTTTTCAAGAAGAGTACTTTTGAAAACATTGTGACTAATTTTTTTATATTATATAAAACGTTAAATAATTTAAAAAAATAAAATTATCTAAAACGCCATATATTATTAGACGGATGGAGCAAAAAAAAAATAAGAGTCGGGTCCTAATTCCCTATAAATGACTCATAAATTTCCTACAATGTCTAATTATTTTTAGTGCCAACCTTCATAAGTTTGGAAATTTGAATACTGAAATTTAGAACTCATTTTAACATGAGTTGAAGTTGGTAAAATGGTATGGAAAGTAAGAAATAACTTATAAATAATTAACATTCTTTAGTAATAAAAGCTTATGTAAAATATTAAATATAATATCAATTGTCTATATCACCCTTGTATTGAAAAAAATAGTGTTATTTATTGGACAGATAATAGTGAGAGAACTAAAGTTATATTTAATACTTAGGGTAATATTGGAAACTAAACAATTAATGCTTCCTTGAATTTCTCAAACGACTTATATTAAGGAACAAAATAATTTCTCTAAAACGACTTATATTAAGGAATGTAGGGAGTAATTAACAATCTATTTAATAAAATACAAATGATTTTGAATTTCCCGCTCACTTAATAAATCATCTGGGCCGTCCAAAGTTTGAGATAAATCCCACCGTTCATACATCTATCTAATAAAATACATCTATCTATCTAATAATCTAATAATAATTTAATAAAATACAAATGACTTTAAATTTTCCGCTCACTCAATAAATTATTTTGGTCGTTCAAAGTTTGAGATAAATTATATTGTCCATACAGTGCCGGAGGCACGGGACCCAGCTAGTCTTTAATATAATGTTTCAAAAACACTCTTTGATATAAAGTTAATAATGTTAGCCACGTTAGTAATAATCTTTTTGCAGAAGCAGAAATACAATAAAATTCGGAAAAGAATTCTATATTGATATTAAAGTAAAACCCAAAATAAAACAAAACAAATTTAACCTTAATACAATGAATGTTGAACAGACTAGAAAATTCTAGCTTTGAGGACTGTAAGAATAAAACAAAACAAATTTAACCTTAATACAATGAATGTTGAACAGACTAGAAAATTCTAGCTTTGAGGACTGTAAGAACAGTTTCCTTAAGACAATATTTGGCCGTGGCAGGACAAATTGTCTCCCAGGATACAACAAAGCTCTGAAGCAAACTCTACCGTGTGTAGAAAAATTATCACCGAGCAAGAAGAAAGAACTGAGGAGAAGGCCTAAACTATAATTTATTTTTATTTTTTTTTCCCACTATATTTTCTCCAAAATCACCACCTTTACGACATGGGAGAATACTCTTATAACAAGAGTTGAGAGAGTAACTCCCAAGTGCCAATTAATCCATCATTGATGTCAAATGTCCAATTAATATCATTGATGCCCACTATGCCCACTAAGCCTTCATAAAGTAGGCCATCAATTCTCATTCATTATCATCTCCACTAAGCTCAATCAATACCATCCGTTACTCAACAATCCCCCACATGAATGAAAATTGAAAACAAAGGAATTCGATGTGGTGATAACTCTCTACAGTTGATATTAGCATAGGATAGGTAGGCATCAACCCTTGAACCTTCCCTTGTGAAGTATATTTACTTTACTGGCTGACTAGTAGACGTGATGTCCTTGAACTATTCTGCCGTTTGTGTAAACGATGATATACCTCACACAAATACCAACATAACACGGTTTTGGTTCTCATGGTTATGTTCATTATGGTCGTGAACATCTCCTGGTTCTGCAAGAATTGAAGAGAACTAAACTCATTAGTTTTCCTTGAAGCGACCCCACTTCATTCTCACATAGGTGATTTTATCTTTTTTTTCAGATTACTGACACACAAGATCAATCATTAAAAGCATAGCTTAACCTTATCCGATTTCATATCACTGTTTATAGATAAGGGTTAGACCCCTACAATGATAATACATTGTCTATGCAATTAGGTTGTCCCATTGAACCTAGATTCTGGGATCTCCAGTCAACAAGGTTGGGTTTTCCTTCACATAGAACCTTTAAATATTTATGGCCTTCAATCCCATTCTTCTTAGATGTCGTTTCAACTTGATCTCGGTTTAAACCTTTGGTTAGCGGATCCGCAATGTTATCCTTTGATTTTACATAATCAATAGAGATAACCCCCGTTGTGATCAGTTGCCTAACGGTATTGTGACGACGACGCATGTGTCTCGACTTACCGTTATACATCACGTTCTGCTGCTCTCTTAATCGATGCTTGATTATCACAATATAAACAAATTGTGTGCACAGGCTTAGGCCATTCAGGAATATCCTCCAAGAAGTTTCGTAACCATTCGGCTTCTTCTCCGGTTTTATCCAGAGCTACAAACTCAGACTCCATCGTGGATCTGGTTATGATCGTTTGCCTTGAGGATTTCCAGGACACTGCTCCTCCTCCCAAAGTGAACACGTATCCACTTGTACCTTTGGAGTTCTTTATATCAGAAATCCAACTAGCATCAGAGAATCCTTCTAATACTGCAGGTTCTCTCATATAGTGCAGTCCATAATTACGAGTGTATCTTAGATACCGAAGTATCCTAACGATAGCTTTCCAGTGGTTATCCCCTGGATTACTCGTGTATTTACTTAAACTGTTTACAGTGAAAGCAATATCAGGTCTTGTACAAGTCATAAGATACATCAGACTGCCTATAATCCTTGCGTATTCTACTTGGTCAACGCTTTCACCTTTGTTTTTACAGAGGTGCTGGCTGATATCTAGAGGAGTTCTAGCTTCACTAGAATCATCCTTGCTGAACTTCCCAAGTATCTTGTCCACGTAATGTGACTGGGTTAAAATGAAACCATTAGGTGAATGCTTGATTTGAATTCCCAAAATCACATCAGCCAGTCCCATATCTTTCATATCAAACTTAGAGTTTAACATGTCCTTAGTATTCTTCACCATATTTTCATTACTACCCACAATCAGTATGTCGTCAACATACAAACACAGAATAACATATCCTTTGTTTGTGATTTTGACATAAATACATTTGTCACATTCGTTTATATTATAGCCATTAGCCATCATGACATCATCAAATTTCTTATGCCATTGTTTTGGTGCTTGCTTTAGTCCATATAAGGACTTCACCAATTTACACACTTTTCTTTCCTGGCCTGGAACTACACAACCTTCAGGTTGTTCCATGTAGATCTCTTCATCAAGATTTCCATTCAAAAAGGCTGTCTTAACGTCCATTTGATGTACTTCGAGATTCCGTAAAGCGGCAATAGCAAGTATCATCCTAATAGAGGTTATTCTCGACACTGGAGAATACGTATCAAAGTAATCAAGGCCTTCCTTTTGTCTATATCCTTTTATAACCAATCTGGCCTTGTACTTATCAATTGTTCCATCTGCTTTCATTTTCCGTGTGAAAATCCATTTAGAACTTAGTGGTTTCGTTCCCAGAGGAAGGTCCACTAATTCCCAGGTATGATTTTGCATAATGGAATCAATTTCACTTCTTATAGCCTCTTTCCATAAAGGACTATCCATTGAATTTACAGCCTGACTGTAATTCTGAGGTTCAACCTCTAGCATATAGGTTAGAAAGTCTGGTCCAAAAGATTTTTCAACCCTTGCCCTTTTACTTCTTCTAGGCTTTTCATGTTGAATGTCTTGACCGTCTTCATTAACAATCTCAAGAGATCGTTTTGAACCCGATTCAATCTCTTCACGTTTACATGGAAAAATATGTTCAAAGAATGAAGCATTCTTTGATTCCATGAATGTGTTCTTGTGTATATCAGGATTCTTAGAATCATGAACAAGAAACCGATATGCGTTACTGTGAAGCGCATAACCAATGAAAATACAATCCACCGTCTTTGGACCTATTTTCATTTTCTTTGGCAACGGAGCCAAAACTTTTGCAAGACACCCCCACACTTTTAAGTAGTTATAGGAAGGTTTCCTTCCTTTCCATAACTCAAATGGTGTCTTGTCTAATTTCTTACGAGGCACCTTATTTAAAAGGTGATTAGCTGATAAGACAGCTTCCCCCCACATGTTCTGTGGCAACCCAGAACTGTTTAGCATCGCATTCATCATCTCTTTTAGAGTACGATTCTTGCGTTCCGCTACCCCATTAGATTGAGGGGAGTAAGGTGGAGTAACCTCATGAATAATACCATGTTGGGAGCAGAACTTACCAAATGGTTCAACGTATTCACCACCACGATCACTCCTTACCACCTTAATTTTCTTATTAAGTTGGTTTCAACTTCCTGCTTATAAAGAACAAATTTCTCTAAAGCTTCATCTTTGCTTTTAAGCAAATATACATAGCAATATTTTGTACTATCATCAATGAAAGTGATAAAAAATTTATTACCCCCCCTTGTTTGGATAAATTTTAAATCACATACATCACTATGTATCAGATCAAGTGGTTCTGTATTTCTTTCAACTGTATAAAATGAAGATCTTGTTAATTTTGATTCAACACAAATTTCACATTTATGTTTATGATCAATTTGGAATGTTGGAATATGTTGTAAATTAATTAACCTACGTAAGGTATTATAATTTACATGTCCAAGTCTACCATGCCATAAATTAAATGACTCAATGATATAAGCAGAAGAAGTATTATTCTTATTATTAATCATTGCATTGGACTTGCTAGAGATGGCATTAATTTTCCACATGCCATTACAAACATACCCCTTTCCCACATACATTCCCCCTTTTGACAAAACAAACTTGTCCGATTCAAATACCATCCTAAAACCATGAATGCTTAGGAGGCTACCAGATACAAGATTCTTCCTAATTTCAGGAACATACAAAACATTCTTCAAAGTCACTTCTTTTCCCGAAGTCATCTTCAGAATTACAGTACCACTTCCCTTGATCTTGGAAGTTGCAGCATTGCCCATGTAGAGCTTCTCCCCATTCTTGCTGGGAACCAATTCAGTAAAGGAATCTTTGTCACAACAAACATGACGTGTGGCACCGGTATCCAGCCACCATTCCCTTGGATTTGAGTCAACAAGGTTGACTTCAGAAATCACAGCACATAAGTTGATGTCAGACACTTCTCTAGCAATTTCTTCCACAACATGTGCTTCATTAGGCTTCAACTTTCTAGGCAGCCTACAATCAGAGGACTTGTGCCCAGCCTTGTTGTAATTGTAGCATTTTCCATTAAATTTTGGTTTCTTGGAAATGCCACCCTTAGGACCCAATTTGGACACAAATTGAGGCTTCTTGCCTTTCTTGGAGTCTTTATTGACCTCCACCACATTCACCCTAGCCTCAGATTGGTGGGCAACGTTGGAAAATTTCTTTTCCGAGCCTTTGTTATCTTCCTCAATTCGAAGTCTAACAATTAGTTCTTCAACTGTCATCTCCTTTCGCTTATACTTAAGGTAATTTTTGAAGTCTTTCCAACCAGGTGGTAACTTTTCAATAATACAAGCCACTTGAAAAGATTCACTAATTACCATACGTTCAGCATGAATCCCGTGAATAATCAGCTGGAGTTCTTGAACTTGATTCACAACAGTTTTGGAATCAACCATTTGGAAATTCAGGAATTGGCTCACTAAAAATTTCTTAGCGCCAACATCTTCTGATCTGTATTTCCGGTCCAAGGATTCCCAAAGTTCCTTTGCCGTTGTCTTAATACTGTATACACTATAAAGTGCATCAGTTAGACCGTTCAAAATATAATTACGGCAAAGGAAATCAGATTGTTTCCATGCCTCAATTGCATTGTAGGCGGTGACATTATCCACCTCATCATCTCTGATAACAGGAGGATCATCCTTCAAGAAATTAGCCAAATTCAGCATAGTCAGGTAAAACAACATCTTCTGTTGCCAAGTCTTAAAATTCACACCAGTGAATTTTTCTGGTTTTTCGCTGTGATTGACAGGTATAGTTTGGCGGGGAGCCGCAATCTGGAAACCAGACCCGTAAATAGGACCAGAACCAATGTTCTGTGAACCAGATACGTTCTGTCCATCAGTGCCATTATGTGAACCAGAACCTAGATTGTTCTGTGGACCAGTTGGAACAATTTCATTCTCAGGAATATTCATTCTGAAAATACAAACAGACCAAGTTAGTCTAAAATTAACAAACTATTTTGAATAGTAACAAATTATTAGTTAATTATTCCAGAACGGTCCAAGTGAAAATTAACTCAAAACAGTCCAAATAAGAAAACCAAGTCAAGGTATTCCAAAGCAAAGGTATAACCTGCAACTTAATAAAAGATTAACCAAAACAAAAATATTGTCTTAAGAATGTTAGCCACGTTAGTAATAATCTTTTTGCAGAAGCAGAAATACAATAAAATTCGGAAAAGAATTCTATATTGATATTAAAGTAAAACCCAAAATAAAACAAAACAAATTTAACCTTAATACAATGAATGTTGAACAGACTAGAAAATTCTAGCTTTGAGGACTGTAAGAATAAAACAAAACAAATTTAACCTTAATACAATGAATGTTGAACAGACTAGAAAATTCTAGCTTTGAGGACTGTAAGAACAGTTTCCTTAAGACAATATTTGGCCGTGGCAGGACAAATTGTCTCCCAGGATACAACAAAGCTCTGAAGCAAACTCTACCGTGTGTAGAAAAATTATCACCGAGCAAGAAGAAAGAACTGAGGAGAAGGCCTAAACTATAATTTATTTTTATTTTTTTTCCCACTATATTTTCTCCAAAATCACCACCTTTACGACATGGGAGAATACTCTTATAACAAGAGTTGAGAGAGTAACTCCCAAGTGCCAATTAATCCATCATTGATGTCAAATGTCCAATTAATATCATTGATGCCCACTATGCCCACTAAGCCTTCATAAAGTAGGCCATCAATTCTCATTCATTATCATCTCCACTAAGCTCAATCAATACCATCCGTTACTCAACAAATAATTCTTTGCTTTGTTGATTAAAGAATAAACACTAAATGGTAAGGAATTACATTCCAATTTATTGTAGAAAACACCTGAAAATTATTACAAACTTAATTTACATAGCTTTTTTCTATATTTCCATAGTTTCATTAAGATTTTTATTTTATTGAGAATGTTTCTAGAAGATGATTGAATGCATGTGCAATTTTTTAAATTTGAAGTACTAGAAATTAAAATGAATATGGAAACATAAAGAAACAAAGAGAATAGTCAAAGTTAAAATTTGACCCTGAACTACTAAATTCCAAATTATACCCTAAATTTTAACTTTAAAATCGATTTACATTCTAAACTTTATTTTGAATTAATCGTACAAGTCCTAATTTTAAATTTTTATAAGAAAATAAAAACTAACAACTATGAACAGTACCAATACTGAAATTAAAACCAGAAAATAGAGCCAACATTACCATGCCCATTTCCCTAGTATCATGTATCTGCACTCACAAAGCCAAAATAAAACAAAATAAATAAGCAAATACCCAACACGCCCTTAGTTATTTTCTGTACTTGATCCTTAAATATGATTCAACTACTCTTTAACCAATCAACGAGGCAACATTATAAACTCATCACATTTTATTTAGAGAATTAATATTTTTACAAGCTTCTCCTCACATAAATAATAATATGTGAAATTTACGAGACAAATTTTGTGGAACTATCAAATTTACATGTCAGGACTTTACGTGTGTGTTAAAAGTGAGAATATATGATTCTAAAATATATGAGAGTAGATAATTAGATAGAAAATAGTGAAAAAGTGAATAAAGAGTCCAATGTAGAGTAAAGAAAGCTTAAAGGGTAAAATATAAAAATAAAAAAGGCTTCACTTTTTTAGTCTATTTTTTGTTACACTAAATTAAAGGGTAAATTTGAAAATTTAAAAAAAATCACACAATTATTAACACCAAAAATAACTGTCAACTCTCCATCTCACTTAATAATATATATATATATATATATATAAACTAGTAATTATCCGTACCTAAAGGCACGACCTAACGAAATTCTCCCTCTCTCCGTTTCAACAATCCCACTTTTATTTTCTCTCCTTTTTCCTCTCCCACCGCTCTTTTCCGTCTAAATTACTTAGAATGAATCTGAACAGTATTTGTGCTTTTCCGCCCAAATATATTAAAATAAATCTGAATCGTTCTTGTATTTTTATGTCTAAATTCAAAATGGGTTATATCTTATTAATATAGATATAAGTGAAGATATATTTTTAATTTATTAGCATATAATGGGGTATGCGTATGTCATCAATTATCAGAAAAATAATAGCCAAAGATGAGGAGATAAATAGGGGAGGTTGACTTTATATTTGAGAAGACTTTTTCCAAATTTTAAATGTCTCCATTAATACAATAGGCTCCTAAGAAAAGGAGACGAGGGGGAGGGGGAGGGGGAGGGGGAGGGGGGGAAGACGTGTTTTCATATTTTATTGCATCCAACTCCCTTACTTTTTGGGCCACTACTTTTACCATATACTCCCTCGTCCCATAATTAATGGGAGTATTATGCATCTATTTGTGTATTATTAAATCACATTTATCTTATTGATAATGGATAGTATATATCATTATTTGTAAAATTATTGTATAGTCTCATGGAGTTGATGTGCTATAATCTCCTTAATTAAATATTAAAAATAAAATAAAAAGAATAGTTAAATTGACTTTAGATTTTTATTGTCATGTTGACAAAGATGAAGTGGTTTTATAAATAGCACGATACAAAATGTATTTTCAAGTTTTAAATTTGAGAAATGAAACTTTAATTGTTAATATGATTTCAAAATCAAATTTGATATGTTTACACTCAATCTCTATTATTGAATGCATTTAATATGTTATTAAACACTTTAGCGTATTGTATTATTGAGCATACTATTTGACTCAAAGCGCGACATTTAAATTTTAAGATAACAATAAATTGAATCCGTATACTACAATTATATTGAAAATTAGAGAGTGCATTAATCTTGTGCAAGTATTTAATATGGATAGTGTGGAGAAAATATTTGCTAAATGTTCCATATAACATACATTTGAATTTATATTATCAACGACGTTAAATAAGTAATTAAATAAGTAACGTATTACTATAATTACATTTACATTCACATTCACATTCATATTCATATTCATATTCATATTCATATATGCGGTTAGATATAATCAAAGTAATGAAATATATACGATAGATGTATTAAAATTTATGTATTCGCTATTAATAATCTTAATTACAATTGTATAAATACAAGGGGGTCTTGGGGGGGAAAATGCAGTGAAATTCCAACTCTACCCATGGATTCATAACATGTGAAATAGGCTAGTGGGGGCATAATGGTATTTTAAAGGATAAGCAATAATAAACTAGGGTTAATCTGATTCAATCATCATCAATAAAAGTTGCTTCACAAAATAAAGTAAATGAATATAAATACCAAACCATCCGTTTTAAGGGCCATTGCCATTTGACATCTTCATTTCCAATATCAATATGATATATGATATAGTATCATATTGATTGTATAAACAGTTCTCTCTTTCTTTCTCACTAATGGTAAGTTTTTTTTTTATGATTAAAGAAATGACAGCATTTCTCATATTTCTTCATCTGAGTTTTTGACAGTATACAATATTCCTTATATATTCTTATTGTACTGTCACTATTTTCTATTACTATTATATGATTAAAATTGAGGGTGTGGTTGTTTTAAAATAATAATAATAATTATTATTATTATTATTCCATCCTTTTGTCTTTCATTGAAGAGGAAGTACAATTTGATGTTGATGTTTCAATGTGGGTATCAATGCAAAGATTAAATTTTTATGAGATACTTTTTGATGATGATGGAAACATCAAACCCCACAAACCAAAAAACCTCTATTTTAATGCATTTTGTACCCAATCTGATATAGTATCTTTGGAATGTCAGGCAAAGATTATATATAGCCCAAATAGACTGTTAATTTAGGTTCTTTATTACTAGAGCCTAAAGGGTTCTGTTTCCTTTTTAGCCCTGTGTGTTTAGGGATGTCTAAGCTTTTATCTGATGGAGTCTTTCAGTTCCATCTATGGTACACTGATAAAGGAATTCATGGCTATTACAGCTATTCAGCACTCTGTAGCTGTATGTACCCATTATTATTTTCTTGGGTTTTGGTTATTTTATTTGATTCTTGGAGGTACTTCATCAAATGGGTGTTCTGATCTCATAATTTCCTGTTTGATTCTACTCCCTGTTTGGCTTCTATCACAACCCATTTTTGATTTGTGCATGGGATTAGAGTGAACTTAATAACGAATTTATTATTCTCGGTAATTTTTAAGGTGTTTCTGTTTGATTTTGTCTCTGAAATTTATTTTCAAGTCTTGTGCTTGATTTATTTGTTTATTGCTTTTGTCTAGTGAAGTTGAGCACGGGAAGTTGGCAATGGCATCATCATCTTCTGCTGCTAGGCAAAGCCCAATGCCTGTGAATTACCGTTCATACCCCCTTCCTTTGGCTAGATATGAGGATGTGGTAGCATCTTCAAAGCTCTTCATGGATACTTTGGGGAAGCTTCATGGTACTATGGGGACCAAATTCAAGTAAGCTTACTATATACCCTTTATGTGCAACTTATTACTATTGTCCAATAGCCTCTTGATTCATCAATATTGGTTTATATTGGGATAATGAAAGTGTTATTTCCACGCGGAAATATGATATTTTCATATTGTTTCTCACATTTATGTAGGAGACACACATACGTTGTACTCTTTCCGTTCCAAATTATAAGATAACTTTCTAAAAGTCAATTTCAAACATTTTCAAATTAAAAATCGGCATGAATTATTTAAATTTTGAAAACAAAAAATCTTATAACTAGTAGTACTGTTTAGATAGTTTATAATATTCATAATTATAATGACATAAACTAAATGAATTCATGTCAATTTTGAGTTTGAAAATATTTGAAATTGACATTTTAAAAGTCAGTATTGAAATTTGGAACAGATGGAGTATTTATTATTGAAGTCTTTGCGCATACATCCAAATGCATACACACACATATACATATGTATATATATACACACACACACACCCACACACACCCTATAGAGTTTGATTATAATTTTGCTTTAAATATAAATATTGTTGACATAGAGATACCTCTATAAATGCAACAAAAAAAGTCCTGAGCATGGACATTTTTGCATTAATTTCTCTGTAAATATTTCCATAATGTTTAATTATTTTGTTATGAAGATCCGATGGACCCACTTAGAATGAAAAGCGGTTTTCTAACTTTGACTGCATAGTAATTTAAATTTTAATCTATCAGTTTTAATCAGACTATATCACAGCTTTGCAGCTCATCATTTTTTGTTGTTACTTGTTCTTTGTCATGGTTGCAAGTCATGACCAATTCAAAATTAGGTAGCTATTTCCAGTTTGACCATTGCCTGCCTGCTAACTGTTGTATCTAAAGAGTTCAATTATATCTGTTACAGTGTGCTTTGGGTTAGATAATTGCCTTTATTTCCACAGTATTACTTGTCAATGACATGTTATTATAATTTATCTCTTTTCTGGAACCTAAGGATGGCCATTGAAAATATACTTACCTTGCTTTGCTTGATGCTGGTATCCCCAACTCTTAGTCATTAATTCTAAATAATTAACTTCAGCATTGCTTTATTAGGTTAATAGTATATGTTAGACTCTCAGTTGGTGGCCACGCTTGTGTCGAGGGGTAACTGTGCAAAAATAATAAAATATTTTGAATGGTGTGGCTTGAAATTGTTTGTTATCATGATGGAGCTAACAAATAACTTGTGCTTTTTGGTGTAGGAAACCATGTAAACATGACCACTCATCGTATATTATTTTTTATTTTCTCATGCTTTACTCTTAATTGTTTTGTTGATACATACTTCTTGTAGGATCCCTGTCATAGGAGGAAAGGACCTGAACTTGCATCGCCTTTTTGTGGAGGTCACTTCTCGTGGTGGTTTTGGGAGGGTAATGTTGATGTTCTCTTCTGACTTGTCAAAAAAAATTTTGATGTTCTCTTCTGATTTCGATTAGATTTAGAGTCTCTTGAGTTTTCTTAAGTTTATACATCAGCTTTCCCTACTTTAAATAGCTCCAATTTTGTGCTTCTGAAATGCTTTGCTGGATGACTGGTTTAAATAGTACTAGATTAATGAGTATATACTTGAAGTCTTGCTCTTAGTTTGTTTCAACATAAAACAATTTGTTTTACTAGTTAGTGCCACTTAGTAAAATTCAGAATATCAAATATGCATTAATTTTTGAAATTTTAGATAATAATGGGAAAATTATATCCAGATCCTAGTACCAGAGAGAGCTGGATTTTTTATTTATTGTTTATTTTAGGTTCCCTGGTTGGGTTGAGGGAGAATCTCTCAACAAGATAAAAAAAAGCACTATAGTTCAAGACATTGTTGAATCTGTAAGGAGGCCTCCTCCACTTTGGTACTGACTTTATGATCATTGACATGCATAACTATACTTTCTTCTGGGGAGCACAATCACATCCTAATAGAATCTTGTTGAGTTCTACTCCCTTCTGTAAATGACCCAAGAGAAGAACTTTAGCCATCACGTTTCTTGAACTAAATGACCTTCTATTTTCGGTCTTTATGTGTGAGATTTCAGCTAATTTCTCTTTCAGTCAACCTTCTTCCACTCCCCTACAGTGCCCCTTTGTTTTTCGATAGGTAAGTTTGACCCCCAAGTAGTCAAGGTTATTCCTCAAGCTCTTTGCCCCAAATTTCAATAATGAACCAAGTGCTTCCTTAATTGCTACCAATTTGCTCTGGGAAATCAAAGCATTTTGTGGAGATTTTCTGTTTTTCAGTAGATATAATTTCCCATGTTTCTTGGGTATAGAATTACTGGTATTATGTTTCATCTATTCGAACAAAGTTTACTTGTCAAACTTGTCAATTTTATTGTTTCGGAAATGTATTTGGAGCACAAAAAAGCTATGATTACTGTTCTCTTCCTTTAGCCTCTGTATATCTTTCTTTTCCTGTTTCTTTTGGGGATATGCAATGGGTGAAGTATTTGGATGTGTAACTATATATATATATATATATATATATATATATATATATATATATATATATATATATATATATTCTTGTTTAGTTTACTAAATGTGGATTTTCTAACTGTATTACATGTATATTCTTGTTTAGCTTACTAAGTGTAGATTTTTTGCTTACTAGTAGTTCTTATGGTCGAAATGAATCTGCAGGTTCGTAGTGAGAAAAGGTGGAAAGAAGTAACCGCTATTTTCAGCTTTCCTTCATCTGCTACAAATGCTTCTTTCATTCTGAAAAAATATTATGCGTCATTGCTTCAACACTACGAGCAAATTTACTATTTGAAGGCCAAAGGGTGGACTCCATCTGCTGGTGCGTACAGATACTTAACATTATAGTCATTAGATTTTGTGTGGATTTCTCAATTATAGAACCAAATATCTTCTGCAGATGCTTCACAGAATGTGTCTACAATTCCAACTTCAAATAATGGGTTGGATGAACCGGCGTTGCCATCGTCAAAGGTTCATGAGGCTCCACTACAATCCCGGATTAACATAGCAAATTCATTCCATGGAGGTGTATTTCTTTGTCTAAAACGTTAAATTAAGAACTAAAAAGACAATGGCATGACTTACTGGAAACTTGATCCCGTGATTCTCCAAGTTTCTTTACCTTGCTTTTATCGTCTTGCTAGTTTATGGTGCTTTTGCGCTAGCATTAAAAACTTCAAGTTTTCCATGCATTTAATTATTTTTCTGTCCTCATTTTTCAATAGAAATCCTGCTTGTTACCAGCCTTTTACAGGGTTATGTTCCCAAATATCTATTTACTTGCATTCTCTCTTAATGGTTCGTGTATTCAATGCATAGCAGTAATGTATGCCTTCCCTTTTTATCTGATGGTTGCAGTAACTTCAGCACCATTAACAGGTTCTTCCGTGGTGGGTGTTATTGATGGAAAATTTGATAATGGGTATCTTGTTACTGTCACAATTGGCTCGGACCAGCTAAAAGGGGTCCTTTATCAGGCTCCAGAAAACCCAGCTGATCAAATTCAACCAAGTCAAAGTGTAGTTTCCAACATTAATGAGAACGCGACTACATCAACAGGTGTGGTCCGACGCAGACGTAGGAAGAAATGTGAGATGAAAAAGAGGGATCCTGCGCATCCAAAACCTAACAGAAGTGGGTATAATTTCTTCTTTGCTGAGCAGCATGCTAGGCTGAAACCGCTTTATCCAGGGAAGGACAGAGACATCAGTAGGATGATTGGCGAATCGTGGAACAAATTAAACGAATCTGACAGAGCAGTAAGCACCCAAAATGATAATTATTTTGAGTCCATTAGAATTGTAACTTGCAGGATTGTTTTGTTATATACTTTCTCATTGGCTGGGGTTCAGGTCTATCAGGAAAAAGCTGTGATAGACAAAGAAAGATACAGGCTAGAGATGGAAGAATATAGGGAGAGACTAAAGCTGGGTCAAATTACCAGCGATGTTTTGCCAATAAACCAGCAGCCTCTTGAGCCAGATGTCCATGTGATGGAAATGGATGAGAAAATTGAAACAGAAGGTGGCGACTCTCCAAAAACTCCGGAAAATGATTTGAGTTCCGGGAAGAGTGATAAGAGCAACTTTGAAGACAATAACACTGCAGATAAGGACATAGATATGGAAAATAATCTTGGAGTAGAGATTGAAGCTGAAAGTGTTGGTATGGAGACTTCAGCTGAGGAAAACGGACGAGTAGTCAAGAATGGACAGGAAGGTGAAGAATGCTTAAAGGATGGTCAAATGGAGTCGCAGAAAGAACCATTTCCTAGTGAGGGGAAAGAATCAGCACCACTGGAAGAGGAAGAATCAGTAGCTAAAAAAGCGAGAATTGAGAAAGAATCAGCAGTGCCTATTGAAGAGCAAGTCTGTGGCGAAGTTAAAGATTCAGTGCCTCGTGAAGATAAATAAGATTCCCTACAGTGCAAGAAGGTAGGCTTTGTAGTTTATCATAGCTTGCTCTAGGTTAGTTTCATATAGTTTCTGCATTTGTTATCTTATACATGCTCATTTCCTTTATGTATGTTGTTTGTTGTTTGAACAATCTAAAGGCTGTTGAAGTGGTGTTTTTTGTACTGTTGTGGATCTGGTTAGTTTGGACCAGCATTGAACATTTTGCAGTGGAAAATTTGATTCTTCAGCTAAATTAACATTAATATATTATGGATTGCATAATCCATTGGATGGTTGAGATTATCAAGGTTGAGTACCTAATTTCTAGTTATTTTTTGTGGCCTCTCCGAGAAATATATCTTGGTAATTGCTGATGCTTATGGCACATTGTGACAATGTGACTATGTGTACTTGAATGCTTACTCAACTCAATAGGCTAGATTAAGGAGCCGAGTTGGAGTTCAATTTTAGACAAGATTCATTAATCGATTCGAGTTCAAGTAGGGTGTACTCGACATGAGTATTTGTAAAGTTTATGCAGACTCATTTAAGGATTTGGTAGGGTCATTAATTCAGTTTTAGCTTATACGTTATGAATGTTGACTTATAATTAATAATATACTCCTTAAAGCTCGATTGTCAAACAATTGAGCTGAGTTGAGTAGCTTGCAAGTACCATTTGATATAAACGAGTCAAGTTCAACAAGTTCATGGCAAGAGTACTCGGTCCTGATTTAAACTACTATTTGAAAGAAATTATTATTTCTAATTGTACGACTAGTTACTATTTATGTGAGACGATGCTTGTGAAAATATCAAAAATACTAGTATAATTGGGTCATTCCTATTTAAAACCGTCTGTTTGTGTAGCGTTGCAACTTCGTTTAAGGTTAGAGCAATGGTACAGGGCCTTTGATGAGTAAAATTTGAGAATTTCTTTTGGAAATAGGTAGCATTTAAGCTGTGAATTCCATACATCTGAATCATACAGTATACAATCTGCTCATGTTAACTTAGGCTTATGTTTTACTTTCGACTAAAAACAGGCACTTTTCTGACTGCCTCCATCTCTCATTTACCTTGATATATATTGGTAAAAATACCCCCTGCATATTTTGGCTCTAATCTCTGGGTTGGTGGAAATGGTTTTCTCTGCTTATAAACTTTGTTATGCAGTGCAGAAATTTGACTAATTTTGCACGACTGAGACGGGAAATTGTTGCAAACTCTATTTGTGATTTTCTCGACTCTGGTAGGATATCGATGGAGTAAAAATCACAGATTTAAGCTGTTTTGAGTGGGAATGTGGGAACAAGAAGGCTTTAGCCTTTCTGGGGTAGAAGAAATTAAATAGATTCTTGGTGCAAAATTATAGAATAAATTGAGATATCCCCTTATCCAAACACATGTAATTTTGATAACATGGCCACAAAAGAGATTCCTGTTCTTTAAGATAGCTACTACGACAAGTCTTAACAAGATGAGATTTCTATTTCTATTATCACAATATGCTTTTTATGCCCCTTTAAATTGATCCTCAACTTTTGACTTGTCATCTACTCCACCTTGCACAGCTGATGAATGGAATAAATGCTCATAAGCAGCAAAGGATTCATGGTTATCTTCCACCACAAATGGAAATTCTAATTGATGTGTTTGAGTATATCCATTAGAATCAGAATCATATAGCTAAAAGATCACCATTTCCCTGAAGAAGACTGGAAGACTTTTATCAATTGAGCATTTCCCTGATGGACACTAGTACCCAACTGGAGATTGAGCAACATTTTTATTTTGGACAAGGTCCAAAATAGCCTAATATTCCAAACAAGTCAAATCCACACAATTTCATACTGTATTGAACTCATGGTTATGCTGTAAATTTATATATAGGTATGTGAAGTCTCGGATACTAGAACACGGAATTTTGTAGCATTTTCTATGTAGAAATATATAAAAGATGCAGGGATGAACAAAACAAGGTACATTAGTCATTAAAACAAAAATAAAAAGAGGCGAAGAAAAGAAGAAAAAAATATCTTTTAAAATGGGTTTAAGTAGGAAATAACTGAAATAAAGTTGAATGTAGTTTGAATAAAAATGCAGAAACATCATATGAAGATGAAAATCAAATCCTCCGGCTTTTCTCACATCATAATCCGGATCATTTCGATCCTGCAAATTAGAGAAAAAGGCCATGTTCAAGATATCAAGAATCAGAGACAAGTAGTGCATCCCAGATCATATCCATATCCAAAGATGGCATCCTACTCAACTGAACATCATCAATATCTAATGAAACTTCTTGGTGCTTCTTGTTGTTCTCAATTCCCTCGTTACACACCATCATTCTTCCACCTTTGCTATTCAGCTCCTCTTTTGTTGAAACTTCTTGGGGTTTCTTGTTATTCTTTGGTGATGTTTGTACCAATTCATTAGACTTTTTATTTGCGGGAATCCCCTGCAGTTTAGCTTCAAGAAGTGCCGCGGTGGTGCCATTCAAAGAACTGGCCTTAAGTTGATGCTTCATGTCTGGAAAATTCAAATGCGCGTAATCTCCCCTTAACATATAAGCAGCCGTATCATAAGCAAAAGCGGCCTCTTCTGCTGTGTCGAAAGTGCCTAGCCAGACCCTTGTTCTGTTTCTTGGTAACCTTATTTCCGCAACCCATTTTCCCCAGTGCCTTTGCCTTACTCCCCTAAACAGCTTTGTAGGTGACGAGAAGGAGGGTTTCTGGATTCGGCTCGCAGTGTATTTCATAGGCTGAGTTTTTGTAGTGCTGAGCCAGTAGTCACTAAAGCCTTTTGAGGGATAACTTGTTAGATTTTGTTGGATTTTGAGCCATTGAATAATATAATCAGTATGAGAATTTGGGAGTAATGGGATCTTGGAATGAAATTCAGATGCTTGTTTAGATATATCTAAGATCGAGGGCTTGTTTAAAAACAAGCTTAGCTTAGGGGAAGATAAAGAAGGCGATTCGGATGAATGAGGTTCTGGAAAAGATTCAAGAAAATGACCAAGAGGAATGCAACTCCCTAAAGATTCATTTTTGGGACTAAAAAAACTCAACCCCGAAAAAAACATTTCTTTTTTTGGTAATTCTGGGGTTTTAGCAGAGCAAGATTTATTATGATCGTCTTCTGCAGAAGAAGTAGAATCTGAACTCGAAGAAAACAATCTTTCTTGTGAATCAGCACTAGAAAGGATGTTCCAAACACAGCTGGGATATTCGGATTGAACTATTTCTTGAAAACCACAAGGCAGTAATTCCTTGTGGAGAAAGGTTTCCATTTTAGGAAACTGATTCTCCATGAAGGAAAGAGAGGATTAATTACTGAGAAAGAGAGGAAGGAAATGAGAGTACTACTGATGCAAAATGACTGCACTAATTAATATACAGCTTGCTTTGGTTGGTTGGTTGCTCGCTTGCTTTATTTTTATATATAGTACTGGCAACCTAGCTAACACATTGTGACGTCACATAAGGTATCTTTATCTTTGGGGTTGGGGACCTTATTATAAAAATGAAAGGGCACCACTTTAATTTGTGTTAAAATTTAAAATGACCACGTAAATTATAGTCCAAGTAAGATCTGATTGTTCGTTCCGAAGAGTAAAAGCTCACCTAGCACAAACAAATATATATATAGAGGGAGCAAAGATCAAATGCATACCCCTTATCTTACTCATCCGTGCTTACCCCTTTTAGGCGATGGTTTCGGTCATACAACCGTCGTCTATACTTTTAACGACGGACAACATATAGCGTCGCTAAAAGTATAGACGACGGTTGTATGACCGAAACCGTCGCCTAAAGGGGGGTGAGCACGAGTGAGTAAGATTTATATGCACTTGATCCGGACCGTATATAGAGGATCAAGTGCATACCCCTTATCTTACTCATCCGTGCTCATCCCCCTTTAGCGACGGACCCGGCGACGGTTTCGGTCATACAACCGTCGTCTATACTTTTAGCGACGGACAACATATAGCGACAGTTTTTATGGAAAAAATATATATACACAGCTGTATAGTATACAGTCGTTTATTTCGATAGTTTTTTTTGGACTATTATAACTATTATCCGTTCACCCGTCCCAAGTCTAAAAAAATCGTCGTCATAAACAATCATGTAGTACACTGCTGCACGAATTCATATGGTTATATAAATATATATATATATATATATATATATTTATATTACCATATGAATTCGCGCTTCCCATTCTTTGGGTGGCCAATAGAAACGTGACACCTCATCGTTTCGTCTTGGTTTTCCCTGTCTTGTAGGGTTGGCAAGATGTATGTATGTAAGTATATTCTTTCAAGACAGTGACTTCAATGACCTCAAATTAATTAACCCTAACTTTACTTCTATCTCTCTCTTTTTATTCGTCTGTTGGCATTATTAGCTAGGTGATTATATATTTAATTATTAGTTATAAGAACAATATATATAGTACTACTATAATTTATTCATATACAATAACTTAATTGCCTCTCTTTTTAGTTTTCTTTTTCGTTAATTATGTTTGTGTTTAATTAAAGTATATACATCATGATAATTAATAAGGAAAAATGTATAGTCTTTTGACTAACTAAGGGTAGATGGCCATATAATAATTAATACTGATTAAAAACCCCACATGCACAGTACTAATGCAGTTAGCACACCCTAATTATCAATATTATCTATATCATTAACATTGTGATTAGCTTTAAACGAAAGGGATTAAAAAAAGGGCCTTGATAAAGTTTTATATATATATATATATTAATTGAAAACAAATTTTGTTACATAAGTATGAGGAAATCATGGCTGTCTTTTCTAGATGTATATAAAGATAATAATAATAATAAGTAAATGGTCCTTCCTAGCTAGCTAGCTAGCTAGTCCAAGAACAAACAGCCACAGGTATTCAATATTTGGCTTTATTTCTGGCATCTCTAAATCTATACGTTAATTTGTCCTTTGATATGGGCTTGGAGACACTTTACCAATTCATCAACTTAATTAATTGATCGAAAATGTCTAGCTACAAAGTTGCCACCTCCAAATTTGAGCCGCAAATGATTAGTTTTCCATTGTTGGTAGTCATGTCTGTTTGCAGTCTTCTTAAGCTACCTCCACTGTGGTAAGTACTACAATTTAAAGAATACACCAATTATATATATATATATATATATATATATATATATTTAATTTTTAAGTGGTATATATATTTAATTTTTTTATCTGTTCCAAAACTAGATATATTTATCATCATATATACTAATTATTATAATACATCGGATTAATTTATCATAAAGAGCTGGAAAAAATAATAATAATAATAATTAAAAGAAAAATAAAATTATACTTTATTTTTGTGAGTACAAGTTATTACATATATATGTATATATATATGACCAATTTCCAATTAAGTTATTTCAATGGTCATGTGCAGTTCTTTTAAGCAATGTTGGATAATTAATGAGATCGAAGTAGCATGCACATGATGGCATGATGCTGCCTAAGCATTGTAATTACTAAAGCAGTATATATATATATATATATATATATATATATATATATATATATATATATGTTAATTAATTATTGGAGTACGTGATTAGTTAAAAGAAGGGCGGGGACATGCATGAGAGCATGAGTTTCTCGATTAAATTAAAGCTTCTTAATTTGCTTAGTTTACTTTCCTTGTCAAACACTGTTCTTTAATGGAATAGTATTCCTATCTCAAACACAAGAAAACAGATCCAAAGAATAAATAAAACTACTTTAATTGTACATAAAGAGAAGGATTCGACGTGTGAAAATTCCTTGACTCGGTGGAGACAGAGCCGAGTGAACATGATCATGTCTGGCTATACATACATAGAAAATTATGATCGATCGATACTACCTCACTTTCAATATATATATATATATATATATATATATATATATATATATATATAATTAATATGGGAAAAATATATGTACACAGCTGTGTATTACACAGTAGGCTATGACGACGGTTTTTTGGGATATAGCGACGGTTTCATCCGTCGTCATAGCTATTCTGGGCTATGGCGACAGTTTACCGTCGTTATAGCCCAAAAAATCTGTCATCATAGGTCTACTGTGTAATACACAGCTGTGTATATTATTAATTATTAACTTTTTAAAATCAATTTAATTAATACATTTTCAAACTCTAGATTAAAAATTTCAACAATGACAAAATCTTCTTTAAAGAAGTCATCATTATTAATTAATTTTTACATTTATTTTGAAAAGTGAGGTGCTAATTATATTTTTAACATTATTTTTTCAATATTTATTTTGACTATTTTATAAATCAAAGGTATTGTAAGTTTTATACCGAGGGTGTCATATTAAAATTTTACAATAAAAAGTGGCATGGGTTCTAAAATAGTCCCGTTAGAGTAATGCTACAGACACAAATTATTCTATAAATATTTTATAAATTATTGATGTGGCATACTCCACCTCAGCTTTTTATGTGGGGCCGAATACTACATTGAAACAATTTGTTGATTAATATGTTGAGGTTGATCGAGTATGTCACGTCAGCAATTTATAAAATATTTATAAAATAGTTTGTATCTGTATCATTATTCTATTAAATATTACTACCTCCATTTCATAATAATAATCGTTTTGACTCCATGTACATGAATTAAGAAATACTCCAACTCAACCCCTAATGATATTATAATTAATAAATAGACGACAAGCCGTAATTAGAGAGATATATACTAGTCCATCTCCAACCCTAATAATGATCTTATCATAAAAGTATAATAGATTAACATGTCATTAATTACATTAATACTACCGCCAAAATATTTACAGTTATATACTCCGTTCCTAAAAGATTGTCGTTTAAGGTTTTTACACATAGATTAAGAAAGTCATTTAATACTAACATTTAACAATTAAAATTTGTTTGAAATTCCATCACTACCCCTTTATAGAAAGTTGAAAACTATTAATACAAGGAAAGAAATTTCTTAGGACAATGAGAGAAGGTATGAGTAATATAAGAAAATAAATAATTTATTCTCCTCGAAAGTTGTAAACGACAAATATTTTAAAACAAATTTTTTCTTCTAAAACGACAATCTTTTAGGAACGGAGAGAGTAACTTCTTGGAGAGGCTTGCCAACCTCGTCAACTTTCACAATCACCCACAGGCCACAGAGTCTTTCAATTAATTAAGGATACTACTACAATAAAACAACAATTAATAATAATTATTGACTAATATTCTTTTTAGCAGCTTAATTAAACATAAATTAAAGTCACCAAGCAACTGTTTTGTTGTCCGGTGCACCCACTTTTATCTTTGCACTAATTAAATAAGTAATTCTCCAACTAACCACTTTGGCTTTATATTTCTTTCATTATATATATATATATATATATATATATATATATATATATATATATATATATATATATATTTCGTGTTTACGAACTCCGTGTATTTTTAAATTATTGACGCTAAATCTTACAATGAATAATATAAGATCTAATATAGTTATTTTTACCATAAATTCTAACTTTTATTTGACTTAGTAGGGTAAAATCCTTGCATTCAGGCTTTTTTGCCGGTCATGTCAGATTTTTGTCTAAAATAATAGTTTTTACAAGTCTTTCAAGCCAGACCTGATCGGACAAGACATTGACTAGACTGAACCAAAGTCAGACCGCAGGCGTCGGACCTTTTGTGCATCCCTACACACACATATTCATCTTCATCGGATATACATACATAGACATTAATTCACCAAACCCTTTTCTGAAGATTGATTAGAAAATCTTATCTTGTCCTTTGAAAACGAAGTAGTACTTGCCCATGCATCTCCTCATCATCAGTAGATGATCAATATATACCATCATCATCACTTCCACCAACATTACTTAGGGTTGCGGTTTTGGCTTATTTTTTTAACAAAATATGATTATCTATCAATAATTTTGTGATTTGTTTTTATATGAAAGAAAAGTTGGTTTGCCAACTTTACTCTTGGAAAAACAATTTAATTTAACAAAATGGCGAAAAAATGATTTTTTTTTAAGAGACATCAGTTGCACATACATGGCCCCACTCAGAAGGTCGCATCAACAATTTCTAACGTGTCAATAGAAATTAGACAAAAGTGAAAAAAATTAATAATTTACTCATCTAATTGATAAAATTGAAAGGTCAATTATCGAAGTGAAAAAATAATAATTTAAGATAGTAAAATATATTTAAACCTTGTATAAATTACTAGTATAATTATTATTTCTAGTGGAAGAACCAAATTAATTACTTAAATCACCGGTTACATATAATTAATTAAAAAAAGAAAAAGCAATTGTCAAAAAGAACAATAACTTAGAAAAAGTCGGCTGACAAATAAGGCAGTTCCAAGTGTCACCATATGTATGCGACTTATAGATGAATGGCCACTAATTAATCTTTTCCCATTAATTAATCATGACTTTGAGCTTAAATTTAAAATCTATTATTTATATATACGTTTGTATATATATAGAGAGCGAGCTAGCTAGCTGTGTTGAAATATATATATATATATATATATATATATATATATATATATATATATATATACAGAATTGATCAGGTCCGGACTCCCGGACCTGATCAAATCCGGACCCTAAAATTTTTTATTTTTTTTTTTTGGTAGAACAACTAAAAAAAAAAAAAAAATTATGGAACTGAAATTTTTCCAAAATAAAGTGTTTTGGGTGTGTTTTTAACACCTACCCCAACCAATGTATGTACAGTCTGCCCAGACTGTACAGACATATTTCGTTATAGGCATCCAAATCACGCCCAAAACACTGTATTATGGAAAAATTTCAATTCCATAAATTTTTTTTTTTTTTTGTTTCAAAAAAAAAAAGCAAAAAAAAAAAAAAAAAAAAGGTCCGTATTTTAGTAGAGTCCGGGATCCCGGACTGGATCCGGACTCTATATATATATATATAAATGTGTATATATATATAAATGTATATACACAGTTGTATAATATATAGTCGTCTATGACGACAGTTTAAACGTCGTTATAGATATTCTAGTCTATTACGACGGTTGAACTGTCGCTATAGCCCAAAAAATCATCGTCATAGCACGATTGTGTATTACACAACCGTGTGTGTGTGTATATATATATAGAGGCCGGATCAGGTCCGGACTCCCGGACCTGATCAAAATTCGTACCTTTTTTTTTTTTGCTTTTTTTTGAAACAACTAAAAAAAATTATGGAACTAAATTTTTTGCATAATACAGTGTTTTTGACGTGATTTGGATGCCTATACCAAAATATTTATGTACAGTCTGGGCAGATTGTACATACATTGGTTGGTGTAGGTATTAAAAACACAACCGGACCTGATTTTTATTTCCATAATTTTTATTTATTTTTAGTTGTTCTACACAAATAAAAAAAAAATTGGTCCGAATTTTGATCAGGTCCGTACTCCCGGACCTGATCATTTTTCTATATATATATATATATACTCCCTCCGTCCCATAGTTATAGGCTGATTTTTTTTGGCACATAGTTTAAGAAAATCAATTTAAATTAATTTTTAACATAAATTTTTCACATATACCCCTTAATATAGAATTAATGAATAAATTAATTACTCCTTACTTATCACATTAAAACTCTTAACTTCATTGATTGCTGGTACAATTGCCTTTTATACACAAAATATGTTAAACTAGTAAAGCCTAAAAAGTTAAATTATTTTATTGAGAATACAACAACATTAAATGTGGTGATAAAAATAATGACATTGAAAGTTGTTTCTTCAAAAAAAGAGTAATAGTTGAATATTTATTATAAGGGCATAAAAGTAAAATAATGAACCAACTAAATTTTATAAATAGTAAGTAGTCTATATATTGGGACATCTCAAAATAAAAAATTAGCCTATAACTATGGGACGGAGGGAGTATATATATAGGGACATGATCAAGAATTTCTTGCAGATAGTTAACAAAGTATTTTATGTATACTATCCGCAAAAATTTCTTAGGAAATAGAGAGAAAATTTTAAACCTTCTGCCATGAGGGGCAAATAAGAAATTTCATATGACAGTTACTATTCGTAAGTAAATTTTTTTTGAGGATAATAATTCAAAATCTCTCATGATTAGAATGGACGGCATATGATGAGTTAGCTAGAACATGAGAGATAGTCAGCGGTTGGTTATGAATCATGTCCAGTGTGTGTGTATATATATATTCCTTTTTTGACATGAATTAATTAAATAATTAGTCATAGGATAAGTTTGTTTAGTTCAACCATGTTTCTACAAGTTACAAAAGTTTATTCTTATTAATTAATATAACATGTATATATTAGTAATATACTAATACAAAGCCAAATACAGCAACTCCGTTAAAGAAGGTGTTTAAGCATTTTTTTAATTTTCATTGACTAAATTGTTTTCTTTCGCAATTTTTATTTCTCTCGCATGGTAATGACCCAGGGCCACCAACAAAAAGTACCAAGAGTCAAATGGAGACAATAATATATATATATATGGGAGTCCTTCCATAACAACCGGTTGCTGTGAGTACTGTGCAACACCCCCTTTTTGTACCGTTGATAAACTTATTGGAAGGCTAAGATGAAACATAAATATATCCCAGCCGGCACAACTTATACCGGCTTTTATTTTAGTATGAGGACCCCACATAGTCAGCATGTTGTCAGTTTTATTTTTATTTTTAAGCATTTCTCCATTAATAGTCATGACTAAGCACATTACGTAAACTTAAAAAAATATAAAATACTCCCAGCCGTTACAAGCTCTTACGGTTGTTAAAAAAAAGAAAAGAAAAAAATCCAACCGGGACAAGCTCTTACGGCTGTTAAAAAAAAAATCCAAACCGTAACAACCTCTTCCGGCTTGCTATTCTTTATAAAATATTTGTTATTCTTTATAACTCTTTCATTTAATAACAAATAAAGAATTATAATTCAAATAAAAAATAATATCCTTTTTTTTAACAGCCGTAAGAGCTTGTCCCGGTTGTATAAATTTTTTTTAACAGCCGTAATAGTTTTTAGTGGTTCATTTTTTTTTAATTTTCTTTTTATTTTTTCCGGCCGGTACAGGCTCATACGGCTGGTACATTTTTTTTTAATTTTTTTTATTTTTCCCGGCCAGTACAGGCTCATACGGCTGGTATTAAAAAATTGAAAAAAAAAACCAGCCGGTATAGCTTGTCACGGCTTGTATTAAAAAAATAAAAAAAATTATTTTATTCAAGCAACTCGCTGCTAAACAGACACGAACTCGCAACCTCAAACTCCAAACACACGTCATATGACCACTCGAGCACCATGGGCCTAGCTGTTAATTTCAGCCAAGGATATGTGTTTATATTAAAACTTCACCATCCCCTAAAATCTATATTCTTGCATTATTATTATATTACGATTTATTATTATTAACAAGTCTATATAATACATACGGGGGGTTGATATTTAGAAATAAGTTAATATCTATATTTATTAAACAATGATTATTAGTAATGATTTTATATATTAAGCAATGATTTTATTATTAAGAAATGATTTTATACATTTGATACATTTTTTGATATATTTTTGATATATTTTTTGATATATTTTTGATACATTTTTGATAATTGATACATTTTTGATATATTTTTGATACATTTTTGATAAATTTGATACATTTTTGATATATTTGATACATTTGATAAATTTTTGATATATTTTTGATGCATTTGATACAATTTTGATACATTTGATATATTTTTGATATATTTGATACATTTGATATATTTTTGATACATTTGATACAATTTTGATACATTTGATACATAGAATGATTAATACAACCGACGCATATATCTCAGAGTCCGGAAGTAATCTTACGAATTTTTTGTAGAGCTCCCATGCGACGCGGTAACGAAAGACTATGACATCTTCCAAGGACAAGCGACCACGACAGTTCTTATGAGCCTCAGGCCATTTACAACCAACAACACCTTATTCAAATGGTATAAAATTATATTCTTCTTTAATAAATCATGTATTGGAGTAAATACTTAATATTACATTTATTCATATTTATTGTTAATAATATTTGTTTGTGTTTATCTTACATGACAGGTTGAGAGTGCAAAGTCGTTACTTGATAAATTTTCAATACTTACTCAGCTGCCTCCCGAGTTGGTTCTGCAAAAAAATAATTGGAATTTTCAATACGCCCTATACGAATTCGAAGCAAGAGGTAAACAAATACCTCGACAAGGGGGTCCCACAAATTTTGGACCACAGTCGCAATACACACAACTCAATGAAGGGCTTGGGAAATAAACTGATTATGTTGTACAAGAGAGCTACATACCCACCCCACAAGTAATCGAGGAGAGCTCCATTCCCACCACCCAAGCCTACGAGGAGCATTACATTCCAACCTTCCAAACCTATGAGGAGTGTTACATTCCAACCAACTCTTCATTTGCGGGACTTTCTGACGCCAAGGGATCTAGTTCACAAAAGGTATATATAGTTATATTAATAGTGATTGTTTTAATTATTATTGCTATATAATAATAATGTACATTTGGGTCTCAATCAGGTACAAGATGCGGGAGACGACATCTCTTATGGACCAAAAGGGTCCTTATCCAAAAGACTTAAAGATTGGAAGGAGACATTTGTAAATAAACATATTTTTGGAAACGTGGTGGCACCAGAAGGGGATTTATATCCTTTATCACATCCGCGCCAGTTATATGAATTAGAACACAATGCAGTGCAATCCTTAGGGCCTGGGAGTTGGATATTCGAGCATGTCATGGACGCTTATATGTTGTTGCTACAAGATAGAGAGGAATACTACAGGTCACGGAGAATACAAAGGTGGTCCCAATTTGGTTTAATGAATTCATTCTTCATGCATCTTGGGCAGGGCTATGTGCCATGCACTAACGTGAATACTGCATGGAGTTTTTGCGATCCGTATGTTAACCAAGATGTTGGTCCACCTTTACACGAATACAAATACATATTCATGTCGGTGTGTAGTACCAATCAACGCCATTTTGTCTTGTTCCTATTCGCAGTTGAAGATTGGATGGTTACCATAATTGACCCGCACTACAATGACACTAAGTATATTAAGTTACATGAAATGTACTCAGAATTCGTTACAGTTGCGGTATGTTTAGTTTTAAAATATTTTAAATTTATAATGTCCTTTAATATTAAAAAATTATTAACCAACCACTTTGTACATGCAGGTACATTTGATACCATTTTGTTTGCGAAATGGTAATCCGATGCGTGAGTGGCCCATCGGTAATCCTACTGTGCAGACATTAAAGATTCGACCGAAACAACACAACAACACAGACTGTGGCATTTTTGTCTGCAAGTATGTTGACTGTTTTGTTAGGGCCAATGGTAATATTTCTGAAGAGAAGTGGTCCTTGGAAGATGTCACTGTCTTTCGTTACCGCGTCGCATGGGAGCTCTACAAGAAATCCGTAAGATTACTTCCGGACTCTGAGATATAGGCGTCGGTTGTATTAATCATTCTATGTATCAAATGTATCAAATGTATCAAAAATATATCAAAAATGTATCAAATGTATCAAATATGTATCAAATGCATCAAAAATATATCAAAAATTTATCAAATGTATCAAATATATCAAAAATGTATCAAATTTATCAAAAATGTATCAAAAATATATCAAAAATGTATCAATTGTCAAAAATGTATCAAAAATGTATAAAAAATATATCAAAAAATGTATCAAAAATATATCAAAAAATGTATCAAATGTATAAAATTATTTCTTAATAATAAAATCATTGCTTAATATATAAAATCATTACTAATAATCATTGCTTAATAAATATAGATATTAACTTATTTCTAAATATCAAACCCCCATATGTATTATATAGACTTGTTAATAATAATAAATCGTAATATAATAATAATGCAAGAATATAGATTTTGGGGGATGGTGAAGTTTTAATATAAACACATATCCTTAGCTGAAATTAACAGCTAGGCCCGTGGTGCTCGAGTGGTCATATGACGTGTGTTTGGAGTTTGAGGTTGCGAGTTCGAGTCTGTTTAGCAGCGAGTTGCTTGAATAAAATAAATTTTTTTATTTTTTTAATACAAGCCGTGACAAGCTATACCGGCCGTTTTTTTTTTCAATTTTTTAATACCAGCCGTATGAGCCTGTACCGGCCGGAAAAAATAAAAAAATAATTAAAAAAAATGTACCACTACAAACTCTTACGGCTGTTAAAAAAAAAATTATACAACCGGGACAAGCTCTTACGGCTGTTAAAAAAAAAAATTCAACCGGGTCAAGCTCTTACGGCTGTTAAAAAAAGGATATTATTTTTTATTTGAATTATAATTCTTTATTTGTTATTAAATGAAAGAGTTATAAAGAATAACAAATATTTTGTAAAGAATAGCAAGCCGGAAGAGGTTGTTACGGTTTGGATTTTTTTTTTAACATCCGTAAGAGCTTGTAACGGCTGGGAGTATTTTATATTTTTTTAAGTTTACGTAATGTGCTGAGTCATGACTATTAATAGAGAAATGCTTAAAAATAAAAATAAAACTGACAACATGTTGACTATGTGGGGTCCTCATATTAAAATAAGAGCCGGTATAAGTTGTACCGGCTGGGATATATTTATGTTTCATCTCAGCCTTCCAATAAGTTTATCAACGGTATAAAAAGGGGGTGTTGCACAGTACTCACAGCAACCGGTTGCTATGGAAGGGCTCTATATATATATATATATATATATATATATATATAGTTTTAACTAAAATCCACGATTGGCATAAAATTATCTATCATGTGGAAGAATGTGAGTGATAAATCTTAATACATGAAAACAAAAATTAAATATTAAAATTAATATAAGACTTCTATATATTTTGTAATGGAGGGAATATATATATATATATATATATATATATATATATATATATATATATAAGGATCAAGTGCATACCCCTTATCTTACTCACCCGTGCTTACCCCCTTTAGGCGACTGTTTCGGTCATACAACCATCGTCTATACTTTTAGAGACGATATATGTTTGTCCGTCGCTAAAAGTATAAACGACGATTGTATGACCGAAACCGTCGCCTAAAGGGGGTAAACACGGGTGAGTAAGATAAGGGGTATGCACTTGATCCGGACCGTATATATATATATATATATATATATATATATATATATATATATATATATTGGGCCATGATTATTTGGGCCTTTGGAGTATAATGAACCATTAATTATGTGGAATTAATTGGGTTTGAACCAGAAGTGAATTTAGTGGATGGGGGATTTATGGGTTGAGGTTCCTAATTATATTTGGATTCTGATTTTGGAAGGAAGTGTTGGACTTTGGATCCACTTCCTTAATTATAGGAGATTTGATACAATCCTGTTATGGAATGGTCATTGACAGAGAACCTTAATCTGATTCGGAGAAGGATTGCTTACAAGGCGGTGAGAGCATTATAAATATAATGCACTTCATTGATTTTAAGATACATGCAATTTACTTTCCAGCACTAGAGTATTAAGCCTCCATTGTTAACCTTATATCAGCCTCACACCGGAGTTATCCCCCGGCGGCCCAAGCCGTTAAGCTTTTGGTATTTACCCGTTACTGTGCAGGATTGGACGCACTTTTGGTGATTAAGGCGCGTGGACGGATCTTGGCGTTAACAATATGTATATATATATATATTTAAATGGAGGTACACAGTCTACAATTGTAGAGTGAATTTACTCTACTATTGTAGAGTAGTAGAGTGAATTCACAAATCGTGAAGTGACTACTAATTCACTCTACGATCATAGACCGGGTAATTTTAAAAGTTACATAGTTGTGCACCTCCATATTCCCTATATATATATATATATATATATATAGCAAGGATCAAGTGCATACCCTTATCTTACTCACCCGTGCTCACCCCCCTTTAGGCAACGGTTTTGGTCATATAACTGTCGTCTATATTTTTAGCGACGGACAACATATAGCGTCGCTAAAAGTATAGACGACGGTTATATGACCGAAACCGTCGCCTAAAGGGGGTGAGCACGGGTGAATAAGATAAAGGGTATGCACTTGATTCGGACCGTATATATATATATATATATATATATATATATATATATATATATATATATATATATATATATATATATATATATATACGGTTCGTATCTTAAGCCCACCCCTTATCCAACTTATCCGAGCTCACCCCCCTTTAACGACGGACCCGGCGACGGTTCGATTATACAACCGGCGTCTATACTTTTAGCGACGGACAACATATAGCATCGCTAAAAGTATAGACGACGGTTGTATGACCGAACCGTCGCCGGGTCCGTCACTAAAGGGGGGTGATCTCGGGTGAGTTGAATAAGAGGTGAGCTTAAGATCCGGACTCTATATATATATATATGTACAAATGGTATATAGTTGGAGAGAAACTTTTGGTGTAGGCGTATGGCAGCAGTATGGAAGGGAATAAGAATGGAGGCGCACGCATCGACGCATGACTTATGGCTTATTTCTTAAGCAGCATAGGTCACACGTCAGTTATAGAAATTATGGGTTATTAAATATACTCGGATCATATTTGTTAGAAAAATTTAAATTGCTTAGATTCAATCCAAGATAATGTTCGACTCGGTAGCCTCAATTAAACCTTATTTTATATTCGATAAATTTTGCAAACCAAATTTGAGCAACTAAATACTCGACTCGACTCGATTTATTTACACTCTTACTCTAAGGTGCCATCCATGTACAAAATTCCAGCTTCCTTCATATCTCAGCTAAATGTACTTTCTAAATCATGTGGCTTGGTTCTACTTAAAGCTCATTTGGAGGAGTTTTTGGGTGGATTAAAAATATTTTTAAATTAAATATAAAAATATTTTAATTTTTATAATTTTCTGAAAACATTTTTAAAGATTATAAATTTGAGTTTAAAAGTATTTTTAGTTGAAGTATAAAATTTGTGTTTTTTGAATCTAACACTTTTGAAAATATCATAAAGTACTTTAAATTTATCTTAATACCTTCAAATACCCTTATATAATTCTGTAACTAAACATTATTTTAATTTTCTTGTAAAAGCACTTTTATCAAAAACTCTATGTTTAAAAGTGTTTTAGCTCACCACATCACAACACATAACTCCACCCAACGAGCACTAATGCTACGTTTACGTTTGGATTACAGGAATCAAGTTAGGAATGAAATGTCTCATTTATGTAGGATTAAAAAAATTGTGTTTGGTTATTCCATTAGAATAAAATGAATTATTCTCATTCTTTTTAAATTTGTAAATTTTATTCTTTGAAGGATTGTATGAAATGACTCATTCTAGTTAGGAATAGATTTATTAGTAATTGATCTGGGCCGGACCCGTGGATCATGAACATCCACTTGGGTATGGGTATTGGATAACCCAATTATAAGAATTGGAAGAGTCCCATATATCACTTTGAAGTATTTTAAATAATACGTGATATATTTATATGAGATAACTCTCCTAATTTAGTCAGTTGTAGACTTATCCCTTACGTATTGGGTTTTACGTCAAATACTGAAGCTTACTGTAAACGGCTAAGGAAAAATAACGTATTATTTTTCCTATACAATTTCTCACTAAATACTCTCTCTAGTATTTCCAAGCTTTCATCAATAGGCTTGGGTGTACTTGGTGTGAACACTTAAATAGTTCGTTCGCATTGATTGCTTGTAACAACTATATATTGACGAGAAGTAAAAGGATCGTAGTAGATCTGTTCGTGGTGTCGCTTGTAGATTTAGCATTCGGTTCAACCACTTCCGCTTCGTGGATACTTACTGATTCATATGTAAGTATTATTTATGTGTTAATTTCCACGTAAAATTCTAATATTGGTATCAGAGCCATGCTTACGTGCATAGATGGACTGTTGATTATTGATTTTACAGTTGTATATTTTTGGCTTACGTGCATAGATGGATTGTTGAATATTGGTTTTACAGTTGTATATCTTTGGCTTATGTGCAAAGATGGACTGCTGATTATTGGTTTTATAGTTGTATATCTTTGGTTTACGTGCAAAGATGGATATGTGTATGACATGATCATAACCACTGGTGATAATAACGAATATCCTTGGTCTGTAATGCATGGATAATTTGATGATGTGATTAGCAGGATCATGACCATTAGTTAACAGTTGAATGTCTTTGGCCGTAGTGCACTGATATACAATTGATTGGTATGATTATGACCATTAGTTTTATAATTGAATATTTTTGGCCCGTAGTGCAAAGGTAGACAACTGATTGGTATAATCATTGTTATTACATTTGAATATCTTTAGCCTTTGGGGTAAGGATATTGAGTATACGTTCTATTAAGCCTTTGTGGCAAGGAGAAACTGTTGATTTGCATGATTATAAATATGAATTGTGGATTTAACTATAATCTTTGGTGGTTTAGGTGAAGACAGGTGATGATAGTTCTTTTTATCTTGGGTATAACAAAGTCGAACTGTTGTTGAGTATTACAGGAATGAAATATTAACGATGGACTTTTAATCTAGAAGAGATAGTAGACATTATGTTCTACTTGACTCTTCTAATGGATTGCTTATTCCGCTACATTTAAACTTGATGTTTATTGTATTTTATCAATTTAACACTGTTGAAGGCTAAGGATAATTTATTCTGCATTATCTTAGTCATAATATTTTTTACTGGGCTAGTTGAGCTCACCCTTTTGCTTTCTTTTACTCTTCAGGAAATGAGAATATAGCTGGGACTAGTTGAGGAATGAAGTGATGGTCCAGGATAAGTGGCTTTAGAAGTCCTCACTATCCTGTGAAATAGTGTGATAATAATTGTAATGGGGACTCCATTGAGTGTGGATATTGTCTAGAAGGCAATATTCATGTTTAAACTCTCAACTATGTTTTGTTGTATTTTGCACGACAGTTGTATAATTAAGTTTGTATTTGTATTCAGTACCATGTATTTGGCGACTCAAGATGAGTGATGTATACCTATTTTGGGGGTGTCACAACGTCCCCAAATTCGGGTACCTTTTACCTCAGACCTGGTACGTTACGATACATCATTTTTATAACTAATGCGGAAGATATAAACATAAATTGTTTATACAATAAAATTTTATACATAATCCCCAATGTCTGTAACCTTAACTTAATGCATGCATTCAATATCCTACACGACTTACAATGTCATTTGCATCAGAAAATTTAATAATTCTAACTACATAGTAATCCAATTCTGGAATTTGTCTTTGCCTCTGTTGTGAAACCCCAGATTTTATGAATAAAGAATTAATTTTCTCGAAATAATTTTTTTATATTATGGTGTGAATTTGAGATAATATTATAGTTGTGGGTAGTATTTATAAATTTTGCAAAGTATGCAAGTTGTTATATTATATTCGATTGGTCAGGGAATATTCTTTGTGTCGGAAAATATTCGTATGACGGTACAATTATTGGTGGACCCCACAACAGAATTATTGTCGGATTGAGAAAACGACAAAAAATATTTTATTGAAAATAACGGCGGAAGTTTTACCGTTGATACTGTTGAACTACTGGGTAGTAAAAGTACAGTAATACGCGTTGTTGCATAGTAGCACACGGTATTGATTATTGATATTTATGTGAGAAGTCGCTCAGTTTGATTCAATTATTATCGATTAATAATATGAATTATTATAGCGATGATGACGTTTTGTTTTATTCGTATTATTAACGTAATAAAACAGAAACATCTTTTTATATAAAATAGAAAACTTTATTAAAGTTATTCTATAAATAGAATATATTATATTTTATTATGCATAGTGTCGCATAGTGTTGCATAGTGTTTGCATAGTAAAAATCTTTTTATATAAATAGAATATATTATATTTTATTTAAAAGATTTTTCTTTAAATATGGACCGTCAGATTAAAGTAAATCAATCTGGACCGTTTATGGATTAGTTACTATGCATTCCATTTTCCTATAAATAGAAGCTCATTCCTTCATTATTTTCTTACGAATTCATTGAAACTCTAGAGAGAGAAATTATAGAGAGAAGCTATAGAGAGAAAATTATAGAAAGAAAGAAGAAGAGTGTTCTGCTACTTCACTACTTCTATATCCAGTTTTTGTTACGGTAAGGGGTGTTATTCTTTCTTATTCATGAAGAGAACTGTTGTTATTCCATTTCTTATTATTCTGTTGGAATAACCTGTATACGCGGTCTACCCTATACTTGGTGACATTCTTTTATTATTCCGCCTTTATTATTCTGTCAGAATATCCTGTCTGTGCTATACGCCGGACCTGGTTCCATTTTTATTATTCCGTCTTTATTATTCTATCGGAATATCCTGTCTGTGCTATACGCCGGACCTGGTTCCATTTTTATTATTCCGTCTTTATTATTCTGTCGGAATATACTGTCTGTGCTATACGCCGGACCTGGTTCCATCATTTATTATTCCTCGTTTATTATTCTGTTGGAACATCCTGTCGGTGTGAATTTCACCTGACCTGGTTTCGTTATTTAGTATTCTATTGGAATAACCTGTCTATGCGAAGTACCGCATGCATGGTGATTTCTTTTGTTATTCCATTCTTTATTATACTCAGTTGGTTAAAGTTTTGACTTCTATACTCCATGAAATTAGTAGAATATCCTTGATATTTGCGCTTCATCCAGTATCTTTTCATGGAAATATTCTTCTGATCATTCTTGAATTTTACTCTACAAAACAGTATCATGTTGACAATTTGGACGTTAATAATTTCTGAATAAAATAATTCTTGAACTTGTTTTATTGAATTCTTATATCATTGTCATCATCCTCATGTTTATGTTATGTTGAAAGTCATCTGTGGCCTGTAGTGCATAGATGGACTTGGTATGATTATGACCAGGGATTATGCGGTGTAATCATGACCGTAATATTACAAATGATGTGGAAAAAGTCCTCATTGGCCCGTAGTGCATTGATGGACAGTTTTTGGTATGATTATGGCTATGGATTCTCTTCGGCCGTAGTGCAAAGATAATTGTTTTATGGCATGATCAGGACCGTTGATGAAAACACGATTATCTTTGGCCCGTAGTGCATGGATAATTCGTGGTCGTGATACTAAAGAATATCCTTGGCCTGTAGTGCAGGGATGATTTAATGATGTGGATTATTTATTGAGCTGAGTCTCAGCGATAAAAGTGATTAAAAACTTTTTAAATCATAAAAGATTGTAGATTCAATTCTCTCTACTTGACTCCTTTAATGGATTGCTTATTCTGCTGCAGTTAAACTTGATGTCTATTATATTTTATCAGTTTAACATTGTTGGAGACTAATGATAATTTATTCTGCATTATCTTAGTCATAATATTTCTTACTGGGCTAGTTGAGCTCACCCTTTCTTTCACTGTTCTCTTCAGGAAATAAGAACATAGCAGGGACTAGTCGGGGAATGGAGTGACGGTCCAGAGGATAGCATTAGTAGTCCTCATTATTCTGTTAAATAGTGTGACAATAATTGTATTGAGGACTCCTTTTGAGTTTGTATGATCTCTAGTAGACAATTATTGTATTCAAACTCACAGTTGTATTTTGTCGTATTATACACGACAGTGGTATTAGTAAATTGTATTTGAATTCTGTACCATGTATCTGACGACTCAAGATGGGTGATGTATACCTAATTTTGGGGGCGTCTCTGTCTTTATTAAAGCCTTCGTCTTAATCTGAAAAAAAATTCATAATATAGCAAGGGTGAGCAACTATTTTGCCCAACAAGTTTAAGTACAATGAAGATATATTATGATTGAAAAGGAATAAGCTTTCAAGTTTTCAACTATGTAATATAATTGTGAAAAAGTATGAATCAAAACTTCAATAACCGAATAAGTATGATGAGTGATCAACAATGACCATAAACAAATTTAACTGAACCTTATGGTAATGAATGTGATCAGTCTTTCATACCTGATGAACATATGCAACATGCACTAAGTGCGAATCAATAATCAATATAGATGTGAATAATAAATAATAATTATTCACTATCATGCTTTGAAAATACAACTCAAGTTTGAGCTAAGAAAACTTGTCTTGATCGTCGATTACCGCTAAGAAGTATAATTTAATCTCTTATGAAAGACCTATCATTTATAAGATCGATCCTCTAATTAGCATAATACATTTTATCTCACAACACTATTACTCAAATAATAAATTAGCTAACATTTAGCCACATAATCAATAATTCATTATCTCATTATCATTAGTAACACTCAATCATCATCTTAAAACTTTTATCTAATATTATTAATCACTTAATAATATTTCATTCACTTCTAAATAATCACTTCATAATATCTTAATCGTTTACAAATATTATTAACCGTTTAATAATATTTTAATCACTTATCCACATCTTAATCATTTTCAAATATTATTAATCCTTTAATAATATTTTAATCACTTATTATTAATCATAATATTTTATTCACTTGCAATTATTATTAACCCTTTAATAATAATCTTAATCATTTACAAATAGTATTAATCCTTTAATAATATTTTAATTTAACTTTAATCTAATATTATTAATCATTTAATAATATTTTAATTTAAATATTATTAATTACTTAATAATATTTTAATATAATATTATTAATTTTTTTAATAATATTTTAATCATTTATTATACTTATAGACAATTTAATTAATTGTTTATCCTTTAAAATAACATTTATTTAACAAACCTAAAATGTCATAAATATAACATTTTATTAGAAATAACAACACTACCCTCTAAAAATCTGGTTTTCTTATATCAAGGGTCTTTGGTCCAAAAAATTACATTTTTACCTTTTTTAACATTACGTAACTTAATTTATCCATTAATTCACAACTCAAACAATATAATATGGAAACTAACAGAATATGGTTCCCTTATGAACATATAATTTTTTAAAATTTTTCAATTTCCTTTACTATTTTTAAATAGTTAAAAACAGTCCAAAATTGCAACATTCATAAATTGAGTTTTTGTCCAAATATTCCGAAACTTTCAGGCTATGTTCTGATTACATATATGCACAGATGCACTTTCCGTAAAAAGTTTACAATTTTTGGAGTTACACACTAAGAGTTATTCATGTTTACTTTTAAAATCACACTTTCTCGTAAAATCCATAACTTTCATTCTACACATCCAAAAATCTCCATATTTTTACTAGAGTCGGTTAACTCATCATATTATCACCCCAAATGTTTCCAGAATTTTTAGAATAAAAAATTTGGACAAAACGTCCCCTGCCAGAAAACTGCTCAAAACAGTTCCAATTTTCTCTTTTAAAAAATCTGGACAGCTTTGTTAAAACAATCACCAAAGCTTGTAAAATCAACATATTTGAGTGCTACCACTTAGGTTTGAAAGCTAACTCCCATATCTAGCACTCCTCTTTGACGGATCATAAATAGGAGTTGTAGATTTAAAATGGTAGCATTTCAAAGTGAATAAAAAGTTTTAGGGTTTTTATTCCTTAAAAAAAAACTAGTTTCCTTTCCATACCTTTGATCAAACCTTTAACATAAAAAATGGTTGAATCTATACATGAAACACTCATTAACATATAGATCTAAGGTTTTAGAGTTTAAAAACCTTGGATCTCTATTTCACCATAAACAAATTACATAAAAGGAATAAACTAGATTATGTTTTTTTTACCTTGATCTTTTGGGCTATTCTTCCTTCTTCTCCTTCACAATATACTACAAAGCTAGATGATATACTAGGATGGCATGAAGCTCCTTCCCTTCCTCTCTTGGTCTCTCTCTCTCTCTATTTCTTTTATTTGCTATTTTTGCTTTCTTTTGTTCTTAGCTTTTTTTTAGGAGAAATGAGAAGTAAAAATTTTCTTACTAAATGGAAGGAGGGACTAATTATAGATAGTAAATTGTATACATATAACAATTATATATCTATACTATATCTCTTGCAATCCTCCAATGAAATCTCACTTTACTTGTAAATCTTGTTTAACTTAATGTGGCCCAACAATATGGAGACACCTAGCATGGGTTGGTGACCAACTTTGGAAGAAAGAAAAAACATCACATGCTCAAAATACTCCATCCTCCTAGCCGGGTACTTCTCCCCCTCAAATTATCCAATTTTTGTTTTATTTTATTTGCCTTATTTTGCTACTTAAAATGACCTAAAAGTCCCTTACCACATGGGCAATAAATATTGGGCTCACAATTAAATTGTTTGGGCTCTCTACTTAAATTTTTTGGGCCATGTAAATTAGCATGAGTCCAATACACAAATTTTATCTTACCCTAATTATTTAATTAGGATTTTTATTTTACACATTTTGGAATTTAGATAATTACTCATGTACATGTAATTTAATGTCTATTAAACCTCTTAATACAGCCTTCTTCATATGACTTGCCATATTTATTATTACATAATCTCTTTCAATTATTAAATCGTATAGATAATTTTTTCTTAAAGTTTTTAAATAAATCCTTTATTTCCACTCTAGGTTTTATAGTTTAACCTTTAATTTAATCATTTAAGATTTTATTAATTATCTAAATTCTCGTGTTGTCACACTTCCTCTTTCAATTTGGCAATATCTGATTTGAGCCCTTTACATTAAAGGAAGTGTTGTCGTGAAGATTTTTCTCTTTGGCTAGAGTACCTTTCAGTTGTTGATTTTCTGTTCGGGCCTTTTCTTCGGCTTCAATGTTTTTGTATCAGTTGGATAAGGTGTCCAGATATAGCATTGACCTAGAGATGTTGGTTAAGGTTAGATGTAATTATAATTGGAAAAGTTTTTATTAAGAGGGGTTCAGAATAACTTACCCTTCCTTGATGCATGAATCCGGCTGAAGATGAGTTCCGTCGTTGACATATCTTCAAAGCATGGTTCGTCGGCTGGGAGAACAAAGTGTTCGAAAAGGTGCATGGGATACTCTTCGGAAGCATCTGGCCATAGGGTTTCCAAAGGTCTGGCGTCCTTTGTTTGGTCAGTTTGTTTTGAGGGGTTGGGCTGTTCGTGGGTAGGAAGGGTATGTTGAGGAGAAGATTCGGGAAATTTTTCGGTACGGGTCTTTTTGTTTGGCGATTCGGGAACGAATTCGTCGATTTCTTTACGTTTTTGGTGGGGGTTTATTGAGTGAGAAGGTATGGTTGTGGTCGTAGGGTGAGGGGTCAAGGTTTCAGTTGAAGGAACCTTTAGCTCTTCTACAGACAAAGGCGTAATCTTGGCACGCTTTTTCTTGATCCGAAGTATCTTGGTCCTCTCTTCAGCAGACATGTATAGAAGGCTTTCTATAAGTATAGGGGTCTAAGTGGTTGTGGGTTTTGAAGCTTTTTTAACTGTCCTCTTTTTGATTCGGGTGGTGGACGGTTCTTCAATTGTGTCTTCGGCGGTGGTGGGTTCAGAAATTGGGGGATCAGTGGGTTTTTCGGTAGTTTTGATGGACAAAAATTCTTCAAGATCTATCCTTTCGATGGAAGTTGGTTTGATGAGAGATACTGCAATCAGAAAACATGTTAGGAAAATTGATGAGATGGGAAGGAAAGGTTGTTGAAAATGAGGGTCGGTGACTTATGTTTGTGATCATAGAGTCATGCTTGTTTGGTCAAAAGAACGTAGTTCCATTCCTTCATCGGTAGATTTTCGATCAATTTCAATATTTTCAGTACCCGTTCGATGGTAGTGTCGTTGAAGGAGACGTTCGGTCGTCTGTATGAGGCCCAATCCGGAAGTTTATGGGTTTCTAGTCCTTTGACGTAGAACCAGTCTTTGAGCTAGTTTTTGTTGCTTGAAGGGGTGTCCATTAAGGGACATCTCTCAATCTTGGGGTTGGGTTTTGGAGGTTGTTTGCTTAGAACTTTAAATTCAGGCCCTCGGGAGTTAATCAGTTGGTATAAGGAAGAGAAGAAATCAATAGAAGGAATGCTGATCTTATGACAGAAGGCGATGAAGGTTATGATGTTAATGTAGGAGTTCGACAACAATTAGGCGAATCTGATGTTAATAAACCCTAGAAGAATAAGGAGGAAAGGGTGTAGGGGTAGCCGAATACGTTTCTCAAGGAGTGTAATGGGCATAACGATCCAGCCATCAGGACGAAGGTACATTCGGTAGAGGCATATGAGGCTTTCAATTGATGGGTGTCTGGAATATGGTAGTGTTGGCAAATGATGGGGAGGTCTGTGGCGGTAATGCGAGAAGGTGTGTTGACATGTGGGAATTTTGTCTCGTTCGGGTATTCTCGTATCATTTTTTAAAAATCGGTCTCTATTTTGGTTTGTTTTGGGTTTCGGGAGGAAGTTCCGATGGTGGTGGTGGTGGTGGTGACAGTAGAATAGGTGGTTACGATGCTAATGTTGGGATTTGGATTGGTAGGGGAGGAATTAGTGGTTGCTGTGTGAGGAGCAGGGATGCTTGAGAGGGGAATAGAGATGATGGGTTCATCGATGGAGGAGGAAGTTTTGACTGGGGTTGAAGAGGAAGCCATTGATGGAGCTTGGGAGGTTGATAGCTAGAGCGAGGATTTTGCTGAAGGAGAGAGAGAATACTGAGATTCAAATGAAGCAAAGATTTGTCTGTTTTGGGGAAAAGGTTTATTTTATTTGAGGGATGGAATTTGAATTAGCGTATCTTTTCAGTTATTCCCGAGTACCGAGGGACGACTCATTAATGGATGTCATGATGGGGCACTGTGGGTAGAATTAAAGGGTTGGATTGTTGTATGTTAGGTGGGCTTCAGAAGTTCTCGGGCTTAATTCAGTTCATTTTTAATCATATCATTGAGCCATGGTTGAATTACTCTTCCATTAAATATTTTATTTGAATAAAATACTAGGGAGCAATGTTGGGCCATGATATATCGGGTCCGGTTTGTATGGTGGGCATGCAGTCCACGTGAGGTTTGAATTCATGTGGGATTCTCTGTTGATAGTTAGAATATTTTAAGTAATTAAGGATTCCTGATTATATTTGGTTTCTAAATCTAGAAGGAGGTGTTGAGATTTAAACCTAGCTTCCTTATTTCTAGGTGATCTTATACAATCCTATTAAGGAATTATACCTGAGAAGGAACCCTAATCCAATATGAGAAAGGACTCTAAGAAGGTGGTGACATCACTATAAATACAAGGCTTTACACTGATTCTAAGGTACACACAACTCATTATTATTTTTCAGCACTAGAACTTTTTCCCTCCATTGTTAAACCTTATTTAGCCTGTACTTATTCTCACATTGGAGTTATCCCCCGACGGCACAATCCTTCAAGTTTTTGGTGTGCTTACCGTTTCTGTGCAAGATTGGATGCGTTTTTGGTGATTGAGGCGCGTGGACGAATCTTAGCAGTTAACAATATGTATAACATATTCAAAAATTATAGCGATCCAAAGCTCACGATTAAGAGATATAACTCACGCAACTATACCTTAAAATATAAAAAATGATTTTCAGATTTTAACGTTTATATTCAATCAAATTATATTATTTAATATAAATTTATCTCCACTTTTCAATTATCATGACTACTAGTTTCATGTCTCTATTTTGATAAAAATAATCTTTAATTAAAAAATCTCATAACTAAACATAAAATCAAAATATAAATAATATTTACCTTTATTGTTCGCCTTTCTTCAATATGCAACAGTAAAGAATCTAATTTTCGGGTCTTCTAGACTCTTCAAAATCTTTTCATACTTTCACGAAAATTATAACTTTTGAAAAGATACACGAAATAGGCTTAAGAATAACTCAATTCGGAGTTGATATGACTGAATTATAAATTTCAAAATTAAGGTTGAAAATAGTGAGAATTGGGACAAGAGTCGATTTTCAGCAACTTAAGACATGAAGATGATGTCAAATAACTTTTCTTCCTTCTTCACAATTGTATAAGACGAAAAATTGAAGTAATAGGCTTTGGATTCACTCAATTCTGATAACAGATGAATTAATTATGATTTTGTAATGGACTGTAGTACTTATAAGTATTCTACTCAGGAATTCAACTAATAATAGGATTAGGGTTACATCTCCACTCTTTAAATATAAAATAAGAAACAATATACGAGTTATCAAAACTTTAATGGACTTCTTAATTTTAATTAAATTAATTATTTAATTATGTATTAAAAGAATTTAACTTTCCAAATGAAACAACAAAACTTTTTTTAGTAACTTACCTTTTTCCAATTCAAATACATTTTTATAAAATAAAATTAATTAATATTTAATTATTAACAAAAATATGGATTATTACATAAAAAAAACACAATTGCTACTCTTTTTCTTACTGCGGTTCCATCTTCCCAAGTTTATCTCGGAGTATAAATCCTGCAACCATAAAACCCTCGCTGTTTTATCTTTTCACCTTCATTGCCATTTATTTCCATTACCACCTCCTCCTCTCTCAATAACAAAGTACTGTAGCAGTTCCTAGAGGGTGTGGTTAAAATTTTGAACTCTCTCTAAAATTCACTATTCAAAATTTCACTATTTCTCTTGTCATTAGATCCTAATCCTCCCATATCAGTTTTACTTTTTGTCCCATCTATGTAGTAGGAATCCAGAAGGACAGAAGTAAGAAATTTCCGATTTACCTAACTTTCAGGTGAGTCATTGGTTTCTTCGGTTTTGGGTTTTGTTTACTTGTTAGTGTTTGTGAAGCCAAAACACCATCTGAATATCTGTGGGAAGAATTAATGTATGATGGGTTTTGTTAGTTTTTGATATTTTTTTTGTATGAGTAGCTGATGGATTTCGATTGTTGGTTTATGTATTGCTCGTGTTCAGTTTTTCTGGTCTAATTTTCTGTTTATTTCATTTCTGAGATATGTTTTGATAGGATTGTATCTAATCTTTAAGATGGTTTTGGATACCTTGTTGATTTATAGTATTATTGGATTGGTCTGGCTTTCTTATAGTAATTGCTTTTCTTATAGTCATTGCAGTGTGTTTTCTGATTCTATGCCAATTATAGGTCTAGCTTAAGTCTTTGTGTTGGTTTCTACGTTTAAAACTTGAAGCTCGTTGTTGAATTTTATTAATAAGTTGTTCTCTTTCGTGTTTCTGTAATCAGTTGTTCTCTTTCATGTTTCTGTTCCTTCATAGTGACAGTGTGTGTATATACATATTTACTGTAATGTTGGTTTCAGTTTCTTAGTAAGTTTGAATAATTCCAGGGATAAATGGGGAAAAAGGTCAGGAAGGCTAGAAGTGGTCATAAGGACAAGCGGGCAGTGGCCGCTTCTCAAAAACCTGCTATTCAACTTAGTAGTCCCAGTGTTGAAACTAAAGATGATGTAACACCAGCTGTAAAAGAGAGAAGAAAAGTATGTCCCCATCTTGATAAGGGTTTTGATTTGGTTAAAGTTTCCTCCAAAATTGGGTCTTCTGGACCTTTGAAGTGTGAAGATTGTAGGGAAGAATCCGTTGACAGACGGGCAGGTAAGGCAAAAGGTAAACATGGGAAGAAGAAAGCAGGTGGTTCAGTGGATTCAAAATTAGTGGTCAAAGCTGTATGGGTTTGTTTGGAATGTGGGCATTTTTCATGTGGAGGGGCTGGATTCCCAACAACGCCTCAAAGCCATGCAGTTAGGCATGCCAGACAAAATGGTCATCATTTGGCTATTCAGTTTAAGAACCCCCAACTTCGGTGGTGTTTCCGGTGTAGTACATTGATTCCGCTTGAAAATTCGGAAGAGAATGGTCAACTGAAAGATGTCTTATCTGACATTGTGAAAGTGATAAAGGCACGTCCATCTGAAGGAGCCTCATTAGATGTTGAGGATGTTTGGTTTGGGAGTGGTAGTGTCACGAGTGAGATAAAGTCTGAAAATACTGCATTAAGTAATTTAGGGGGAGGTGGTTATGTGGTCAGAGGTTTGGTTAATTTAGGGAACACTTGTTTCTTTAATTCGATTTCACAGAATCTTTTGGCGATGGATAAATTGCGTGATCACTTTGCAGAAATGGATGGTTCCATTGGGCCACTTACAGTTTCTTTGAAGAAGCTCTATGTTGAAACAAAACCTGAGAATGGATTAAGAAGTGTAATAAATCCCAAATCCTTTTTTGGATGTGTTTGTGCCAAGGCCCCCCAGTTTAGGGGATATCAACAACATGATAGTCATGAACTGCTTCGTTGTTTGCTCGATGGATTGTGTATTGAAGAGTCAAATGCAATCAAGCAAACTAAATCTTCTAAAGAACAAGAGACATCTCCAAATTCTACTCCTACTTTTGTAGACGCCATATTTGGGGGAAGACTCTCAAGTACCGTTAGTTGTTCGGAATGTGCACACTCCTCAATAGTTCACGAGCCATTTTCAGATCTCTCACTTCCTATACCAACTAAAAAACCTCCATCTGTAAAGGCCCAACCAGTCACTCAGCCCAAGAAACCAAAACTACCTCCAAGACGTAGCCAAAGAATTCGAGCAAAAGTTAACAGAAGTGCAGATCCTGTGACATCTCATAGTATTACCAACTCATTAACCGGTGATCAGATTTCTTTGCAGGTACAGTGTAGTGCACCTGTTGCTGAAAAATTGATGGCCTCTTCAGTTGATACTACATGCATTCGAATTAATAGACCAAGCTATTCTGAGTGATAACAAAGTTTCACCTTCACAGATTTTCTCAGCTACTCAAGGATTTGACAACAAGTTATTGTGTGAAAATGTTACGGAGGAAGCAGTGGATAATACAGCATGGTTGGATTACCTTGAGCCAGATGCAATATCAGGTGACCATGAATTAGCTGGACAAAGCAATGGTACTTCAGTTGATACTACAGCATTAGAATCAATAGGTCAAACTATTGTGGGTGATAACAAAGTTTCAGCTTCACAGAATCTCTCAGCTACTGAAGGGTTTGACAAAAAGTTATTGTGCAAATATGTTACAGAGGAAGCAGTGGATAATACAGCATGGTTGGATTACCTTGAGCCAGATTCAGTGTTAGGTGACCATGACTTAGCTGCACAAAGCAATGGTACTTTAGTGACCAAGGAAATTAACAAAGTTTCACCTTCACAGATTTTCTCAGATACTCAAGGGTTTGACAGCAAGTTATTGTGTGAAAATGTTACGGAGGAAGCAGTGGATAATACAGCATGGTTGGATTACCTTGAGCCAGATGCAATATCAGGTGACCATCAATTAGCTGGACAAAGCAATGGTACTTCAGTTGATACTACAGCATTAGAATCAATAGGTCAAACTATTGTGGGTGATAACAAAGTTTCAGCTTCACAGAATCTCTCAGCTACTCAAGGGTTTGACAACAAGTTATTGTGCAAATATGTTACAGAGGAAGCAGTGGATAATACAGCATGGTTGGATTACCTTGAGCCAGATTCAGTGTTAGGTGACCATGAATTAGCTGCACAAAGCAATGGTATTTCAGTGACCAAGGAAATTAACGATGAGGTTGCTTTGGAGAATGATGTCTTATTGCAGAACGCCTTGGAATTTAGTAGGCAGGATCCTTCACATTGTCTAGAGGAAACATCTTTATCAGATGATCCTATTATGACTTCAGAAATTAATGATTTATCAGATGATCCTATTAACACTTCAGAAATTTGTGATACATTAGGAATTCAAGATTCTGTCGTCAAGGATGCTACTCCAAATGATGATTTTTCGAGGGTTAGCTCAGAGTATGGTAATCAGGTTATCCCCAAGGATCCAACTCTTGAAATGGATTATGAGAGAAATTCTTGGGATGAAGAACGCCCATTACAGGTTCAAAGTTCTGAAATTTTGTTGCTTCCATACAAAGAAGATACGCTAACTAGTGCAGAGACATTAAATGGAGAAGATGGGGTCACACTATCCCCAGGTTGGTTGTGAACGAGATTCCTTAGACTTTGGTGTCTTTGGGGATTTATTTAATGAGCCTGAGAATGCTGCTAGGTCCGCAATGAGGTCCCCAAGTAATAACGTGTCAGAGTCTAATGAAGCTGCAGAGACTGGTATTACTGTCGGAAATAGCAGTGGGTCCGATCTGGATGAGATTGATGATACTGATTCTCCAGTTTCAGTAGAAAGGTGTTTGGCTTATTTTACTAAACCAGAGCTTCTTTCCAAAAATGAACATGCTTGGCATTGCGAAAACTGTTCAAAAACTTTGGTACAACAAAGGAGGTCTAAGAAGAAACTGCAGAAATCTACATCGATAGTTTCACTAAATAGAGGTGAGAGTAAAATTCGAGATGATCAGTTGAGTTCTGGCAAGGATTTTCCTTATCCTATCAGCAGCATGAACCTCAGTAATGGAAATAACAAAAAAGATTTACTTGACAGTTCTGCTGATAGGCTTGTGTCAAGCAATGGAAATATTGATGGTAACCAAAACTGCACATTTGAAAGCAATCAGACAGCTGAGCAGCCTCCAGTAAGCCTCCCAGTTGGAAGAAGAAAAAAGTGAAATAAATGATTCACCTCAGAAGTTGACATGCAATCTGGAGAGTTCCAATGACTCTTGTAGTGTCAATGAGTCTGGGAGCACTGAATGCAACACTAACAATGTCCTACAAAGGGAATCCCAGTTCTTTATTGGGGAACAGGAATCAGAAGGAAGTGAGGGTGAGGTGGATTCTGAGAGCATCAAGGTGAAGAGAGATGCTACGAAAAGGATTCTCATCGATAAGGCCCCTCCCATTTTGACAATTCATCTGAAGAGGTTCAGCCAAGATGCTCGTGGTCGCATTAGTAAATTGAACGGTCACGTGGATTTCAGGGATACATTCGATCTCAAACCATACATGCATCCCAGGTGTGATTTTATTCTTCATTGGACTTCAGTAGCAATTCATCTTCTATAAATGCTTAGATAAATTAATATTATACATATAAGTATGCATATCTGAACTTATCTGTGGCATGAAGTAGGTTTAAAATTTTGCATCAATTTGAGTCCTTGAAGACTGTAACCTATTATGAAGGAATAAGAAGAAAGAAGGAAAAAGGTCATGTATATCTTCTATTTTATAAGCAAACCCACCTATAGGGAAATAGACTGAGAAGTGAAACCTTGGACCCGTCTCTCCCTAACGTTTTCCAGACTTAACTCGTAAGATTGTTAGTCTCTTAGAATCTATTTGTGGTCATGTTTTGATCTAAGAAATATATGCATTGACCGTCATGTTTTGATCCAAGTAATATATGCATTGACCGAGCAATGAATTTAATCTAGATATAATATGACCCCAAATCTAGGCATTTTTAGATCAGGTGGAATTTGAAGCCAATTTGTTCTAAATGCTTATATTTGAAACACTTAATGATGATATAATAGAAGAATTTTGGTAGTTGGAACACTTTTGAGAATAAAATCACTTTTTGAAAATGAATGAAAAGTAAATTCAGAAAAGATAGGTCAAATGACAGCCTGTTGTAGCAGTAGTTATCAGCACAAAGCTGTCGTGTTTGTTATCCCATAGATAACTTTTGATTTGGTTGATGCAATGAAAAGGGGGAAGGAGAAAGGATTTAATGGATAGAGAGGAAGGGGATGGATTTAGGATAGTCATACGGTTTAACCTCGCAAAACTGATTTTGTATACGTGATGCAGGGGTTAACTAATTATTGCTTCCTTTGTAGCTGTCATGGTCTCTCTCTCTCTCTCTCTCTCTCTCACACACACACACACACTTATGAGTAGGGGTGAGCATGGTGCGGTTTGAAGTCCAAACCGCACCCGAAACCGCTTAGGTGCAGCTTGAAAAATTCAAAATCGCACATGAAACAGTTTGTGATTGGTGCGGTGCGGTGCGGTTTTAATTGGTGCGGTTTTGGTTCCAAAACCAATTGAAACAACAAAAAAGTCTAAGCCTTCAATAAAATATAGAACTTACATCAAGCAATTAACTTAGTGACAGAGTCGGCAATGAGAATTATATCAAGCATATAACCAAAGTTCCTTCTGCCAAACATGTCAAATTCACCATCAAATCATAGAACAGTTTGACATAAAATAATTGTAGTTTATAATAAAGGAATGATACTTTAAAACTAAAACATACGCTATATAAAACAACAGAGACCATATATTCGATAACAAGCAAAAAGATTTGTCTAGGTTCCCCAAAAATTAACAGTATATACTGGAGATAGAATGAAATTCTATCTTATATATTGCAGGGCGGACTTATAGAATATAATCCTAACTATACCTAATTTGAAAAATAATCTATTAGACTATTACTATTATAGTATTGACCTTAACCAATGCATCAAGTGCTCGAACTAACGAATTTGACCCCTCAGCTATAAGCCCTTCAAATAACGCATCAAACAAATTCGAAATTCCAAAACCCAATTGCTTAATTTTTGACTCTATAACCTCTAATAATCTTCTTTCAATTGGTGAAAAAATGATAATGCAAGACTGGGGTTTTCTCTGAGCGTGTTCAAGTGAAAAGTAACTTTAGAATTTATCAGAGATAATACATACATACATACAGTGGTGCGGTTTCAGGTTTTATGCGTGCGGTTTTGGCTAGTACCCAAACCGAAATCGTAAATTTGGTTATTCAACCCACATAAAACCGCCACATACGACGGAACCGTTGGTGCGGTTCGTGCGATTTTTGGTGCGGTTTAGGTTCCAATTTGGTTACTTGCTCAGCTCAACTTATGAGTGCACGCGCGCACACATACATTTCAACTTCTGTTTAATTTCCTTATGTCAGTATGTTTTTGATGTTATCTGTACTTTTCAGTAGTCTGCAAAAAAGGTTTTATATAGATAATAATATATTTCCTTTGGTCCACAAAAAGAGTCCCATTTGTTAAATTTTCAAATATTAAATATTTATTCTTGTTCCATGTTTACCCCTAAAAATAATAAGTTGTTAGTTTAGTTATGGTGACATGATAAGGAAATTATGATGACAAACTTTAGAACATTTTGTCGTTATGTATTACTATTAGTAAAAAAATGACTCTTTTGTGGAACAATATTTTTTGACAAATGAGACTCTTGTATCATTTGATAATTTGTTAGAGATAATTTACTGCAAGTTCAACTATGGTATGATTGTTACGTATACTTTACGAGTGTGTTCATTGAACTGGAAATCTAATGACACTAGTGACACGCCTCACAGGTTTGCCAAATACTTGTTTTTAATTATGCTTATAGACTACTGACATTTGCAGTTGACATTATATGTTTCTTTGCTTGTTCTTGAATATCCTTATTGATTCTTCTTTTGGGTGATTTTGGGGATTGTATACTACATTAAAATTCAGTTTAATTAAAAACTTTCAGTGTATCACGGAGCACCCTCATCTATGTATTTCTTTTAATTAAATATGATGCCTGCACACGAGTTAATTTAATTGCCTCTTGGATGATCCAGTAACTAAAAGACTCACTACCATATTTTATAGAAGTAAAAAAATAGTTTGAGTATGGTTCAACTCTATGTTTGGATAGTGGTTCAAGAATAGTTTGTTGGTAATTTTGTTTTCTCCTTGTGGGTATCTGTAGGACTTGGTGCCTACCATGCTTGTCAAGTCGTCAATTAGTCGTCGCCTAGGCGTCTAGTCGGTAATAATTTTCGAGGCGTCAGGACGACTTGGTGGGAGAGCAGAAAGGCGCGCACTCAGTCGCTAACTTGGACAACTTGGACGAAAGACGATCGACTTGGACGACTATATTGATAAGCGGTCGACTTGCCGGAGTGGGATTGGTCCGAGCCGAAGCTGTTAACAGTGTAAAAAGAAGAAGCCTAAAGTTCGAAACTAAAGAAGAAGCCTAAAGTTCGAAACTTCAGTTCATCAGAGAGGAGAAACGAAAAGAGGCCATACCCAATCGATCGGCGACTGACAACTTCGGCGACTAACTCCGGCGACTCAACTGACTTCGGCGACTTCGCTTCTGTGTGGCTTCAGCGACTCAACTGACTTCGCTTCGCTTCGGCGACTTCGACTCCGGCGACTAACTGAGTTTGGTTTGTTGACTGTATTCTATGCTTATGCTTAGACCATCTATGCTTATGCTTAGAACATCGTACACATCATGCCTCAACTGACTGTATTCTATTCTATGAAGTAGTAATACTTTATTACTTGAGTTAGAGGCATGTGTTGTTGCCTATATACTGTTATTACTTTATTACATAACTTTATTACTTTATATAGTGCATAACTTTATTACTTGTCTGTACTATATTATATTATAATTTGTACTATATTATATTGTAATTTGTACTGTATTATATTATCTATAATACAAGTTATCACTAGTGTCTGCTGCCTATACTGCTATATTATATAATTCTGTCCTTTTTGTAAAATTAATGTAACATCTTAATATAAAATTATAATAGGATGCTTAATTATAAATTCATGGTATTCTATATATATAATATTAAAACTTAAAAAACTAAACATAAATTTAAAAATTATATTGAATTAAACTAAATATTGCAAATGTATCACCATTTATATAATTTGAAGTTGGTACAAGTTTACAACTTTAATAAAATTATCCATTTTGACTTGATCTTGTTCAATATTCATATAAATATTAAATATATATAATTTTATTCGTATAAAATTTACATTGTTAACGACTTTTCGACTTGTGGACGACTAGTCGGGCGCCTTGTCGCCTAAGCGCTTAAGTTCCCGGCTGTCGACTCGCCTCGACTTGTCGCCTTGATAACTATGGTGCCTACTGCTACTACTAAGCCTCTCCTAGGACATGTGTCTGTTATTGGCCCTTTATGTTTAGATGATATTTCATTTATGTAGGGAATGAAACTATGTGAAAGAAAGAATGAAAACAATTACGCATAATTAAAACTCAGCAGAACCTTATGAATCCTTGTCCCAACTATTACAAAAGGTCATACAAAGTTCTATGCTGGCTGTCAACCACATGTGACACACCGCTCTTGCTTTTTGTGACTGTGGGAGTGGTGGTGTATAGATTATGATGACTCTCAGAGCACCACATGATAGTGATGATGCAAATTACATTATTGTTATTATTGTTGTTGTCATTTTGGATGCAATGTCTTTCTAAGCTAGTTTGTTGCTGTTGAAGAAGGTTTTAATGTTAAAGGTAATGATGAATCTGAATTTATTGGTCATTATATATTCGTTCTTTCTATAAGAGATGTGTGAGTTCAATGTTTCAAATATATTTATTGTCGATATATTGAGATTTCCAATCTGATATATATTGTGAAGATTTGAATGATAGAGTTGTGAGAATTTCTAGTCAATCATGATTAGGAATTGTAAATGATGTTAATAGAACAGCAAGATGCACATAACATGTCAAGGAAACATAATACTCCCTCCATTCCAAAATATAAGATGATTATTGACTAACTTTTTCATTGTGAACCATCTTTGGATCTTTAATTTGTGCAACACCCTCAATTTTCCCCATTCATCATCACATGAGATAGAATCGGGCGGAACTAGAGAGGACTTAGATGAGAGGATCATTGCCCCTTGAGTTGGATACTTGCTTGACCTCTGAGATATCAGCATATCATTAGATGATTAAGACAGTCTGGATTGGTGCATCTTCAGTAACTGTGGATGTTCTGCTTTACAAAGCATCAGTGTCAGTTGTTGATTGAGCATTTATACAAAACTTTCAAGCCCTAGAGAGTAGAGAGAGAGTATGTGAGGGAGAAGGTGGGTGGGGAGAAAAGAGGCATTCCAGTTATGGCTAAGGTCTCATTATCCTTGTACTCTTATTGTCTTTTTGATAGTGAATAATGGTTGGTAGATCCTCACATCTTGGACTTGATTTCATGACTGTTTGCATGGGGCAATAGTTTCTATGCTGGCAGATAAATCCACATTTTCTTTTCTTATGTAGTGATTTTTTCTTTTACGGTTTGACCTTTTGTTGTGGAATCTCTTTTGAACAATGCCTTTTGATTTTTTTGCGTTATCTGCATTTCAGTTCTTATTTCCGTATTTTGACATCTTAGAAAATACTTGCCTACTTATCTAGCCCGGAGAATTATCTGGTGTTCCTTCAAACCAAAATGAAGATCTTAGAAGAGGACCTAACTAATGCTTACATTAGGAATCACTTGAAACTTCTTCGCAGAGGTTCTTTCTTTGTCAAACTAGGTTGCTTTTATGAAGTAGGTGTTATATGAAGTGGTTCTTTAGGTGCCTAAACAGCTTGTTTCAGTCTGTACACCTACTTGGATTTTGCCTGGTGCATGGCTTAGTCTTGAGCACATTGAATTTTATGAATTGTGGGTATCCAGACAAACATTTAAAGCAGTAGACATCCAAATCCAAATGTTTCGAAAACGTTTGTCCATGTGGTACCCGGTTTCTTTCCCTACATTTTATTCTTTTTTCCTAGCCTTTTCCAAACGTGCTTCTCCCAAATTTAACTTTCGAAGATATAGCCTCAAAAGCAGTCCTTTATATGTAGTTTCTGTAAATGGTGTAGCACAAAAGTACTTATCACCTGAAAATACCTTTGGATCTTGATTTACAGGTGCACAGAAAGAGAAAATTACAAATACCGCCTGCTTGGGGTAGTGGAGCATTCGGGGACGATGAGGGGAGGTCACTATGTAGCCTACGTGCGAGGAGGTCCCAAGAGCAGTGGAAAGGCTGAGATAGAAAACGATGATGATTCCGTGTGGTATCACGCCAGTGATGCCTACGTGCGTGAGGTTTCTTTTGAAGAAGTTCTTTGCTGCGAGGCCTATATCTTATTTTATGAAGAAGTTTGAGACAGGTCACATTCTTTTTTCTTAAATTAATTTTTCCCCTTTTACTTTTTTGTATGTTTGAGAGAGTTGTGGGGAATTAAAATGAGCATCCCCCAGCACATAGAGAGAAAAAGAGGGGTGAGTGTACAACATCATTTATAAAAAAGTGATACCCATTTTTTGATGTCATGATGAGTATATATAGTTTACCACTTGAACATGTTGCATGAGAAGATATATTGTAGGTTGGGCTGGTTGGACTCAACTCCCTTGTTTGAAATCAACTTCGTGAAGGTAAGAACACCCCCCATTCCCTCTCACCCACCCACCCACCCACCCACCCGACTTTCTGTGCATATTAAGAAAGAGAATAAAATAACAAAATTATTTATATTTAAATTCTCATTCAATTGTATGATTTTCGGTACATGACTAGACACAATCTAAATTATTTTTCTTAATTCTTGTGTACAATTCTAAAACGTCATATATTATGGGACAGAGAGAGTAATAATTTACCTATAATATTCTTGTTATTAAATGTCATATTTTTATTCTCTATCCACATTTATGGAGCATACTAGTAATGTACAAAAAATTATGCAATTAGATGATAATTTAAATATAAATAATTTTATTATTTGACCTTTTTTCTTAATTTGTGCCACTCAATACTTTTATCTTGAGACATAGGGAGTACTTAATTTAGTCAATCAGATAAAATATTAATTGTATTTTTTTTTAATTTATGTGCGTAATCTTAATTTAGTCAATCAAATAAAATATTAATTGTATTTTTATTTTAATTTATACGCGTAATCTTAAACATCAATTAAAAAAGAACAGAGAATAATAAGAATTTTTATCCTCCAAAATCTATGGACTAAAATGTAATTATTATAGATACAATCATACAACATCTGCAATTCTTATTTCTTACCGCGAATGTAATTTATTCTTTAAACTATTTAAAAGTAAAGGTACACTTTTTTTATGTAAGATAAGAAGGTAGTGGCACCTTTAAGATATAAAGGTAGTGATATTTGATAAATATATATTTAATATTTTGTTGATAAATACTTTCTTCGTTTTAATTGAAACGATTATTTATTTTTATAAAATATGAAAATAAATAATTTATATTTTGAAAAGGATGAAATAATTGTGTAACAAACAATATTAAAAATAAATAAATTTTATGTGCACCAACATAATAGAGTACTCGAATTCTAGTTTCTTATCTAAATTCATATTTTCAAATTATAATATTATTATTGACTTTTAAAAATTAATTTGAGACATTTTTTTTAAATTCAAAATTGACATAAATTTTTATATTTTAATCAATACAATTATAATATAGTAAACTATGTAACAAGTGCTACACATTAAAATATTTATATTTTAGTCAATACAATAATAAATATTGTAAACTATGTAACAAGTGTTGCTTATTAAAAAATTTATTAATTCATAATATTTAATAAATTATTTTAAATTTAAATTTAAAAATATCATAAATTAACTCTTAACGATAAATAATAATTTTATATTTTGAAACAGAAAAAGTATATAAATATATCTATACGAATAACAAGTGTGTACTATAATTGTAGACTAACAAAGAAAAAAAATATAACTTAAAATAAATCTAATTTGAAAGATATACTAATAATTATTTTTTTCGTGTTAATGTACAGTTGTTAGTACTACTATAAACATAAAATTTAGAAACTTTTTATTTTTAGACGTAAAAATTATTCTTTCCGTGTTTTAATATAAATAGTTTTAAAAAATTATTTTTATCTCTTAATATGAATTATTTGAAAATTTTAAATAAATATTAATTATTTAATTCCTAATATTATTCTAAATATTAAATATAACTATAATTCTTTCAATATTTTTTGAATATTATTATTTTTTTAATATTTATGTATAATTTTAAAATAATTTATATTAAATAAAGAGGAGAGTGATATTTATTGGAGTATTTATGTGGGAGGAATATTGTGAATGTAAAAATATCAATTCTCAAAATTTATTCCCTTGATTTTCTCTCTCCACGTTACAGTAGTGTCAACACTCTTCCTTCACACTCTCCTTTCTCTTTTTTTTTTCTCTCCATCTTTACCAACACAACACAACACAACCTCCTCCATTTCTATCACCATTGACCGTCCCGTTCAGCTAGACATGGCAGCACCATCGCTGCCGTTCAAGGTGGCGGTCGCTGTGATGACGGCGGTGGTGGTGGGGGGTTTTCAGGCGGTGGCGGCCACTTGGTGCATAATTAGAAGCGAGGCGAGTGAGCAGGCTCTGCAGACGGCGCTGGACTATGCTTGTGGAGCTGGAGCAGATTGCGGGCCCATTAAGTCATCTGGGCTCTGTTTTCTTCCCAACACCATTCAGGCCCACGCTTCCTATGCTTTCAACAGCTATTACCAGCGCATGGCCACGGCTCCTGGCTCTTGTGACTTCTCCGGCACCGCCACCGTCGCTAAAACTGACCCCAGTTAATTAATCTTTCTCCCTCTATATTATATATATATATATATATATATATATATATATATATATATATATAGGGACCGGATCAGGTCCGGGAGTCCGGATTTTAACAAAATCCGGACCTTTTTTTTTTTTTTTTTTTTTTTGCTTTTTTTTTTGAAACAGCTAAAAAAAAAAAAAAAATTATGGAATTGAAATTTTTACATTATACAGTGTTTTGGGTGTGATTTGGATGCCTATAACGAAACATGTCTGTACAGTCTGGGCAGACTGTACATACATTGGTTGGTGTGGGTGTTAAAAACACACCCAAAACACTGTATTATTGAAAAATTTCAGTTCCATAATTTTTTTTTTTTTTAGTTGTTCTACAAAAAAAAAAACAAAAAAACAAAAAAATTTTGGTCCGGATTTTGGGTCCTGTCCGGACTCCCGGACAGGATCGGTTCTGTATATATATATATATATATATATATATATATATAGTCCGGATCAAGTGCATACCCTTATCTTACTCACCCGTGCTCACCCCTTTAGGGATGGACCCGGTGACGATTCGATCATACAACCGTCGTCTATACTTTTAACGACATTATATGTTGTCCGTCGCTAAAAGTATAGTTGACGATTGTATGACCGAAATCGTCACCGGATCCGTCGCTAAAGTGGGATGAGCACGGGTGAATAAGAGAATGGGTATGCACTTGATCCTTGCTATATATATATACGGTCCGGATCAAGTGCATACCCTTTATCTTACTCACCCGTGTTCACCCCTTTTTAGCGACGGACCCGGCGACAATTCGGTCATACAACCGTCGTCTATATTTTTAGCGATGCTATATGTTATCCGTCGCTAAAAGTATAGACGACGGTTGTATAATCGAAACCGTCGCCGGATCCGTTGCAAAAGGGGGTGAGTACGGGTGGGTAAGAGTGAGTAAAATAAGGGGTAAGCATTTGATCCATGCTCTCTATATATATATTATATATATATATATATATATATATATATATATATTTGCTTTACTCAAATTTGGATGGAATTTCAGGTTATGGATCTTGTGTGTATCCATCATCTTCAAGGTATGAATATTTTCCCTTACTTTTACTACTATTTCCTTTTTGGTTCCAAAATATTTTTTTAATTGGTTCTGAAAGATATATTTTTTTATTTTGGGACTATAAATAAAATAAAATTCTTAATTTGAATCACACCACCACTATTAGCTATTAAAATAATCATTTAAAAGTCGGTTATTTAAAATTAAGATGCGTCTTTAATTTTAGAATAGATAGAATAATTTAAAAACATATTTCTATTTGAAAAAATTGTATATATATGCATAAATTTAGAAAGCTAAAGCTTAATTAATTATATTTTCTTAGGTATTTAAACTAGAAAATTGTTTTTTTACAAATAAATATGATATTTTACCCTGGCCTCTCCTACATGAATATGTTATTTATGATTATTTTTTTCTTAAATATGTTTCAAGATTTATGTGTGAGAAAGAGAGGGGAGGGAGAAACTAGAGAGTAGTGGCGATGCGTGAGAGGGTGTGCTTGTTCATGTGAAGTTGTTCTGGATGTCTTCCACGTGTGTATATGCACGGGTAGGATTGATTTTAACTTCTTTTGTCAGCTTGACCCTACTTGAATTTATTTGTTCACTTCTTTTAAGGTTGTCCCCTTTACTTTCTCACCCTTTGACCCATTGGTATACAAGGTGTAGGAGAAGGACCATTGGAAAAGTATATTTTGCAGACAGTGAACTGACTCTTTGACCATGGGTGAATTGGTTTGACTCATGCATAGTTTTAAGTTAATTTTATAATATCAATTGATCAATATTATTGACACGCAGAGAAAAAAATCACCGCCTGCGTGACCAAAGTTAACATGTTAACCACTTCTGTTTTAGCCTTTAGGGGAATAATGTTCACTGCTATTTAATAGGGAGAACAAGGATGTAACTTATTTTTACCCTAACCTTTAAATAGGGAAGAACAAATTATATGGATATAATTAATTCACTTGTTTTGATTCCAATAAAGAAAAAGAATGTTATTTAAAAAGGGTCTTGGAGATTATTAAAACCTAGTGCAATGAGTTGTGTTTTATTCATAAAAGCAGAGCACCAAAAAGGTGTCGAAATGACCCTTTATATCCCATGTGAAGGGCATAAACATCAAATATATGATGAGAAGTATTTATGGGTCGTTTCAGCATTTTTATGTGCTTATTCGGTATACCACTATATATGATGGACACAACATTATCGAGGCAATGGGTGCCCATGTTATACATAAAGTTTTATAAAACTTTGTTATGCCAAATTTCATTAATAAAGGGAGATGATATTTCTAGCGCTGAAATTATATGTTCGGCACCATACATTGTGCATACATGTTACCTGTGCAGTTAACATTATAAAGTTGCATAGTTCACATTTGCACTGGAAATATAATTTCAGTGCTGAAAATATCATTTTTCTTTATTAAATCAAGTGTACTTGGTTAAATACAAACTATTTAAAAAAAGAAGAAGCTATATGTAATGTAATGTGGGACTGATGGAGCACTAAAACTTACAAGTCTAACTTTACACGACCTCCAGGAAGATACATAATTTTCAGATATGTGTGTTTCACATTAATTGTGAAGGGTATGTGAATTCAGTTTCACCTTATGAATATTCACTATTTTTCTTAAAATAAGGTATTCTTGTGAAGATAACATTTATTAAATATTCGATCTAGTTGTTTCAACATCGTTATATGTATCGGTGTGTTTATCTCTCTCATCATGTGACAAGAAAGTAAGAATATTATATCATGTGATGAGAGATATAGACACATCATTACATACAAGGATATTGTAATAGTCGTATTGGAAATCTTCTAAAAGGTTGGGACTTGTGATTCCTTACATTAAAAATGTCTGCTCATCACTCGATAAACATATGTGACTAGAGATTACAATATAGGCAGTAAGTAGTAAGTTAGCCTAAGCTAGTCTTTCTGATGATTTATATTGAAGATTAATTGGAATGTAATTGCAATGGTGGTAAAAAATAGAGTAACCTTTCAAGGAGTTGGCGCCCTAATGTGATGGGGACGGGGTTTTTGGGACACATACAATTCTCACGCAATTAATTAATCATTCAATATCCAAATAATGAAGTACATCACTATTTATAATACATTAATACTCCTGAACAACATTCCTAACCTAAATTGTACTCTAATACGATAACTACAAATTAATAAAACTAATTAATATACAACTTCTAATTCATATAGGCTTCGAAAGCCTTTTATATTGTTCTAACCAACTTTTACGGACTCGTCCTACATCATTTCTCCTTAGCTGAAAAAAACTCAACTCCGTCGAGTTATCAACACATGAACAATCACGTCAAATCTGTTAGGTTTTTGAGAATCATAGACGCAATCAAATTGCATAAAACAACGGAAGCATGGTAAAATCAGATTTTAAAATTTTTACAAACCAATTACCCGGATCATCCTTTATACATGTTATTAATTTAAAGCAAAGGATAAGAAGTTATGGAATCATACCCTTGTAGATTTGAGTTTCCGCAGGTACGAGTTCAACTCCTAATTTTTCGCGATCTCCTTGAATCTCCGGGATTGATTCCTTCCTTTGATCAACGTTAGCCACCCAAGTGTTTGGCCTCTAGAGGTGATCCACCAAGGAAGAAGGATTATTCAAGAAGGAGAGTGGTTGGCTAAACCCTAGTTTTTTTAATTGTTTAGAAAAGGAGTACTCTCCAAGAATTGAAATTACGCTACTAATATCTAGCATAAGACTCCTTTTATATAGATATTAGTTAACCCTTCTAATCTAATTAGAAATAAGGTTTTATTTAAGTTCCCTAATCTTATTAGGGATAATTAATTAAACTCTTTTAATTAATTTGTCTCATAATCTTATTAGGAATAAATGAGAGTACATATATTAAATTAATTCCCAAACTTCTTCAGAAATTAAAATAATAATAATTGTAATAATATTAATAAGACTCCTCTTATTAATTTATATTTAATATTTTCAAAATATTAAATAATAAATATTAAGCTATTTAATTTACTCTATCACCATAGATTAAATTAAATACACTTAACATATTATTACGATTATGCCATTAAATTCTTATATAATTATTCTTCTTTTTATGGTGTGACCCTTTAGGTTCTCCATATTAAATCGGTTGTGAATAAATTAATTAGAACAATTCTAATCTTATTTAAATAAATAAATTAAACTAGTAATCTATTTAAATAAATAATATTTATTTTATAATAAGGATAAGCCTCCTTAGCGATCAACGACTTTCCAGATAATATAGATTTCAACATTAATCATAAAAGATCTTTGAGTAAATATTTACCGTACAATTCAATCATTTCACCATACAATGTCTCAATTAAATATAAGACATGGAATTACTGTCAAGTCTTATTTTATTTAATTAAATGTATTTCGATTCATAAATGCACAACTCCGAATAAATGCAAATTAGAAACTACTTTCTAATTTCATTTCACCTTGGCCAAGGATTCCTGGGTTGTCATTTATCGAATCACATAGGACATATCTCTTCTTTTACTAGAAGCGGTAGATTCTTTATTGATTATTCATTATCACCATATATAACTCATTACACCCAAGCATACCCTTTGATATACCCTAAGGGTCTTAAGGAATAAGTCAAAGTATAATTCATTGTACACAAGATACTATGATGATCTCAAGTCTAAGGATCACTCGTACTACTATCACCTCAGGAATTCCTATTGACATGCAAGTAAAACTCCATTAGGTATTTCTTAGCGAGTCACGTTCAGTGAACTTATTCTCCAATAAGCACCTACATACTTGCTTTAGTAGTCTCACACAAATGATCACGAGATCAATCATCCTCATCCAATGAGCAAGCAACGTATGCACTAATCTGTCCGGATTCATTAATCCCCTTTTTAGTAATCCATTGATTGGGAACATTTTAGTTTTTAAGCTATCTTAGAATTTAGATCTCATTAGCATGATCTCATCATGATTCTAAAAGCATTGCTTAAAACTATGAGTTTATCACATATTAAAACAACACCATGTCGATAAATTAAATGCCTTTAGTAAATAAATACTTTTATTAATAAATAAATAAGATTGATTACAAAGTATATGCTTTATCATCATACATGATTGGCTTGTATGCATATTATTTTCAGGATCACCAAGGAAGTCTTTGCAAGCTTCAAATTTGGCATGTCGAGAACGCAAGTAAAAGTGAATTTGGTATTACCTTTGATAATCGAATAGATATTAACACGAGCATCATGTTGCGCGTGACGATCCTATAGCCATTTATGCCTAAAGATAATGTGACAAACTTTAAGGGGCAGAACATCACACATAACAATATCCTTAAGCTTGCCAACAGAAAATATAACCATACACCTCTGGGTAACCCGCAACTTTGTATTGGTAATCCATGAAACATCATACGGCTCCGGGTGATGCTCAACTTTTAACCCAAGTTTCTTAACTGTTTCCTCAAAAATAACATCTGTACAACTTCCAATATCAATCACAAGAGAGCACACCTGTCCCGCACATATGACTCTCGTCTGAAAAATTCGTCCACAATGGATCTTAGGATCATCCTTATGTTGCTGGGCAACAAGCAAAGGTCAAAGAAAATCTAAACATCATTCCAAATGAGCATCAACTTCTAAATCTTTCTCATCGGGCTCATATTCGTCGTCTATCAGCTCGTAAACCTCTTCGTTTAAGTCAGCTTTTCCGCACGCTTTGTCAACAATAGCAAGTTGCTTAGAGGGAAAAGAGGCAACATTCATCTTTGGGGAAGGACACTCAAAAGACATGTGACAAAATCACGACAGTTATAGTACCTAGACGAATTGTTGTTGCTAGCATTAGAAGAACCTGGGGTATAATTAGGCCTGCTAGTAGCTGAAGGGCTTGTTGACGATCTTTCCATTGGTTTATTTAAAACAGGCTCCACAAACGTACGCTCTTTCCGAGCTTGGACTTGTATTGGAGGCCTAACATAATTCCTTTTCAAATTATCCTCTATTTGTGTGACAACTTGAACAACATCATCCAAGAGCAAGAGTTTACCTGTAGCTACACCACCTACAATATCTAGATTCAATTTTCGACGGTACATGGAGATTAAAACTTCTTCAACCCAAGGAAATTCAGACCGTGTAACCAAACTATAGAATATTGAAGTATACTCGGCTACAAATTTACTTTCTTGTACTAACTCTGTTAATTGCAAATATGCTCGCTGCTTATAATCCGAAGGTACAAAATGTCGTGTCAATGCAGCTTTCATATCCTCCCATCTTCTCATAGCTGTATATAAATTTCGTTGATGTTGATCCCACCAAATACGAGCTGTTCCTTTCAACTTCGCTTCAACAAAGAAAAGTTTCTTTTCATCGGATAATTCATACTAACGAAAGAAGCTCTCCAAACTATGAATCCAATCAAATAATGTCTCGGGACCATTATTGCCATTGAAATCTCCAGCATCTAATTTTACTCTATCCACTGCATTCATCCTAGGATTTGGAACATGAGTATTAACTCGTGGATTAGGGCCATGCTGTTGTAGTCTTAGATGATTAAGATCCGGATGGGGTCTTCAAAATTCTTATGAGCATCTTCTTGTCCTTTATCTATGCCCGTGAGTACATCAACTTTTATTATAAGTGCTATAATAGAAGTCTGAACATTTACAATAAGTGTTGTGATTGAATCTTCAATCCTTTTGAGACGCAAATCTAGTTGTAACATATAATTATCAAGCTTGGCGTTGATTTCGCTAGCATTTACCATGGTTCCTATAAATAAAAATATATATATTTTTGGTCTAGTGACTTAAGTGCGGAAAGTATAAAGAAACAAGGGTTGAACTGAACCTATTGAAACTTCAGGGGCTGAATTGGAAGAAATTGAAACCATAGGGACTGGTATGTAAAATTTCAGGGGTATTTTTAAAATTTTAGACAACTTAAGGAACTAAATTAAAAAACTAATAAAACTTTGGGGTACCTAATTGTAATTTATGAGGAAATATGGTGTAGCCTCTAAATAAGAAGTCTGTTGGTTCCTTCACGCAAGACACAGGAGGAAATAAAATTAAAGAAAACTTTGATCGATGGAGAAGAGGGTAGCGACGACAAGAGGTGGCGGTTGCGGTGGCAGGAGGCGACAACAACAATTTTTTGCTTCTTTCTTTCCTTTCTTTTTTCATTTTTTTGGGTGGTTGTTGTGGTTGGATTAGATAGTTTGTTTGGTGGTGTGAATTCCGGTAAAGGATTGTCTTGGACTGGTTATTCTGTTTTTGTTTATACAGTAGGGTTTGGGACTGCTTTTGATGAGAAGGCAGCGGTGGTGTGTGATTATGGTGTATTTTCGGGTGATTGGAGTATGTGGCAGCAATTTATGGTATTGTAAGGTTGTTTAAGAAGTGGGTAAAAATTTGGTATGGGATTAGTATGGCTCTGATACCAAAAATGATGGGGACGGGGTTTTTGGGACAAATGGTTAATATCACAGACAATTCTCAGGTAAAACTCAATCAATTAATCACTCAATATCCAAATAATGAAGTACATCACTATTTATAATACTCTTAAACAACTTTCCTAACCTAAATTAAACTATAATACAATAACTACAAATTAAAGAAACTAATTAAAACATAACTTCTAATTCATATAGGCTTCCAAAGTCTTTTATATTGTTCTAACCAACTTTCACGGACTCGTCCTACATCATAATGGCTTGCTGCCTTAATTACCATAAATGAATTTGTTGTTAGCACATTATACTTATAGTTAGAGCCATCGGAAGGATCAGAGTTTTTTCGCTTTTCGCTTTTCATATGAGTCCATTTATATTAGGATGCAATTAAGGAGTTGATTCTTCTAAATTCAAATTTGAATTGGAGAAGTTTGATTATATTTGTTGGACTAAGGTTTTAAGTTGGTTCAATTTGTTTAAGATTCTAATGGAATTGTGAGTATTAAACTATCAAAAGTTATACATAAGCTTAAGCAAAAAAATCTTAATATTATCAACTACATTATAGAAGTTGTAATAAAAATATATAATCAAGATTTAGTTTGAATTGAATTTGTTTTGATACAATTGTTTGACGTCATTCGGATTTGTATTCGTAATCAGGCCTTTTAGTTGATAATCAAATTTAAATAGGGCTAGATCTGCCTCATGTTCCAACCATTAATAGCTTATTGGTGGTTATGATGTTTGGAGCTCACTAAGAGCAACCTCACTTTACTGACTTTTAAAAGAGTACCCTTTTTTAAAGTTATGGATTCGGAATTCGGAGATGTATTGTGGGAGTTACGTGTCACGTGTTCTTGCATAATTGCATGTACTTCCTGTGGACTATGTGATGTGCAGTTTCATCAATTGAGGGAACATGTGCTACATAGTGTCTGCATAAACATTTTGCACGGCCATGTGGTGCGCAAGTCCCTCATAGTATCATCTCTAGGTTGATCTTTAGAGGTGCAAGACAACATTTACTTGCATTTTCTTCAAGTTTAGATGAATTTTGCAGCCGGGCAAAAAAACCTTGTTACTCATATGGTGCTAACTGAAACGATTAATTATTTAAGAATTAAAAGGCACAAGTGACTTGTTCATAATGCATCATCATACAAAAGTATGGAGATTCTCCGTTCATGATTTTATTTTTGATGCATTGTGCAAATGAAATCTGTGCTGGCAGTTCATCAATTCATTGCGATGTCTTCAAAAGCCCTACAACTGCCTTAGTAAATATGGCTGCATCATTCTAACTATATATAGAAAAATTGCAATAATATGCTCCTTACACCACAATGAAGCAGCTGTTATCTTGCAGATTCATGTGTTGTATTGCAACTTTTGACTTTTTAAGTTATCTAAAGTTTGTTGGAATGATGGTACTAGAGTTAATTAGACAGGTGTAGGTTTTTAGAAGATGATGTCACAATTAATAGTAGGTTTAATTAGACATATACATACATATATATATATATATATATATATATATATATATATGGGAGTTGATATTAACAAGGTAAAAAATATAAGAAGATAAAGGTGACGAACAACAACATGAATTGCTAAGGGATATATTTGCCCAAATGAAAACAATTGTTCTATTTCCATATTTTTTGCCCTGTTAATTTCAACTCCCATATATATATATATATATATATATATATATATATATATATATGAAATAATCATGTATTTGCTATGGTTCAAAGATGGACATACACCATGTATAGCATCCGTTTCAAATATCAACGGTTGTGATTAATATGGGGAACGTGGCGTTCGCTAGTAATACTAGCGGATGAATTGTTTACAATATTACCCCTAAAGTCAACAATTTTTATAAAATTTGACCAATTGGTCTGTTACTATTATCAGCGAACGAATATCAGTATTGTTATAATCGCACTGGTAAAACAATTGGGGGAAAAAGCAACCCTAATATAGAATTCAGTCCGATGATTTGGAGGTTCTAACGGCGTCACATTGATTTGGAGGTTCACTTACAATATTGTGATGAATGTTTTGGTAAGCTATGAATATTAATCCCAGACATTTTAATTCTATTGCCATATGGGACCAAGAAAATCACATTTTCTAAGACTTATGGCAAAATGTTGTAAGCTTATTAATGTATAACAACTTTCACTCTCTTAAACTTTTATTAGAAACATTCTATGCTGTGACAATTTATGTTCTTATGTTGTTGGACTTGTAGGATAGGGGTGTGTTACAAATATGTCAAATGTTTACAAAATTAAATGAATGAAACTTGATTGAACAACAAGAATTTTTACTAGAACAATTAGGTTTTGGTATATTTTATCATCAAGTTGTAGTTTCAAGAAATGATGCATCTCTTGTATCTGCGCTAGTTGAGCGTTGGAGAAGTGAAACAAATTCGTTTCACTTAAATTGTGGAGAGATTAACATTACTTTAGAGGATGTGGGATTTTTATTCAGGTTACCCATATTAGGAAAACCTTCGACTTACGGAGAACTTGAATATCTCAAAAGCTATTTTATAAGGGTTTTTGGGCAACATGCTATTGTAGATGACTGAGAATAATGCTATAAACGGAGGGGCATAAGTTTGTCATAGTTAAGATAGATATGGACAATTACTTAAGGATGATACTCTAGATGATGTGGTAAAACACACCAAGGCATATCTGTTATATTTGTGCGACACTATTTTGTTTTCAACCAAGAGTAAAAATATTGTGCATCTTAGATATTTGTAGTTATTGGAAAGATTGGATGAGATAGTTACATATGCTTGGGGCAGTAGTTTTAGGGTTTTTGTATAGGGGTTTGCATGATGCTACTCGCAAAACAGCAAAAAAAACATTGGTCGTCCTACCTCTAGGCCTATTTCCCAAAAGTTGATACATAGGGCATTATCTTTTGATCCTAATTTAAAAGATTATTAGCACCAAACAAATTCACGTCACCATCTTGTGTTTTACCGAGGAGAGTGATAATGTGTTGGAAACAGATGGGGTGTGGCGTCCATATAAGTTATTCGATAGACCTTTGGGTTAGGACTTTTTTAAAGTAATGTTAAGTGGAGCCGCTTGTATACCTTTAATACATTATGATATTGTTGACTTTCAAATACCTGACAGATTTTTGAGGCAATTTGAATTTTTGCAGTCTTATTCATATAATGTTGAAAACATAGTGGAATTGAGGGAGGAAAATAAATTGTTTGAGAAAATAAATTATGAAAAGCATAGGGCCAATTATATTCGATTGAGAGGCCTACATGGAGAGTTTAGAAAGGCAAAGTGTTGGAAGCTTTGACGAAGATATCTACCGAGAATTAAATGAAATGGTATAGAGAAATTACTCGAAGACAGATACACAATCCTCGAGTCTTCAAGGTTCAAGGGGAAGATTGAGCCACGAGCATTCATTGACCAATATGTGGTTGTAAACACTGTAAGTTGTTCAATTTATAATATTTATTAGGGTAAATTTCTTCATTTTATTTTGAATTAGGAGTTATGTCTTCATCAAGCAATAATGTAGGATGGAGGGAGTATACAAATTTACAAAAAAAAATAAAAAGTGCTACAATAGTAGAGTATCGTGCGATAGTAGAGTAGCTCTACGATAGTCGAGTAGTATGGTAAATTTAACCTCTTTCGCGAGCATCGTCCCTGTCGGCTGTCGGCAATTTTGGGAAGACAGGTCTGAAGTCAGAAGCAAGTAATTGGGAAAAGAAAATCAAATTTACTTTACCCAATTAGTGACCCATGAATTTACCTATCTAACCCATTTATTTATTATTATCCATTTTACCCAATCCATTTAAAATGTATTGAGATAAATGGATAATTTTATCCATTTAATTATGGGTTAGTGAACAGGTTAATGGATTTGATTAAAATTTTGTCAGCTCTAATATTAATAAATGAAGTTTCTGAATCAACATCAACAATCTCTCAATTACAATATCAAGTAAATCTCATACAAGGAGGAAAGAAAACCTTACCATAAGGAGGAAGAATAATGCTAGAGACACAAACTATTTTACAAACATTTTACAAACTGCTGATGTGGCATACTCCACATCAGCATATTGTGTGGGACCGAAGACTATATTAAACAATTTGTTGATCAATAGGCTGACGTAGAATATGCCACATTAGCAATTTGTAAAATGTTTGTAAAATAGTTTGTGTCTCTAGCACCACTCAAGGAGGAAATACAGATTTGGTATGCTAACTAAAAATGTAAATATACCACCTTTTATGTTTTCTTTTGCTTATGTTGCCTGTGTGTCAAGAGGTTAAGAAAAAGAGGATGTGGGGTATCAATCCCCGAACCTCTTGCATGCTAAGCCAGCGTTCTACCATCTGAACCACATCCCCATATGGCCCGAAGATTTAAGATACCCTTGTAGTTCATGACTACCTATGGATCTTCATCCTTGATTTTTGACTTTTTAAAAGCAGAGAAGGAAATGCAGGATATTTAGTGGTAACTTGTTAGTGATTTTTGCTAGTTTTGCATGTTGTATCTAGTATATCTTGTTCTAGAAAAACTCTTTTGGTTGAAATAGAAAGCATGAGAAAGATGCTAAACCCAAAACAAAAACAAAAACAAAAAAAGAGGAAAAAGATACAAAGTTTACGGTGTTCCTGCTTGAAGTTTATATCCTGATATGATAGTAATTGATATTTGGCATTGTGAATCCTACGTAGTATCATTAGTTCTTTTCATTCTATAAGTTCAGCTACTTCAGGTATTTCTCCATGAAAAAACGAAGGACCATTTTCGTATTTTAAGAAACAAAATTACATTTACTATGATTGAATGTAGATCGACTCTGAAATTCACATAAACCCGAGTAATTTTGTAAATATTTATAAGATATTGTTGTGCTTTTCCTGCTATTTAATCTCTTTGATTCTGAAAATCTCAGTACTGCTGGAGGGATACTTCCTCCAGGTACAGGGACAACTACACCGACCACAATTCCAATTATAAATGCACCACCACCGCCAAATTTTGGAACTGGAGGAGTGAATCCGGGCATGGGACCTGTATTACCAGACGCGACGCCTTCTGAGGCTTCCATGGAGTCCTCAATTATGCCTATGTTGATTCATCTATCTTTGTTTCTTATTCTCTTGTTTATTTTGTAACCCGTGTAGATCAGTCTTTGAGCATAGCTACATTCTAGCAAAGTGGAAACTAGATTAGTACAATTTTGTTAGAATTTAAACCATCTTTTGTAACCACCTTTTAACTATTATTTTTTCTTCTTGTGTTACAATGATGGGTTCTGCAAACTCATTTAGCACAAAACATCGGCGATAGCCATGTTAAGATTTCATAAATTCAATTCAGGGCTCCAAATTCTTTATTTATTAGACATTTCACAATTTAGACCTTTTACTTTTTATTTATGGCCACTGATAATTCCAGAGTATTATGCGTTGTTCTTTTGAATAGCAAATTTAACATTGCATAGATAAATACATATGCATTGTAGCTCCATTCTTATATGTTACATTACACTTGCAAATACAATGACTGACAAATCAAATCAATATGATTTCTAACCTTAGTGCAACATAATGATAATCAAACATGTATATGCAGACAAACTGCATCTTATATGCTGACTGTAATTGCAGCCTTCTAACACTTGAAGCCATCTTTCTTATTAATGCTCATTGTATCTGTATAATCATCATCTTCTCCTTTGTTGTATGTGTAACATGAATGAGTATTCCACCAAAAAAGTAGTCTATTTTTGGTAAAATGATTGCGAAGTTTACTTATAATGTGATTTATTTGTCTGATTCCCAAAGCTTAGTCACCTTTTCTTCAACTGGGCACCTATCAGGTTGCCTTACTATGTAAATCTGATCTCCGGCATGATCATACAAGTCCTGATTCCGATGCCATGTCCACAGAGCATGCGTTTTATTCTTCACCTGCACATTGTATATTGGTCATTATTTTGCAGCTATTATCTAACACAACTTTTTTTAGGAGGGGACATTTTCAGTTTAATCGTATTCTAAAATTTTGGTTAGCATGGAGTCGACTAGAAAATATGCATATTATACTCTTGGATATGTAAATTTATGCATGTGTTTGATGCTAAGAAAGACTACATCTTCAGCAAGAACTCCCTACATTGGGAGTTGTTTTTACACACAATTGGGATTTGTGATGCCTATTATATTAAAGTAACTGGTTTTGGTCTAGCATTATTGTTTTACAATGTTTTGATTTAGTATAATAGATAATGACTCCATATATAGATGATCAATGCTGTCTGTGAGAAAAAGAGATATGTACCTCCAGAATTCCATGGCCAAAGCTACTTTCTCTATATGCACTAAATTCAGGCTGCTGCTCCCAGCAGAATTTACCAGCAGCCGGACCTGATGTAAAGTTGTACGCGCAGAATCCACCCATAAATTCATCTGGGGTTGTAGATGGTTCTGGACAGTTACCAGGCTCATCAGCATGCGTGATCGCCATCTTCTCTCTGTTACCACCATCACCTACTGTAATATAAACAGGACCACAGGAATCCAAGGTGTAGTTGTATACTCTGTTTGACCTTTCATACGCATGAACCTGTAAATTTTTTCCAAGAAGCAAAATGGTCACTGCATTATTCATATACTCAGATACATAATTATGCATAAGATTTTATTTGTTCCGGATTTAGCAGTTACTTACATGTCCATTAAATACTATATCGACCCCAGCATTATATAGTATTTCTTCCATTGCTACCCTCATACACTCGGCTTCTCTGTAATGCGCCCGGTAGCTGCTGTACCATGGTGCATGCCAAACAGCTACCAGCCATGGAGTTTCTTTTCTGTTAACTTTGGCCAGATCTCTCTTCAACCACTTGTATTGATCAGCTGTAATGGAATAATAGTTGAATTTATAATCCAAACTAGCAATTGTATAGAAGACCTTAGATAATGTTAAAAGTAATTTTTAACCTGATTTGTGATATGCAGTGTAGGCACCAAGCATTAGAAAATGTATGCCGCCTGCATTGAAAGAATAATAGAAAGTAGATGCAGATCCACTTTCGTGAGATGGGAATGCAAATCGAGAACTGTAAGCTGAAAATGTTAAATTCCCAGCTTGCTCTTCTATCTCATGATTCCCCTTCCACCACCATTAATGGAACTTTAGACAACAGAGGTTGCATAAATCTGAAACCATAATCCCACGATATTATTACATACGCGCATAACCAAAACTAAAGAAGATTCCTAAAACACAATCCCAAACTCAAGTCCTGACCTTCCCCAGTAATCCCATCGAGGTTGATAAGTCTCGTGTATAGGAGTGTCTGGAAATGAGCACGAATAACAATCAGAACCAGTTCCGTTTGTTAGATACAGATTAGCATAAGTTACATCTCCAACCAAGAGAATAAGATCAGGGCGGTTTCTCTTCATGTGTTCGACTGTTGAAGTAGAATTGTATGTTAGACCAAGGTCCCCCAACACAGCTATTCTACTCGGGTAACTCCTCGGACCAGAAACAGGCATTGTCTTAAAACTAAACACTTTGCTCATTACTAGTATAGAAGGATCTCCACATCGATAATAATATTTCGTATCAGGTTTCAACCCTGCAACAAAAAGGCCAAATTTTCACCAACTTACCAACTATCCAAGACTCTTAAATATTTTGCTCAACACCAAATAGATGTAAAAGGAGAAATAAATTTGTAGAAAATAATGAAAAATCCATCCATACACATTCACTAAACATGCATGTAAGATTGGTACTTGAGCTACATTAATCAGCATACCTGTTAGCCGAACATGGTGTATAATTCCAGAAGTGTAGTTCTTAAGGCCTTCAAATGGATAAAGTTGATTGTAAATGAGAGAGTCCCCTTTTGCTTCATGTACCAATAATAAACTTAGTCTCCCATATTGAACAACGCTTGCTACAGTTTTTGGATCCAATGGCTTTATGTTCCCCCCAATTTGAAATTCCCCTGCAAGTTAAACTTGATCAAAATCTAATGCCTTTCACTATACACATATCAACTACATACACTTGAATGCTCCAGCCATTGAAAAATTAAAACCATTTTTTCGTATTTGGCATCTTAATTACAAGCTTTGAAATTGGAATTAAGCGCCAAAGTTTAGCTAAATATGAATTCTATGGAATTGCAATTTGCAAATATGCTTTCAAATTAAATTCCACTAATAATGTTCTTAATTCATCTCAAACTAGTAGAAAAAGTGAAAGTAATGTGCATCATCAAAAATAACCCATTGTGATATGAGCTGCAAATATGGTTTATGAACATCAAAGGCACAAACTTTTTCCAATTCCCCAACAAAACTACCTTCAGCCATAAAATTTAAAACAAAAAAGAAGAAGAAATTTAAAACAGACAAAAATACCTGTAACCCATGAAATCCAAACAGAATCATAAGTTGAGGAGAGAGAAACAGAGATTTGTTCAGGCTCAAACCCATTAACACTCCTTTGCACCCGAGGATCGGAGTCCGGCAAATCAATAGCATGCCCACGAAACCTCTCATCCAAAGGAACAGTCAAAGGCTTAAAGGGTCCGTCAAGGGTGGTTTGAATAATCACCTTGGACAAATACAAATCCCAATAAAATCAAGAAACAGAGCTCGATCACAGTGACTGAGTTGAACCCCATCTCTAGGATTCGAAATATAAAATTTTTCAGCCGAAACCCAATTGAATTAGCATATAAATATTAATGGGTTTTGCAAAAAGATAAAATAAAAATTATTTTTTTAAGGAAAAAGATTGGAATAAAAGCATATACCGAGCATCTAGATAGCATTTTTATATATAGTGAGGATGGTGTGTTTAAAGGGACATGGGCGGTTACTGCCGGTTAATTAGCCTGTCATTAAATAAGCTTATAACTTACAAGCATCAAGATTCTCGTTTAAAGTTTACTGTTTGGCCTTTATATAATTAATTGGGGTTGCTTTTTTAAGGTTGTTCTTCCCACTTGCAGCTCGGAGGTGTTTAATGGCCGCAATTTGGGACAGGAATATGGGTACACAGGGAATGAACACTTGTAATCATTGTCTGGGTCCAGGGTTTTACCGAACGGACAGTTTGATGCTTGTACGCAAAGTTTGCCCACTAGGATGAAGTGTTTGATGATTGTGTTGATCTTATAAGACGTGTATGGATAATCAACCATAATGCTCCATTTAGTAATTTTTATTACTGTATCGGCTTATAATTAAAATTTAAAAATCAATTTTTGTTTGGTAAAGAAAAAAATTGGTTCTCACTTATTTTAAATGTAAACTACTAAAAAAGAAGATTTTGATAAGTAAAGAGTAGTAATTAATGGGATTACTTAATAAATAAGGACATTATACTTGATTTGATTAAAACTTCTAAATTGATGCTTATGATTATTTTCTTAAAAACGTGATTATAAATAATTGTTTATTAAAACAAATTATAAGCCGTTTATTAAAATTAATTATAAGTAGATTTGATCATTATAAACTATCTCAGACGTCATCTAAATTAATTCAATAGTTAAACCTCACCTTGATTTTGAAGAATTGCAAGTTTTAAACCCCCTCACTGAATGTAAAACTATTAAGAAAGATGGATAAAAAGAATACTCCATTTTTGTTTAAACTCAACAAAAGGATACACAAATAGAAATGAAACCAGAAAATTTATCTTGGGGATCGGAATTGTAATGTGACATGCACAAACGTAATATAACTTCATTATACAAAAAGGGCTAAATATAGATTAATATTTTGAATTTTAAATATTTTTCTATTTTAGGGATTGTCTTCTCAATTTTTTTAATTAAAAGATTAAACTTTTAAATTTTTTTCCACTTTAGGGATTGTTTTTTAATTTTTTTCAATTAGAAAATTAAAATTTAATTTTTTTTCTCACTTTTGGGATTGTCTTCTCATTTTTTTCCATTAGAAGATTAAACTTTTAATTTTATCTGATTACGTCTAAATTAATAGTGCCACGTAATAAAATTGATGACATGACTGTGACTCGTGACTAAAAAAATACTTATGTATAATATTGAGTATCATTTTAACATTTATTCAATTATTTTTTTTACCAAAAAGGATAAATATAAGACCATTATTAATTTTACTTTAAAAAATTGTCATTAATTCACTTTTAAAAAGTAAATTTACCAAAAAATTAAATTTAAAAAATTAATAATTTACCAAAAAGGTAAAATTATCATTAAATTTACATTTAAAAAATTAATAATGGTTTTATATTGAATTTATAATAATAATTTACTTTAAAATTAATAATGGTCCTATATATACCGTTTTTGGCACAAAAATTAATTGAATAAATGTTAAAATGAGACTCAATATTACACATAAGTATTTTTTAGTAAAGTGTCGCTGTCATGCCATCAACTTTCTGACGTGATACTATCAATTAGACGTAATCATAAAAATTAAAACTTTAATCTTCTAAAGGAAAAATAAAATGAAAAGACAATCCCCCAAGTGATTTTTTTTAAAAAGTTTAATCTTTTAATTGAAAAAATTGAAAAGAAAATCCCCAAAGTAGAATAAAAATTAAAAGTTCAGGATATTAATCCATATTTAGACAACAAAAAGCAATTTACAAAGTTCATTGGTGAACCACGCATATTTTAAAACATAATTAGAATACAATATCACCTTTAAAGATGTTTGTGTAAATCACAAACTTTATGGGGAGCCTAGAGTAAATATATCAAACTTTGAGGGCTAAAGTTTATATTTCTAAAATATGTGGGTAGCTCGAGAGGCCGAGACCATGGTTATTAAATCTGGACCGGATCGGACCGCCGATTCAATCGGTAAAAATCAAAATCGGTCAGCACTTCGGTCCAATTTGGCCTAGTTTAATTGATTTGATTATAAACCAATTAAACCACCGGTCAAATCGGTGGTTCAACTGGTAAAACCAGTTAATTGACTCACTAAATCGGTTTTTAATTATTTTTTTGTAGTAAATTTTTTTAATATTAAAATTAACCACTTTTAGTAACATTACAACTCAACTTTATTATGTTTTTGTTCATAAAAAACAAGATTTTTTAAAATTTTTATTAATTACTAATAATATATATTTTTATATATTAATAACGTCATTGAGTCAATAATAATTTAACCATTAATTGAACTAGTAATCCATTTATTCGATACCTTTATCGGTCCCCCGAGACCCCCTTGGCCTTTAAAGAGCTCCGTCCCTAATAACACACATATTAAACAAATGAGATATAATTTGATGTTACGATGTCTCTATTTATTGTGAAAAGTGCATGAAGCATTAGAAGTATCAAACGGGCGGACGGGCGGGCCCGGGCCGGGCGCGGGCGGACCAACTGCGGGCCGGGCCGAGCGCGGCCGGGCCGGGCCAAAAAGGCCCGGGTTTTGGCTGGTCGAAAATGTTAGGCCCGTGGCCTGTGTTGGGCTGGCCCGGCCCGCGGGCTTTTCCCCTATTTTTTTTTGTAAAATTTTGCTACACCAAAAATAGTAATTATACTAAATATTAAAAATAATAAAATAATTTTTAATAAACAATAATTCTAATTACCTACATTAACTACATACCTCAATCAATTAAAATTTTAATAGTATTATAAATTACTTTCAAAGTATATAATCAAATTTGATTTTTTAAAATTATACTTTAAAATTAATATAATTTATTTAACTTTTAAAAATGCATTCATGACTCCACAAATATTGTTCCAAGAAATATATAATTAATTTCCAAGATTTACTCGGTTGGAACTTGGAGATGCCATGATTTTAGCAATTTGAATATTTTAATTGATTTTCAGAAGATTTGCATTACACGATTTTAGGCATTACCCAATATCTCATTATTAACAGTCACATCAATTAAGAAATTTTAAACTACAATTATTATTTACTACAACTATAATAATTAAAAATATATTTTTATATTGAAGATTGCATTAAAAATAAATAGTTGTTGTATCTCAGTTAGTTTGAACTCTTATTTATTTATTTACAAGTCTTGTGTTCAATCCTCATAACCCACAAGTAGCAACATTTTGTTTTAAAAAAAAAAAAATCACGGGCCGCGGGCCGGGCAAAAAACGGCCTAGATTTTATGGGATAAAAAATCATGGCCCAAAGCCCAGCCCGTGGCAGACGGGCCGGCTCGGCTCGCGGGCCTGGGCCATCTTTGCCAGGTCTATGAAGCATGATCACACAACTAAATAAAAAATGGTAAATAACAAAAGATTATATCGAAAAATAATATAAGGCATACCTTAGTACTGTTTATTTATTTATGTACATTTTTTTTAACAAATTGGTCAATAACTAATTTAATAAATGTTGTTGTAATCTTTTATTTTGATTTTGTGAACTATAGAATGTTGTTAATATTTTTAGTATTTTATTCCCAAAATTATATCACTAATAGTATACTCTGTCAAAGATTGTTCAAAAATTTATATTTAATTTTTCTTAGATAACATTATTTATTTATGAATACATAATATATTTATTCATAACAATCTAAAAGTTCAAAATAGAAAATACATGTATTCAGATGTTTTAGACAAATAATTATCAAACACATCATTTCATTACGTATTCAGAGCTTCTACACATTCAGCTTATTCAGATTCTTTTATACATTCAAAACTTTTCATTCAGTTTTATCAAAGAGCACCTAAAGCTACTTAGTAAAAAGACATAATTTTACCCCTAGGGTTAAGTTTTTCATTTTTGTGTTTTATATTAAAAAAACCTTTAATTATATTTTTTATAGAAAATTACGTCGTTTTGTTAAATAGACTTATGTCACGTTCCGCAAGTTCTAGAGGTTTATCTTACGTAGAAGGCACACAAAACGCTTATTGGAGGCGTACCTGGGCAAAAATGTAGGCAAGTGTCTAGAATATTCTTCAACTTGATAGAAAGGGCTACCTAGGTCCACATGGTTGTGGAAGGTTAATGGAGAAGCTTGTGGAGTATTCTAGGAAGATCCTAAAATACTCAAGACAATTGTAGAATATGTATATATAAATATAACTTGTACATAGAACTTTCTTGAAAGTTACTTGTAATTTTAGGTTCTAGAATCCTCCATTAAGGAGGTGGGATGTTTATAAATAGAAGGTGACCTCATTTGGCCAAACCATCCAATTGAATCGAATGGAATCCAATCCAAGGCCTACCGATAGCATTCTCCAAAGTTCTCTTGTAAAGCTTTCTTGTATGCAATATAAAATATTTTTTCTTAAGTGCTCTCTTGCTCCTTACTAAGCTTTCTTTCTAGCTAGTTTTTGTGGTGTTTACTTGGTGAAATGTTTACTTAATAACTTTGTAGGGAGATCGTTGTCTAAGGCCAAGGCCAAGGCCAAGACCGCACGGTGGGCTTAGAATTTTCTAAGGTCGTGATACTTAGTCAAACTTGACTGAGGCATGCCTTAGATTACATTTCCCCATACACATTTACTTCATCCGTCCTCAAACGGATAACTAAAAGTATAATTTTTTTTGTCCCCATAAGGATGAGATCGATAAAGTATATAAATTGAATGGTAAATATGTCATTTAGTGGAGTTCATTGGTATAAAAACTAAAACTATTCGCCACTTTATATTATTTTGTGGGTCACTAAGGATAAATTTAAAATTTTTTTACTCTCTTTCTTCTACTTTTAATTTTTATAATATATGTGCTGGGTCTCCAACTTTTAAGAAATATTTTAATAATAACAATAATTAGGAAAAATATTAATTAATTAAAGAGTATAATCCTCTCCATAGGTTCTATTTATATATTATACTTGTTTATCTTATCTATTTTTGACCAAAAATGTTTTCTCGTCTTAAATTGAATTAATATTTTTCTTGACCTTGGTAATTTAATTTTTAAAGGCAATGAGAATTCCTATTATTCCTACAAAAAAAAGTTTTTTCTCTCTTTATCTACATATTCTCTATCAAAAAAGTTTTATCACTTTTGCTCAAAATTCTAATCTTTTGAAGAAGAAAAAAATTGATCAAAATATTTTAAGATAAGTCATTGAATTAATTTATTTACAATCTCATACTTGTTCATAATTATAGATGTACAATTATAAATTGTTGTACATATATATATATTTCATCTATTCATATCAATAAAAAAGTCAGTTTAAATACCGTAATTTGATGATATTTCTTAAACAAGAATATCATTCAAAGGTTGCTTAAAATTCTAGTGACTCTTTATTGATATAATTTATTTATATAAATATCGTAAAGTATATCAGTTTTAGATACCGATATTTAGAGGCATTCTTTAAACAAGAATATCATTCGAACGGTGTTTGAAGTTCTAAGTGGTCTATCAAAAATATTTATATAAATATTAACAATAAAACTTCAAATTTGATTAGTTTTAGATACCGATATTTGAAGGTATTCTTTAAACAAGAATATTATTCGAACGGTGTTTGAAGTTCTAAGTGGCCTTATTTAATATTCACATGATAGATAAAATATATTATTATATATATTTTCGAGTCTAACAAATTTATTTGTTATATCAAGTATGAGGACGGATCTAAAATATATATCTTAAATAGCATACTCTATTAAATAATATACTCTTTTAAATAACATACATTTATTAAAATTATGTCGTTTTGGATATTCTTTTAAAAATTAAGTAGGGCCGTGTGTGACATTTTTGTAAATAAAAGAAAAGAAAGTGGGACCACTCTCTTTTAATATTATTTTATTTTTAAAAAGAATCTTCAAAACGACGTAGTTTTAATAAAAGTATGCTATTTAAGAGATATATGTTATTTAAGAAGTATGCTTTAGATTCGTTCTGTATCAAGTATTGCTTGAATTATTTAATTTGTTATACTTGATATCTGTCATTGCAAGTATTTAAATATAAAAGTCATTAATAATTATTGCATAATATAAAAGTTATTTAAACTTTTATATCATAAACTTATGTGAATTTATCTACTTAACAAGAAGCATATCTATACAAGTTATTTAAACTTTTATACCTAAAATTAAAGTTAAATTTGTTTTCCATATAAACACATTCTTTATTTATAAAGAAAATTAAATCTTTATAAATCTGAACATAAGTTATATATCTGCTTATTCAGAAGCACAATATCTAAACCAAGCTTAAAGTTATATACTTGCTTATTCTAGAAGCACTTCTCACACAAATATAAAAGTCATTTAAACTTTCATAATAGTGCAAAAATTTATATATTTGCTTACATAGAAACATTATTTGATCTAAGCATAAATTAATATAAGCTTGTAAAGAAGCATATTTTCTCAAGTATACAAGTCTTTGAACTTTTATAAATATATATTCTTTTAACTGCTATCTGCTTATTTGAGAAACCTTAAATATAAAATTTATTTAAATATTATATATTTGTACTGAATTGTATCTGCTTATTTAAGAAGCATAATTCTGTCAAACACTTTGTAAAAGGGAAAAAGGTATAGAGTTAGTTTATTTTATGTATCTGTGAGAAAGACGAGTAATTCTTTGATCAAGTCCAGAGTCTTAGAGAGGTCAGTAGGGAGTTGAGTCTCTAGTTTATTTGTGAGGTGAGGAAGATGCTATCGTTTCAAGAACAGATCAAAAAGTAGAGTTGAACTCAAAGGAAAATGTGCAACTAAGCTTTAGGATGGAGCTGAGAGCTTGTTGTCCAAAATAGTTAGTTGCATATAGTTGGAAGTTTGTCTATAAAACATTGTACATGCTTCTCCGCCTGTTAAAGGAGTATTTATTATTGGAAGTAATAGTATCTCAAGTCCAGGAGAGGAGCTTGTGACTGGACGTAGCAACATACCTGGATGTATGTTGTGAACCACACAAATATATGTGCATTGTGTGTGGGACTGAGCATTCAGTTATAACCGATCCGAATAGCTTATTCGGTTATAACCGAATACCGAACCGAACTTATTTTTACTATCCAAAACACTACCCGAATTGACAAATAACTGAATTACCGAAAACCGAATAACTTATTCGATTATTTTGGTTAATAAACGAAACTGCTTTCCATATTATCAAACAAAAACAGTTTCATTTCAAATTTTCAAGTACTAAATGGGAACTCTTGATTTAGCCATGAAAAGAGAAACCCAGTAGCAGAATTTATGTGTACAACCCCCCACGTTTAGCCACCAACCATAGCAAGTTCAATTCAGCTAAAATTGACTAAAAAAGACCATAACTACCAAATTGAACAAAGACCCACAAGAGTTAAACCCACGCAAAGGGCTAAAAGGACATAATCAACAGAGGAAAATCAACGGGAACTCTTGATTTGAAAATTAAAAGAGACACCCAACAACTCGAAGAAGAAGAAGCTTTAAGTTACATACCAGGTAAACGAGGGAAATTAAAGGGGCCAATTCATAAATTGACTAAAATTGGAGAGATGAAGAAACAAGTGGAAATTTTGCAGACATGGGTCTATCTGGTCTTTAGCAGAATTCAAGATGAAAATTCCAAACAGAATGAGATGAATCTGTTTGTGTGCTTATGTCAAAAGAATTAGAATGATATTGCCCTGCAGCGGCGCACATGGAATAGGGTTTGACCCTTGGGGACTGATCTGAGACTAAGAGTGAAAGTATGAGAGAATACTCTTTTAACCTTGAAGCCTTTATTTTGTTTTTATATAGTTCGGTTAATCGAAAAGCCAAAATTTAAAAACCAAACCTAAACCAGAAAATCGAATATTAAAACAGTTATAATTGAAATTCAAAAAATAACTGAATAACCAAAAAATTCGGTTCGGTTATTCGGTTTTATCCGTTGTTTGCTCAGTGGTAATTGTGTGATTAAATTTTATTGTGTTGTATATTAATTTTAACACTGCAAGTTAATTAACTAAAAATTCAAAAAAGGCACTAATAATCTATTTAACTCTATGCTAAATTATTATTGGACTATCGGTTGCAAATTGTACTTGTTCATCTTTTTTAAGACCAGGTGAGTATATATATACACACACGAGCGCACACTCTTAAGCCTGATTTAGAAAAGATTAGTTTAATCAAAATGGCATATTGACATATTTAGAGTACATATATTAAAATGCGAATTAAAGTTGAAGTTTAGAATCATAATTGTAGTTAATTAAGCCAGTGTTACAGTACCGTTATAAAATTTTCAACTGACATAAATTAAAGAAAATCTTAATAACAAATTGAACAACAAGCTAACTAGATAACACGTCCTCCAAGTATATAACATTTTGATCATCTAGCTAGCTAGTCTTTCTTTTTCAGATTGCTGGTGGTAACGTCGTCGTGGCCGCCATCTAGGAGCAAAAACTTGTAGAACCAGTCTAATAACTCCGGGCAAAGAAATTTGACTACAAAAAACACCCTATAAAACTTCGGCTCGGTGATATATCGATCTCCTCTACATGCACCATCCACAATGGCTTTTGCGCATGGCTCGGTGCCCATGACCGGAAATGCATTAACAAAATCCTACATAAATAAAATTATTTGATTTAGCATGCTTAATTAATTATTTAATTGAATTAAAAATTTGCTTGCTCACCTCTTTGAATCGTGTGTTGACTTCAATGAGACCTTTTTGGGACAATTCTTTGCCTTGTGTAATTTCTGATTCTATGAAACCAGGAGTGACAATGGTTATGGTGACTTCATGACGAGCCAATTCAACTCTTAGTGATTCATAGTAGCTTGTTAATGCTGCTTTACTTGCCTGAAATTAATTAATGTGAAACTCATACCTAATTAATATATTATATATTATGAAAAAAAAAAAAACTTAAAACAATACTCTCTTTATTTCACAAAAAGAGTTTTATCCAATTAATAAGTTTTTGTTACGTACAGAATAGAAGCCTCCTTTTGGTGGAGGCATGACAGCAGCAGTAGATGAATTGACGATAATATTTCCCTTGCTCTTTTTAAGATGTGGAATTGCAAAATATGTTGGATAAATATTTCCCCAGAAATTGATATCCTGTTCCTCAATCCATCCATTACATCCAAATAGTAAGTTACTAATTACCAATAAAATATTAAAAATAATCCTCTGCCAGGAATATATAAATAAATTAAATACAATTGCTATATATGTGCATGGTGATTTAATTAAGACTAAAACATAGTTTATAACCCAAAGCAACGTTCTTTTCTGCAAAACAAAATGTTCTTTTAGAGGGTTTAAACTTAAATTAAAGATTACCATGACGGGTGCAAATTTGGTGACATCAACAGTAATCGGATGGTTGCTGCCGCCAATCCCCGCATTATTAACTAGATAATCCACTGCAAATTATGTAATTAAGAAGCTTACTTTGTATTATTATATTTTATTCAGGGAGAAACGAATATTTAAAAATAAAAAAATATTGATATTGTCAAAACAATTAATTATACCTATTTTACCATAATAAATATATATTTAGCAACTTTTTTACAATAATTTTATTAATTAAGACAACTTTCTGATAACATCAACGGTCAAAAATAAAACATTATCAACAGATCGTGTTTATATATATATATATATATATATATAATTGAGAGAATATATAAGATAGAAAAAGAATTCATAGATAGTGTTACATACGGCGGCCAAAATGGTTTATGGCTTCATCAACAAATTTCTTAGAGTCATTAATATTTGAGACATCTGCACATTGGAGAAGAACATCAGGAGATCCAAGCTTACGAGCCTTCTCCGCCACCTCTCGAAGCCGGCTCTCTCTTCTTGCTACAATAACCAAAAATGCGCCTTTTTTCGCGTACTCATATGCCAAATACTACATGTTTAATTTAACTTATAATTAAATTATTAAGTGTCAGGAAATTAGAGGTACAATTAGTAATGAAAAAATGTAATGTTTTGCGTTAGTTTTGCATTATTAATCAGTTACGTACGATTTTACAATAATATATATTTGTACCTTGGAGAAAGAGTTTGATGATTAGTTAAACTCAAAGATGAAAATATCACATCAGTACAAACAAAGGGATATATAGTTTCGCATTTTAGTATTATCTGAAAATACTTTTTGGTGTTGTGTTGTTATTACAAATAGTCCAACACTTTCAAGCATTTTCTGATAATTCTAGCACACAAAAACAACAACAATAAATAAATTAAAATTGGACGTCGTAGCATGCATTATTAGTCATATATATGCATGGTTATATATGATTCAGAGTTGGAATATTTGCACCTCTCCGATTCCAGATGAAGCTCCGGTAATTAGAACAACTTTTCCGGTCATGTTCTGGTCATCGGAGCGGTAGGTTAGGATTGTATATAGAAGCTTGAATATGAAGTAAGGCGGTAAGAAGAAACACAAGCCGATGAACATGACATACATAAGAGCTGCATCTATCGACTTATTATTTAGATACTCCGCCTTCATGACTGTGCTATGTGCTAGCTTGAGAAAAATTGAGCCACAGCTGGGAGGGTTTTTATTATAAATTAAAAGGGAGGATTATTCAATGTTACTTGTTGTGCAAGTATGTGCATGGGACATGCAAATAGTGTGTGGTTTCGTGATAACTAATTCTGGAAATATTTTACAAGGGAATTAATACAAATTCAAGTGGATATATAGGGACTTAGGGAGGGATATTTTGTTTGCTAACAGAGGAGGAGAGTTCCGACTGACTTCTCTTTAAATTATAGTTAATTAGTTACCTATCAATTCTGCACCTCAAGTGATGTGAACTTACATGATGAGAACCCCAGAATTGCAGGTTTCAAAGTACGTACTACTCCCGTTTTATATTTTTTTTTCAAATTTAAAAATACAATTTCATTTTAAATTTGGAGATACGGTTTATTTTTAAACTATAAAATTACATAAAACTCATAAATTTTCATATTTAAAAATACGTTTTCATTTCAAATTTGAAAGATACATTTTATTTTTTAAATTATAAAATGATAAAATGACAAGAGTTCATAGAATTAATGTTGTTACTCAGTACTTTTAATCTTAGTTGGTTGGGTTTCTACCTCCGTCCCGCAATAAGTTTTTTTTTAGGCTTAATATTTTTTTTCAAAATAAGTGATGTGTTAGAACTCCAATACATTTTTTATAATATTTTTTCATATATGCCCTTATGCAACTAATGGTATTCCTCCATTACTCACTACAATTAAATGACATTCATTAACTTTTCAACTCCAAAGAAAGTATATTAAAGGTGTTTTTGTCATTTTAACTTGTGTATTGATGTGTGATTTAAGCTAAAAAAATCGGACGGAGGTAGTATGTGATTTGTCGTAGCTAAACTTAGCCATCGATGCACTCATTCACTAATAATATTTTTTACTTTTTCATCATTTATTTTCATTAATGGTATTACAGATATTTCACTATTTAATTTAGAAAATTGTTAAATCCACAACATAAAATGTTATTTTCACAACAAAAGTGTCGTTATAGATCCTATAACGACGGTTTTCACCTTCGTTATACATCTACAACGACACTTTTGTTGTGAAAATAACAAAAAGTGTTGTGAATTTAACAATTCCCTTAATTTATTATACAATACTACACCATTTTCTGCCTAATTTGCCGTGACAAGCCACGTATTCTCTTTTCGAATATATATATATATATATATATATATACATATATATATATATATACATATATATATATATATATACATATATATACGGTCCGGATCAAGTGCATACCCTTTATATTATTCACCCGTGCTCAACCTCCTTTAGCGACAGATCCGACGACGGTTTAGTCATACAACTGTCGTCTATACTTTTAGCGACGCTATATGTTGTCCGTCGCTAAAAGTATAGACGACGATTGTATGACCAAAACCGTTGTCGGGTCCGTCGCTAAAGGGTTGTGAGCACGGGTGAGTAAGATAAGAGGTATGCACTTGATCCTTGCTATATATATATATACACACACACACACACTTTCTGAAGAGTAAATCTTCTGTCCCCAATTTTCATATTCCTCTTGTGTCCCCCATTTAAATTTTGACACCTGACCTCTTATTTAATTTTAGAGTTAATTGATGTTAAGTAAGAGGTCAGATGTCAAAATTTAAATGAGGGACACAGAGAGACATGAAAAATGAGGACAGAGTGCGCGTGCATAACAAATGGATCATATCACCACCTTCGGGTTGGGCTACCAGATTTAAGCCGAACTGCACCATGTTTGGGTACATTATATTCGGTCCGGTCCAGCGCAACCCAGTACCCCTGCATTTTATTCAGTACGAGAAGTAAAATTGTGGAAAACAACTACTCAGAATCTTAATTGGGCCAAATCCATAGAAATGCTCAAAACGTCACAAAAATAATACACCTATAAAATAATTATAAAAATAATACACTTTTTCATATTTATTTACAATATTAGTGCAATTAGAATTCCTTAATTTAGGAGATCATTATTGGTGGGTTGACATGGCAAATCTGGTAGTTTTTTATTTGAAACGCGTGAATCCCTTCTTTTTCTCCCAACTTCCATAATTTATGTACTGATATTTCTCTCTCTAAAATCTTCTTCTTCTTCTTCTTCTTCTTCATCACAGTTGGTGGCGTAAATTGATTATTTTTTAATTTAGTTTTGCTGAACTTGTTGATTCACAGGTTGTTCAAGTTAGTGAGAAGAAGGTTTTGGATCAGAAAGCATTCATGTTGTTCTATTATCGAGATAATAGAAATTTTGCTTCAAACAAGTCTGTTGATGTTGCTCGGAAAGAGATCATGAAGACAAATTTCATGGGAAGAAATAAACCTTATTTAAATTTCAATCAAGAATTAAAAGGATTGTGTTTCAGTTGGATTCTGATTTTGATGTTCCTATAGTTAAGACAGAAGCTCAAGTTCATAGCCAGAAAATATTTCTAACCCAAAAATTTTTAAAGGTGTGCTAATTTAAATTTTGGTATTGTTACTATCATATAACTGTTTGGTTATTTCTGCATTATGTTTTGGTTACTGTTAGCTTGTCATTCGAATACCATTTTTGTTACTTTGATTTGGTATTTTGGTTACTTCTTTATTTTGTTATGGTTATCATGTATTTTCTTAGTATACATGATTGAATAAATTGGTTTTGGTGTACATGTTGTTTATGTATTGGTTACCATTAAAATATGTTTTGGTTACTATCATATAAATATTTGGTTACTTCTTTAGTATATTTTTGGTTATTGTTAGTTTCTGATTTGGATTCTATTTTTGTTTCCTTGAGTTGGGATTTTAGTTACTGTTTTTTGTTGTTATGATTACCATGTATTTGCTTAGTATATATGGGTTGACTAAACTGTGTTTGGTCTATATGTTGTTTATGTATTGGTTACCATTAATATATGTTTTGGTTACTAACATTTAACTGTTTGGTTACTTCATTAGTATATTTTTTGTTGTTGTTGGCTTATGATTTGAATACCATTTTTTTCCCTCAATTGGGATTTTGGTTACTTTTATATGTTGTTTTGGTTCCAATGTATTTGCTTAGTATACATTGATTGACTAAACTGGGTTTGCTATACATGTTGTTCATGTGTTGGTTACCATTAAAACATAATTTGGTTACTATCATATAACTGTTTGGTTACTTCTGTAGTATATTTTTTGGTATACATGTTTTTTTGGTGACCTTTAAATTATATTTTGGGTAATATTATATATAACTGTTTGTTTACTACATAAAATGGTCTGTACTACATGTTGTTTATGTTTTGGTCACCATTAGATTATATAATATAACTTTTTGGTTACTACTTTATTATGGTATGATTAATGTTATATTATGATATGATAACTATTATTGTGCAGTCAATGTGGGATGTTGGTTATTTCTTATAGTCTATTTTGGCTACTGTGTAATTGTTATATTATGTTTTGCTTAGTATGCTTTTATTTGCTGGTCATTACGTAACTGTTTATGTTATAAATATTGTTTATATCTGGTTACTAATGACTGTGTAAATCTGTTTTTGTTTATTTGCAGTTATGGAATCTTTGCTATGAGGAATGCAACAGAAAATTCACTGAAAAAGTTATATATTGGTGTAACATGGAAGTCCCTAATATTATTATCAAGAAATTGAACCCGAGTCAGTTGGAGAAGTTTAAGGCATCATTAGTTTGTGGATGTATTATTTTTGTAAATAATAAACCCAAGTCATAATAAACCATGTATTTGCTCAGTAGACATTGATGTATTATTTTTATAAATTCCTTCAAATATATTCTACAAGGGTTATGCTCTTCTAAAAAATTAATTGGAAAAGTTATGGTTAAATGTACATGTGAGAGTATACATGGGTTGCCTAAACTGGTTGGATATACAGGTTGTTTCTATTTTGGTTACCATTAAAACATGTTCTGGTTACTTTCATATAACTATTTGGTTACTTCTTTATTATATTTTGGTTACTGTTACCTTATGATTTGGCTACTATTATTGTGTCCTCAATGTGGGATTTCAGATACTTTTATTTTTTATTCTGGTTAATATGTAATTATTTTGTATACATGGATTGTCTAAACTGGTTTACATTACATGGTGTTTCTGTTTTAGTTACCATTATACATGTTCTAGTTACTATCATATAATTATGTGGTTACTGTTTTATTATGTTACATTATGGTTACTGTTATTAGTAACCAGATAGTTACAAGCTTGTATCAGGACAAATATCAATTGTTAAATGTACATGTGTCCTATTTATCTACAAGCTTGTCATTTATATATATGATGGTCACTTATATATCTCATATTAAAATAAAAATAGTTTAAGAGGTGCAGTTGGTAACCAAACCTGCATATAAGGGTAACCATTTTAGTTTTTGTTAGTAACCAAATAATTAAAAACTTATATCAGAACAATTATCAAGTGCTTAATGTACATGTGAGGGTTTCCATTTATATAGCTGATGGATACTTTTAAATTACGTAGTTATAAAAGTTATTTGGAAATGGTCCATGCCAGTTGGTAACTAAATATGAATATAGAGGTAACCATTTTATTTTAGATGGGTAACCAAATTTACAAAAAAATGTTTCAGAACAGTTACCAATTGTTCAATGTATATGTTTACTTTATATTGATAACTCATGATGGAATCAAAAATTAAAATATTAATCAATATCAATTTTGGTTACTGTACACCATCAAAAATGTTACTAACCATGTGGTTAATGGTTACTAACAGTAAACAATTATATATTTCTGTAAATAATTAAATTTGTTGTATTGGTTACTGTCAGTCTTCATTGTCTAACAAATGAATTAATATTGTAAAGTAACCAAATCAATATTAGATAGTAACCAAATTATATAATCTTAGTAACCAGAATATAAATCACATTTTTACATGCAATTTTGAAGGCCTAAATGATGGAATTTGACCAAAAAACCCTGCAGTTCACCAGCAAACCTGGTGATTTTTGATCGTTGACCCGTTTTCAATGAAATTAGGCTCTGAAAACTCCAAAATTCGACACTCCAAACTCGACAGAAATTGCCAAATTGCCACTTAATCAAATCTTTCCATAACTATAAAAAACATTAGTACAAGTGTACATTAATATTATTCATCAACCAAATAAATATTATACAGTAACAAATTAAATAGTATATAATAACTAATTTATATGTATTTAGTAACCAGATTATAAAACATATTTTTAAGTGCATTTTGCATTGTCAATCATACAACTGTATAATACACAACAACATTGTCAATCAAATTTCATATTATAAGCGATATTCCACCGACCAGTATATCAGATGAAGCAACCTTTTAGTATGTTTTTGGTTACTATTAGCGTATGGTCTGTAAAGTAACCAACTCAATGTCATACAGTAACCAAACTACATAATGTTATTAACCAGAACATGAACTGGGGGTAATATTATGCAGTAATCATTGCAATTTTACACAGTAACCAAGTCAGCATTATATACTAACCAAATCTAGATTAGACAGTAACCAACAGTTGTAGGAAGGTAACCAATATATTTAATAAGTAATCATTAATATAAAAAACATTAGTAGAATAAACTTTAAAATTATAAAGCAAGCATAAAAACATTATACAACAACCAAATCAATAATAAACAGTAACCAATTTATATGTATTTAGTAACCAGAGTATAAAACATATTTTAAAATGCATTTTACATTCAACATTATACATTAATCATGACAACATTATACAGTAACCAAATCCATTTTAGATTATAACCAACACATATTTATTTAGTAAGCACAAGATAAATACATTTTGTATTACATTTTTATAGTAAAAAATAACCAGTATAATTTGTTTGTTATCAACTATAGAGAAGCTTTTGTAAGAATGTAACCAATGTAGATAACAAGTAACCATTAATATAAAAAACATAAATAGAAGTGTACATAAATATGCGTCAGCAACCGATATTACAGTAACCAATTAATCTCTGTAGTAATTAAGTTTTTGCATTAGTCAGTAACCAAGTCAGGATTGGTCAGTAACCAAGTCAGAATTAGTCAGTAACCAAGTCAGCATTAGTCACTAAATAATTTTACACAGTAACCAAGTCAGCACTATAATTTTACACAGTAACTAAGTCAGCATTAGTCAGTAACCATTATAGTTTTACACAGTAAGCAAGTCAACATTAGTCAGTAACCAAAATAATGTTACATAGTAACCAAGTCAGCATTAGTCAGTAACCGATTCAACATTAATTAGTAATAATGTGCAGTAACCAAGACAACATTAGACAGTAACTAAGACAGCAATAGACAGTTTAATGTTACACAGTAACCAAGACAGAATAGTCAGTAACCAAGACAACATTAGACAATAACCAATTTTTATAACCTTAGTAACCATAATATACAACATTTTTCAAATACATTTTGTGTGAGACCCCAGATTTTATGAATAAATATTTAATTTTCTTGAAATAATTTTTTTTAATATTATGGTGTAGATTTGATATAATGTTATAGTTGTGGGTAATATTTACAAATTTTGCAAAGTATGCAAGTTGTCATATTATATTCGATTGGTTGAGAAATATTCTTTTTGTCAGGAAATATCCGTACGACGGTACAATCATTGGTGGACCCCACAACGGAATTATTATCGGATTGAGAAAACGACAAAAATATTTTATTGAAAATAACGACAGAAGTTTTACCGTTAATACTGTTGAACTACTCGGTAGTAAAAGTACAGTAATACGCGTGGTTGCATAGTAGCACACGGTATTGATTATTAATGCTTATGTGATAAGTTACTCAGTTTTGTTTTATTAGTATTATTAACGTAATAAAACAGAAAAACTTTTTATATAAAACAGAATACTTTTATAAAGTTATTCGTTTTATTAGGCTAATAGTAAAATCTTTTTATATAAAACAGAATACTTTTATAAAGTTATTCATTTTATTAGACAATAATTAGATTATATTATATTTTATTATGTATAGTGTTGCATAGTGCTGGCATAGTGTTGCATAGTGTTTTGTATAGTAAAATCTTTTTATATAAAACAGAAAAATTTTATAAAGTTATTCGTTTTATTAGATTATAAATAGAATATATTATATTTTAAAATATTTTGCTTTAATTATGGACCGTCCAATTAAAGTAAATCAATCTGGATCGTTCATGAGTTAGTTACTATGCAGTCTATTCTTCTATAAATAGAAGCTCATTCCTTCATTATTTTTTTACGAATTCACTGAAACTCTAGAGAGAGAAATTATAGAGAGAAAGAAGAAGAGTATTCTGCTACTTCACTACTCCGATATCAAGTTTCTTTTACGGTAATGGATATTATTTGTTGTACCCCTAAGGGGTATGATTTCTTTCTTATTCATGGAGAGAATTTCTGTTATTCCATTCTTTATTATTCTGTTGGAATAACCTGTATACGCGGAATACCCTATACTTGCTGACATTCTTCTATTATTTCATCTTTATTATTCTGTTGGAATATCCTGTCTGTGTGTTTTACACCGGACCTGGTTCCGTCTTTACTATTCTGTTGGAACATCCCGTCGGTGCGAATTTTGCCTGACCTGGTTCCGTTATTATTATTCTGTTGGAATAACATGTCTATGCGAAGTACCGCATGCATGGTGATTTCTTTTGTTATTCCATTCTTTATTATACTCAGTTGGTTAAAGTTTTGACTTTTATACTCCATGAAATTAGTGGAATATCATTGATATTTGCGCTTCATCCAGTATCTTTTCATAGAAATATTCTTTTGAGCATTCTTGAATTTTACTCTACACAGAAGTATCATGTTGACAATTTGGATGTTATTGGTTCCTGGACAAATTAATTCGTGAATTTGTTTTATTGAATTATTATATCATTGTCATCATCCTCATGTTAATATTATGTTGAAAGTCATCTGTGACCTGTAGTGCATAGATGGACTTGGTATGATTATGACCAGGGATTATTCGGTGTAAAAGTCCTTATTGGCCCGTAGTGCATTGATGGACAGTTGTTGGCAAAATCATGACCATTGATGAATACACGAATATCCTTGGCCGGTAATGCATGGATAATTTGTGGTCGTGACCCTAATGAATATCATTGGCCGTAGTGCAGGGATGATGTGGATTTTTATTAAGCTGAGTCTCAGCGATAAAAGTGATGAAAAATATTTTAAATCATAAAAGATAGTAGATTTTATTCTCTACTTGACTCTTTTAATGGATTGCTTGTTCCGCTGCAGTTAAACTTGATGTCTATTGTATTTTATCAGTTTAACATTGTTGGAGAGTAATGATAATTTATTTTGCATTATCTTAGTCATAATATTTCTTGCTAGGCTAGTTGAGCTCACCCTTTCTTTCACTGTTCTCTTTAGGAAATGAGAACGTAGCTGGAACGAGTCGGGGAATGGAGTGATGGTCCAGATGATAGTATTAGCTAGTAGTCCTCACTATTCTATTAAATAATGTGACAATAATTGTAATGAGGACTTATACTGAGAGTGGATATTGTCTAGAAAGATAGTATTTGTATTTAAACTTACAGCTCTCTTGTTGTATAATTAAGATTGTATTTATATTATGTACCATGTATTTGGTGACTCAGAATAGGTGATGTATACCTATTTTTGGGTGTCACAGTTGGTATCAAAGCTTAGGGATATGATCCCTGGCTGAGATGTGAGATAAGAACTAGGAGGGGAGAGATGGGGAATTTTTTCGCTAATATGACCTACCTAAGTTTATTTGGTATTTAATTGGTCGGTCAGAGTATAGGGATAATATGTGATATGTTATTTAACTCTTGTTTTGTGGCAGTATTTGAAAATGACATCCGAGAATGTTGAGAATATCAATGGAGCACAGGAGACCGTTGAGTCTCCACAGATTAATAGTCAGGATAATGTGCATCAGGAAGGCGACAATCCTCAGGCAAACAACAACACTGACCAAATGATGAACGATGAAATGTTTCGAGGCTTCATACAATTCATGAAACATCATGCGAGAGCGGCTCCTATCCAAAATGCGGGTGGAAACATTGGCAACTCTAGGACGATCACCGCCAAGCAGTTTAAAGAACTGGGACCACCAGAGTTTTTTGGAGAGCCAAAACCACTTAAGGCGGATACGTGAATTAAGTAGATCAACAAGATATTTGATGTGTTGGGATGCTCTAAGGAGCAAAAGGTTCCTTTTGCCACCTTCATGTTGCGTGCAAAGGCAGATTACTGGTGGGAATCTGTAAAACGTACTCAGCCTGCCGAACTGAAGATGTCTTGGGAGAGAAGTTCTAGGAACTGTTCAACGATAAGTACTTTCCCGAAAGTATTCGTCACATGAAAGAGGTAGAGTTCATCAAGCTGGAACAAAACAACATGACCGTATCAAAGTACGATGTCAAGTTTGTCGAGTTATCCCGGTTTGTGTCCCATTTGGTTGATAATGAGGAGAGAATGACGCAAATGTTTTGAAGAGGTTTGAAACCTGAGATACGTCAATATCTTATCTCTCATAAACTGTGTTTCTATTCAGATGTTGTTAATATGGCTCAGTTATTGGAGCGTGATAATGAGTCATCCCAACCAAAAGAGAGCAGCCGGCAAAATGATAATACCAGTGAGAACAGCCATCGAAGCGGTGACAACAAGCGTGGAGGGAATCAACAGGCCAGAAATGGTAACCACTTCGGTGGTAATCAGGGCTAAAATAGTAAGAATGAATATTTCAAGAAGAGGAGATTCAATAATGATGAAAAGACGTCAGCACCAGCACCCGTTGTTAAAGAAGGAGAACGACCACCTATCATATGCTTCAAATGTGGAGGGGAGAGACATATTAGTCCAAACAGCGCGATGCCGTCCAAAGCATGTTATAATTGTGGAAGAGAAGGTCACCTAGCCCAATTTTGTCGTTCACCAAAGAAAAGTTCAGCTAGGATGGAGGCACCAAAGGCCGTCCCAGAAACGTCAAAGCCGGTAGTGCAAGGGAGAGCGTTTGTTGTGACCTCCCAGAAATCAAGGAACCCGAACGAGGTCATCACGGGTAAGCTAATCATAAACTCTAGCGAAGTTTATACTTTATTTGATACTGGTTCTACCCCCTCTTTTATTTCTCCTACTTGCGCTCAATGTTTAAATTTGACTCCGGAGAAATTAGACTTTGACTTATTTGTTGAAACTCCGTTGGGAGAAACCTTCATTACATCCATTGTTTATAAGTCTTATTTAGTTCAAATCGGCACCCACACACTACCTGTCGATCTTATTTATTTGAAAATACTTGCATTTGATGTGATTCTAGGGATTGATTGGTTAACTACTCATCATGCAAAAATTGATTATTTTTGTAAGGTTGTTATCTTTTATATTCCTAACCAACCTATTATGCGAATTCAAGCAACCAGACCATTAAAATCAATCACTGTCATCTCAAGCCATAAAGCTATTCGTTTATTAAAAAATGGATGTCAAGCTTTCTTAGCTCATGTCACGGATCTAAACAAAAATACGTCAGTTTTGAATGATATTTCTATTGTTAATGAATTTCCTGACGTATTCCCTGAAGAACTTCCTGGCTTACCCCCAGAGTGTGAAATTGAATTTTGTATCGACATTGAACCCGGTACAAAGCCCATTTCCAAAGCCCCATATCGAATGGCTCCTATTGAACTTCAGGAGTTAAAGACCCAACTGCAGGAATTGTTAGACGTTGACTTTATTCGTCCTAGTACTTCTCCTTGGGGTGCTCCTGTTCTATTCGTGAAGAAGAAAGATGGGAGTATGCGACTTTGTATTAATAATCGAGAGTTGAATCATGTCACCATCAAAAATAGGTACCCATTGCCACGTATTGATGACCTATTTGACCAGTTGTAAGAAGCCAAATTCTTTTCAAAGATTGATCTTCGTTCTGGATATCACCAGTTGAAGATTAAAACCGATGACATTCTAAAGACGGCTTTCAGAACTCGGTACGAGCATTATGAATTCCTAGTCATGTCTTTTGGATTGATTAATGCACCTGCTGCCTTCATGGATATGATGAACCGAGTATTCAAAGAATATTTGGATCACTTTGTGATCGTCTTTATTGATGACATCCTCATATATTCCAAAACCCGTGAAGATCATGAGCAACACTTAAGGCTGATACTCCAAAAACTCGTGAATATAAGCTTTATGCCAAGTTGAAGAAATGCAAATCCTGGCTTGAGGAAGTAGCATTCCTTGGGCACGTGCAAGTCATGGAATATCTGTTGACCCAACAAATATTGAAGCTATTCAAAGTTGGGAGCAACCTAAATCGGTGACCGAAGTACGTAGCTTTCTCGGTTTAACTGATTATTATCGGAGATTCGTGGAAGGATTTTCTCGAATCGTTACTACACTAACTCAGCTGATTTGGAAAGATACAAAGATCGGTTGGAGCGAGGAATGTGAGAAGAGTTTTCAATAACTCAAGAGGAGACTCATTTCAACACCTGTTCTGACAATACCATCTGGCTCGGAGGGATTTGTCATCTACAGTTATGCTTCGGGCAAAAGGTTAGGATGTGTTCTCATGCAATATGGGATAGTCATAGCCTATGCCTCACGACAACTCAAAGAATATGAGAGAAATTATCCTTATCATGATCTAGAGTTGGCAGCTGTTGTCTTCGCACTAAAGATTTGGAGGCATTACTTGTATGGGGAGAAAGTGGAGATCTTTACGGATCATAAAAGCCTCAAATATTTCTTCACTCAAAAGGAACTCAACATGCGACAACGACATTGGATTGAACTATTGAATGATTATGATCATACCATCCAGTACCATCCTGGAAAAACGAACGTGGTAGTTGATGCATTGAGTAGAAGATCATATGCGGGTACGATTAAGTCTTCACGAGATCGGGTCGGATCAGTGGGTCGACCCATTGGTATATTTAAATATCTATTACTTTGACTTGTAATGATGAAAAAGCATGACAGTTGACTGTTGTAACTGCAATGCATTAATGTGGATGGGATCCTTAGACGGCCGGCGGTAGAAAACAGTGACCAAAGGTAGTGGATGGAATGGATGCAGTCGGCAGGAACCATCAGATCAGGGGGCTGTGTCAGACGGTAGTGGGTGGCACGGTAAATCGGGCAAGAGAGTATAACATAGTAAAGGAGTCTTCAGGAAAGAGGTAGGTACACACACATACAACTGAATTTTATCTATCTCAATACACTAGAGATTATATCCTCCATTGTTAACCCATGTGAACATCGATACTGACTCTCACGCCTGAGCTATCCCCCGACGGTCGAAGCCGTCAAGCTTTTGGTGTTTATCGTGTTTACTGTGCAGGATCAGGACGTCTTACGTGATTGGGACGTGGCAGAAGATCTTGACGTTAACAAGTTATATTGAGTTTTTCAAGTCAATTTTTGACATTTTTAGATTCAAAGTTATTTAAAATGCATGCATGCATTAAGTATTTTAGTCTAAATATATAAATACGAATATTGTAAAATACTATATATCTGCGATAATAGTAACTACAAGTTTTATTACTGCAATTTGCAGTGTAAAATAAATCGCATCAATATTTTTATATTTACATATTAAGGTCTCAAAACGATGTCAAAATTGTCTCATATATTTATTTTGGAAGAGAAAGAGAACTAAATTGAATACTCTTCTTGGAAAATTAATTTTAATGACCTCTTCTTTTGATAAATATAAATAGAAATAGAAATCACAAATAGTGTATTTTGTTTTTCTCCTAGCTAGGCATGCAACATGGATATGAAATTATGAATGCAACATTGCATGGGAAAACTAGTCACGTAGTAGGTTGGTTGGTTGACTTGTGTGCAATATGGTTGGTCCCAATTAAGAAAAACCGCGCGCGGAATAAATAAAGTTTCTAATTAACTACTCCATTTTGAAACGTGATCAACTTGCGTGTTCAGTACACAAATCTCCACTATTGGGAATTCGGTGATTTGGTAGTTTTGCATAGTTGACTAATTAAACTCCAAATAATTAATGTTTGAAAATTGAATAATATATTATGAGCCATGCATGCCCATGCGCATTCTGTTCCGGAGCCTCTACCACAAGTCAACTTTAGGAAATGCTCACAAAAGACTACTGGCAGCTGCTTTCAATTTTCATACTAGTTGATATTGTAATTAAACACCCCCAGTCCACCACCCAAAAGAAAACTTATGTCGGCCCCCGACCCCAAACAAAACTTCAAAAAATTTGATTATTTCTTATAAAAGAATATTAATATTAAAAACAATGATGATTAATGAAAAAGATAGAGCATTCTTATTGTATTTGTATATCTATCATTCTCTTTACATTACTTCTATTTATAGGTACGTGAACATCAATACTTAGAGCTTTCAAAATTCAAAGGTGTTTAAAAAACTCATAGATCATTACAATAAAGATGAGAGAAATGAATCTAGACATCCACATACTATAAATGTATAGTTTTATAACACTCCTCTTTGGATGTCTATTATGCAGCTATACGCATTGAAAGCTGCCTCATTGAAAACCTTACTAGGAAAAACTCAATAGGAAAAATATTGGTTAAGGAAAAAAGAGTACATCACGTATTAGCTTCCACTCATGAATGTATGCTTAAGTCTTTCAAACATTGTAGTTGGGAATGCTTTGGTGAAAAAATATGCTAGATTATCTTTTGAGAGAATTTGTTGAACATCAATGTCACCACACTTATCAAGGTCATGTGAAAAAGAATTTCGATGAGATGTGTTTTGTTCTATTTCCTTTGATGTATCCTCCCTTTTATTGAGCTATACATGGAACATTGTCTTCATACAGAATGATTGGAGTTCTTTTGTTGCAAGATAAACCACTTTCTAAGAATATGCCTCGTTAAAAACCTTACCAAATTAAAACCCCGTGGGAGAAAATTTTGGCTAATTAAGGAAATTAAAGAGTACAATATTCTTGTATAACTTCTAGTGCCTTAGGATTGCCTCATTAAAATCTTGCAAAGGAAAACCAGTGAAAGAAAACCTTAGCGAAGGAAAAAAGAGTACAATAAGCACATATTCTTTTTAATTACTCCCCTATATTTGAGTGATACAAGGACATTATTGTCATATAATATCGTTGGACTATTTATGTTCGATGATAATCCACAATTCACACGAATATGTTGAATTATTGATCTCAACCAAACACATTCATGACTTGCTTCATGAATTGCGATAATCTCTTGTTAGTAAGTTAACTGCAAATGCTGTATCAGGTCTTGTGAAATTTGTAATATACATCAAACATCAATTGCACTAAGATATGATACTTCAGGACCAAGAGTTTCTTCATTATTTTCTTATGGCCTAAACGGATCTTTCTAGATATCAAGTGACCAACCCATCATTGGAGTACTCAAAGGATTAACATTATCCATGAAAAGTTTCTTCAAGACTTTTTCTATGTATGTTGATTGATGAACAAGAATTTCATTGTTCAATTTGTAAGCCAAGACAAAATATTATCTTACTAAGATATTTTATATCAAATTCATTCTTTAAATAATTTGTTAACTCTTTTAGAGTCCTTGCAAGATTTAAATCATCAACATATATACTGCACTAATAGCACATCCGATTTTTTTAATAAAATTACATTCACAAATTAGATTATTCTCAAATACTTATTTCAAAATATATTCACTGAGGCGATTATACTACATGCGTCCAAATTGCTTTAACTCATATAAATTTTGATGTAGCTTGATAGAATACATACTTCAAGATGTAGAATTATATGCTTCAGGAATTTTATATCCTTCAGGAATTTTCATGTAGATATTATTATCTAATGATCCATACAAATATGTTGTAACAACATTCTTTAATTGCATATCTAAAATTTATTTTGCTACCAAGCTAATTAAAAATCTAATAATATAATTGCGTCCATTATAGGATCATATTTTTTTCATAATCAATGTCAGGTCTCTACAAGAAACCTTGTGCTACAAGTTGCGCTTCGTACCTATAATTTCATTTTTCTCATTTCATTTATGTATAAATACCCATTTGTATCCAACAGACATTACACCTTTAGGTGTTCGGAATACAGGTCCAAAAACTTTGCGTATATTTAATTAATTTAATTCTACTTGAGTCGCCTCTTTCCAGATTGGCAAATCATTTCTACGTTGACATTCATCAACGGTTTGTGGTTCATAGTCATTATCATTACTTCAGGTAATATCAATAACAACTTTATATGAAAATATATTGTCAGCAACAATTTTATTTCTATCCAATTACTTCTCTTGTATGTACATAATGTATCGAGATCTCGTAGTTTTCAGGTACCTGATCCTTTTCCAGGGATAACTAATCAAGAGTTTTATTTTCAGGAGATTTTTGTTCATAAGTTTTGGATATATCAATTATTTCTATGGCCTGTTTCATGGGTATAGCCTTTTTATAGGCTGCAATTTATTTTTCTTGTACTTTTCTATTTCGCAAAATTTTATCTTTAACACCAATCGGTCTTCCACGCTTCAGGTATTGCTTTGATTCATTTGTCGCTGTATTAACTGATTGTCCTACAAGGACTTCAATCCCTGCTGGAATATTATTAATTGGAATGTGAGATTTCACTATTTTCTTATTATCAGTGAATACTTCTGGTAATTGATTTGCAATTCATTGCAAATGAATAATCCATTGAACTTTTACTTCACAATGATTTGTTCGAGGATCAAGATGAAATAACGTCCAAACATTCCAAGTAATCTCCCTTGTCGTGCTTCAAGCAATGATCCCACGTCGTGCTTCATGCAACGACTTTTCTCCCCCTAATCGCGGGAAGATTGTTTTATTAAAATGACAATCCTCAAAATGCGCCTTAAAAATATCACTTGTTGAGGTTATGACTGCAACATGTAAAATAACATGACCTTAAGTATAAACTTGTAATTTTGATTTCATAAGTCAATGTCGAGCAATATTTTGAAGTCTTCTGATAATTCGACGCATCATTATTGATCCTAGATGATCATGACAAATCATAAAAATATTTGTATCTAAACACTTTTAGTGTATTGAACACTTCTGGTGTATTACAACATTTGTTTCAATTGTTCTCGTTTTAGTATAATATAACCTAGAAGAGAAAATAGACAATTTTTCTAATGTGATCTTCTGGTTCTATATTATTGAAGTAATATACAGAAATTATTCACTGCCTTAGTTATTGGTTTTAGTATGATAACCATTATAACAGTATATTCTTAAAGCTGAACAAATTTCTACTTACCTCAGAATAATATAAAGTATCATCAATACAAAGTTTTGTGTCATTTGACAACATTATAATCACTTTTTCAGAGACTTTAATTAAGTTTGATGAATAATCGCTCTTCGAGAGCCTTTAATTAAGTTTGATGAGCTTCTGGCTCATTCATCTTTATATATGCAAAACATAAATTTAACTTTATTACTTGAAACATAAATAAAACATATAATAAAAATTATTATTATAATGCCATAATATAATGAAATAAAAATAATTAATTGGTATGAACATTTCCATCAACATCCTCAAGAAAATCAGAGATATCAAAATGAGTTATATCCACTCAATTTTGAAAGTTAAGATAATTCGTGATCTTCATGATCATTATGATCATTAAAGTTTGTTTCAATTAGCTTCTTATTTTTATGGAGGCTTGATACAAATCTACCAAATGTTTAGGAGTACAACAGATCCATTCCCTTTTCTATATTGATTGTTCCTTTCCACGCCCATACCCACGACCACAATCATAATTTCCTCTATATTTATCAAATGACGTTACATTCACTTCAGGAAATGGAGTAGAACCGGTCGGGCGAGATTGTTGGGTTTTCAGCAAAAACTCATTATTATTTTTAGCCACTAGAAGACATGATATCACTTCTAGGAACATAATTTCTTTATCGTTTCAAGGAATATTTTGTGAACTTACGCTCTCGATATTGCTGCTGCAGGAGTACATTCGAGTCATGAAATATAATAAATATTTTCAAACATGTCTTTATCAATATTTTTTTTCTTTCATAGAGATGCTGGCGAATAAAAATCATTTATTTTGCATGATCCTGCAGGGATGCATGGTTGTCAACCTTAATTGTATCGTCAAGGTTCTTTGCCTCTAGATGAATCTCAACATCAAAAATTCATGACAACTCATTATTGTTCGAGATATCAAGGGCAACAAATTCACATTTCGACATTTATATAAATTAATATAAATGTATAGATATAGCAAGAAACTTTCTTTGCTCAAAGCGTCAAACATTTCAAAATGAACCAATTAATGGAGGATTGACTTCATATGTGGCAGAGTTTGTACTTTGTACTAGTCCACATGTCTATTAAAATAAAGTACTTACCATGACTAAAAGAAATATAAAATTATTTTCATTTTAAGTCCAAGAACAAACACATAAATTATTTTCTTGAATAAAAATACATACACATGAAAGGTAGATAAATGTGTTATATAAGAATAATCTACATATAACAAACAACCTTACACCATGCCCATATTCAAGTTTGAAGTAGTTTCTCTAAATTCATACCACAAACACATTTTAAGTAACAAATGTTAAGATTTTTTTAGATGATTACCTACTTATGGTAATTGATATAGCACTGTTTCACACTTGCACTATGATTTTTTATTACCACGTGTACAACCAATTATTGTCAAACACCCACATAAATATTTGCATCCATAAGACCATAACACACCTTAATTCACTCAAATCTATAAAAAACAAGTGTAGGAAAAAGATTAATGATTGAAATTTATACATCATTTCCTTCTTTGGACTAATATACTATCAAAATACATTCATTATACTACGAATCCTAAACACCCAAATCACATAAACTTTTAATCAATTAAAAATCACTAAAATTATAAGCATAAAATGTAAAGACAAACAAATAGGATAATTACTAATTCCTTAAAAAGAAAACTTACAGCGAGTTGAGAGAACTACATAAATAATCTTCGATATTTGAAGAACAATAGGAGGACAACTTCTTTTCCAAAATTTGGTAGAGATTCGTGTTGCTAACGTATTATAAAAGAATACTAATATTAAGAACAATGATGATTAGTGGAAAAGAGAGCATTCTCATTGTATTTGTATATTTACCATTCTTTTTACAATGCTTCTATTTATAGGTACATAAACATCAATACTTAGAGGTTTCAAAACTCAAAGATGGGAGGATTAAATCTAGACATCTACATACTATGTATAATTTTATAACAATATTTGTATTTTATCAATATAAGTGGTTCCAATATTTTTAAATTCTATCTGACATTTGTCATAAATCATTGTTAGTAAAAATCACAATAATGTGATCTAAAAAAATGTAATTATTAAAAATATTATTACCTTTAAATTTAACAACAATTCTCAATGTAAACGTACTTTCAAAATGTAATTATTAAAAACAATGTAAATTATTTTTTCTTCCCTTTAAAAAAATAATTCATATAATTAATATGGGCAACTATAAGTTATGAAAAATTCATAGATTAACTATAACTTCTCAAAACCTCACAATCAATATAAGAATCATATGCAATTTATGCGAAGGGAAATATGAAGGTGAAAATAATTAGCCATTAATTTTGGAACGGAAAGAAAATACTATTATGAAATACCTAATTTCATCATCATTCTAGGTATTAAAAATTTAACTAGACATGGAATTAAAAAAATCAAATAATATTAGTACTACTATAAAGAGAATTTCTATTATATAATATAAAAGAAACTTACAAATACTCCTTGACAGTAGTACCACACATGATTGGAAGAAAAGACAAAAACTCTGAATATCTCACTTCTTTCTACATAAGAGAAAAACTAAAGAAAAGAAAATAAGAAGTGGTGTCATTTCTCTCTAAAACAAAAGGCCTATTTATAGGAAAAATAAATTTGTGCCCTAATTTAGGTTCCTTGAACTTAGACACTTTTGTTCCTTTTTTTCTATTCTTTTCTTCTTGACTTCAATCTCTATATGATAATCCTCCAAGTGTCTTTTTCCGTCTTTAAAAGTTGGATATAAATCCTTTATTTACTCGCTAAGAAAAATAAATGTTATTTACTACAAAATAAAATAAAATGTATTAGTTAAATAAAATAAGCATATAAAATAATAAATATGGGTATATTAAAATGTATTAATTATGTGTCTATCAAATATCCTCATACCTAACTTTTATTTTTTCTCTAGTAAAATAAAAAGAAAATAAAAACAAAAACTATACTACTCCATTTTCGTAGGAGATACGATTGCACTTAGCATGTGCAATAAGCCTTTAAATCCTAAAGTTACCCCAAGTAGACGAGTTGTGTCTCATGAGGGTTTGCAGTGAATATATTTACAAAATTCAAAACAAAATCTTTTTGAGTTGAACAAGTTATGAAATTGAAAGAAAACTTTTAAATATCTATGTGCATTATACGTAAGCAAGATTAAACTCAAAATCACACTTTAACCTTATCAAAAATATTCAATCTTTATTTTAGACACTATCCTTTAAAAAATTAATTTCATGTAATACATGCATGTGTATATGATGTAACTCTTAGTATGGATTTTTATTTTGAAAATCAAGTAAAATAATTTTTTCTTCTTTTTTTTCCAATTTTTTTTATTTTTTTTCTTGACTTGTGCAATGTCTCATTTTCTTAGGCTTTTCAGAGCTACCCATGTAGCGAACGTTGGACCAATGACTCCCAAACTAGTTGGCTTTAGTGTACTAGGTGTAAATACACCCATAAGGGCCTACTAACTCGAGTAATAAAGGCCTAAAAATAAAACTAGTCAAGTTGTTTATATCCATCACACTTTTGAGCGTGAATATCGATGTTTTCCGAGACTTGGATACCCTCTAAACTCAGGAGGTCCTACACTTTTAAAATCTTTGAAGCTAGCCATGCTAACTGTGGTGGTACATTAACGTAAGGCTGAGGAACATTTTTATTTTGAAAGGCTTCCTTCATAAAACGTTCAAATTGCTGCATAGGATTCCCTTGGGCCTCATTCCTATTTTCATTTTCATTATGAACCTCTTCATTTATATTCTTAATATTAGATTCTTCATTGACATTTTTTCGTACCCTAGGTACTCTTCCTCCTCTAATTCTTGGTGGCATTTTATCTGTTTAATAACATTTATCATTATTACACCATTTAAATATCATACATAATGTAAAGCAATAACATTCATAACAAACATATTTAATATTATTATATATTCAACATGCTTTTACATGTGCCTTAACATTTTTATCTTTAATAGCTCCTCCGGCTATTACATACTATAACATTTTTATTTGCTATATACATAACATTTGTACCTTGTTATCAAAAGGTTTATATACTAAAATCGTTAACCATTAAAAGGTTAGAATTTCAAAAGATATCCCCATGATACTTCATTGACATCCTCCTCAGTGTCCTCATCTTCTACGACAAGATCAAGGTCTAGGTCTATGACCTGAACTGGTGTTATAGGTTATGGATCGATCTGCTACTCATTAATAACTAATTCTTCTTGAATTTTAGCCATCCCATACACAAACAAATAACTTGATTAATACATAATACAAGTTATACAACAAATAACAAATAACAGTTATTTTTAAATTATTTTATATTTTTAAATGAACTTCCACAGTTCATCTTTGTTTAACTCTATATGAGTTATTTATTTCATGTCTGTCTCACTAACTTAAAGTTATAACCTAAGGTTCCCATCCTAAGGCTACCAACTTAAAGCTCTGATACCATCCTGTGACGCCCCCAAATTTGGGTACTTGAAACCCTTATTCAGTGCTCACGATATAAAATATTCAGAATATAATAAGCATAAACTTAGTAAAGTTATTACATCAAAGTTCTTCTAATCTCAGGTACGTGGACCTTTAAACGTTTATTACATGATAGTTTAATATATACAAACATGTAAACTATTTATTACATCAACTTTCAGCTATTCTATTACTTTTTCTTTTCCATTGTCTTTTCCAGACCTTTCTGCCCGAGTCTGCTCAGCTGAAAACATTTATAAATAAACAAGTATGAGCATTTAATTGCTCAACAAGTAATAGCATTTCTTTAAAGCTCAACAAGAAATAAATGTTTTCTATGAAATATGCTTTGACAGTGAATCAAAACTGTAAAACAATAAATCTTGAATCATTCACATTTCTGGAATATCATAACATCATTGAATAACCGAGAGGTTTTAAGACCATGAACATATTTTTCTTTTCTTGAAAAGGTTCAATCAGAAATATTATCAGATGAACCGTCTTTTCTTACGAGCACGTAGGGTGATCAGCCCTTTATGCATGCCCTGTATTGATCAATACTATCTTTTCCAGAGCAATTTTCATGTTCTACATCACCACTCCCAGAGTGCAATAAAAATATCCCATTTAAGGGTATGTTCATTCTCAGTTTTAGATTCCAACTACAAAATATAGCTGGACAGCTTAAATCATGGCACAATAATATTTTAAGACTTAATATAAAGAAATTGAAATATTTTACATCCGTGTCTGGCCAGAAGAAATGGCTTCAGACTTCTTTGCAACCTGCTCATGCATATTGAATTTCATTTGATATATATGATAATTCATTACCCAATCTTTTCAAGCTGATTGGAATAAAAAGATTATTCAATCTTATAATATTCATAAATAAGGAAAGATAGTTCAGAATTTAGAGAACCTGTCCATATATGAATAATCTCAGAATACTTGCTCAATAAAGAGTAAGATTCAGATACTTGCCTTGTTTGTAGACCATTTGTACAATTTCAGCTTAACTTGTATATTCTTACAGATCCTACAAAATTATTTACATTTACAAGTATATTAGCCAAATAGGCAAGTCATATAGCTTGTATGTTTACATATCACATAGTCACAGTGATTATGTTTTTAGTTTATATTCTCATATTTGAAATATGTTGAAATATTTATTTATATTTTTCAAATATATCATTCATGTTCTTACAATAGCCTTTTCTTTCTTTAATAGGGTCTGACATAATTTTTGTTCATGAACTTTTCATGATTTTAGTTCATATTTCTTTTACGAAAGAGTCGTTATTATATATTCTATATACTTTCCTTTTTTTTGAAATCCAGAAGTTAAAAGTTATGAGTAAACTCTTCGAACTACAACACATCGCCAAAAATGGCTTACCAATACAGCAAAAACAATTGCTCGCTGCTACTCACTGCTGCCATTAAGCAGCAGTCCCTTCTTCCCCAATCCCTTATTTTAAGAGATCATAATTCTCGCCTTTTTGGTCCATGTGTTGTTACATTTTGAATATCAAATTGGTGGTGTACCCACCCCTTTTAGAAAGTATTAATTAACCGCTATGGGTTACTACTATTAACATCCACAAGAGCAAGAGAAGACCCATGTGTGTTGCCCAAAATAGCCAACTGCTGCTGCTGTTAGGCAGCAGCCCCCATCTCTAAACCATTACCTTGATAAACTTTTATTCCTTAAATTTTTGGCTTGTTTATATAAGGCTTTGAAAATAATATAATTGGTACCTCCACTAAAGGTTATTATGATAATCTATTGACATCAACTGTTGCTGCCCATAGGCAGAAGTCCGCCCACTGCCTTGCCAGCTTTAACCCCTACATTAATGTCCCCTTTACACTTTGTTTTGGACATTATACAACTGGTATTTACTCTCATTACAGAGCAATATCAGCTGGGCTATCTTAGAATTTATATGCACTAAATGAGAGCCCAAAGAAGGCCCTACCTGATGCCATAAATAGTCATGGCTGCTACTGTGAGATCTCGAATTTTATGAAATAAAAGTATTTAATTTTTCTATTTTGGTAAATAGTTAAATTGATAAAAGTTAAAAGTTAAGGGTGATATGTGAAATTTTTTCAAAGTAAGCAAGTTGTCATAAAATACCCGGTAGTAAAAGTATAGTAATACGCGTGGTTGCATAGTAGCACACGGTATTAATTATTGATGCTTACATAAGAAGTCACTCAGTTATACTCAATTATTGCTACAGTAATTGTTGCAATATATCTCTCATATTATTGATTCAATTAGTGTCACAATATCATCTGCATTATATGATATGTTATTAAATCAATACTTGAGATGACAAAGTTATTCATATTATAAATTACAATATTTACAATGTCTAGAAGTTCTGTCAAGGAGAGGTTAGATAATCTAATTGCACATCAATAAGGAGAAATCCTTATCGGAAAGCCCCCTCTTTCCTGGGAACGACCTGGTTGATAAATATTGTGAGTTATAATATTAATGATGAATGTTATTAAAAAATTAAAGTTGTGTTCGGAGTTAAATTTCGAGACGCGGACGTGATAATTGAGTCCAGAATGATGAAATTAGTAAAAATAGACTATAAACACAAAATTTTCTGGGGTTGACTTTTTTGGACAAAAAGTCAACATTTGACTTTTTTGAGAAAAGTCAAAATTTGAAATTTCAAAATTTATATTGTTGATAAAAATAGTTCCATTATGTTAGAATTATTACTGTTAGTGAAAATCAATATTTATTTCGATAAAAATTGATGTTTGGATGTTATATTGACCAGTCGGGTAATTAACCAGATAAATGAGCAATTGATTGCTATTAATTTACATGATTATAACTATTTGTTCACATATGTGTACTATTGATTCACATTCTTGTTACTATTAGGGTAGCCGGTGCAAGATTGATAATACTTGCATGACTAAGTTAAAAATAGAGGTATAGATGGAGGTACTATACTGTAATTCATATTTTCACATGTCTAAAACTATTGATTCCCATGATTTACTATTGAGTCACATGATTTACTATTAGGGGAGCTGGTGCAAGTTTGATAATACTTGCAGGACTAAATTAAAAAGGAAGAAAAAGAGGAAAGTATTGTACTATAATATTTTGAGCCCCAAAACGTGCAATTATCGAAACTATATTTTCCTATAAATAGAAGCTCATTCTTCTCTATTTATCACCAATTCACTAAACCTATAGAGCAATTATTATAGAGAAATTATAGAGGGAGAAGCTATAGAGAGAAAGAAGAAGAGAAGTCTGCTACCTCTCTACTCCAGTATTCAGTTTCTTTCAAAGGTAAGGGATATCATTATTGTGTAAGGGATATTATTTGTTATACCTGTAAGGGGTGTTATTCTTTCGTATTCATGAAGAGAACTTATGTTATTCTATTCTTTATTATTACGTTGGAATAACCTGTTTATGCGAAGTACCGCATACATGGTGAAATTCTTCTATTATTCCGTTCTTTATTATTCTGTCGGAATATCATGTCGGTGCGTATTACGCCTGACCTGGTTCCATTAGTTATTCTGTTGGAATAACCTGTCTGTGCAGTCTATCGTATGAATGGTGATTTCTGTTGTTATTTCATTCTTTATTATTCGGTTGGAATATCCTGTCTGTGCGTTTTACGCAGGACCTGGTTCCGTCTTTATTATTCTATTGGGAATAACCTATCTGTGCGGTCTCTATCGCATGTATGGTGAATCCTTCTATTATTCCATTATTTATTATTCTATTGGAATAACCTGTCTATGTGGATTACCATATGCGTGGTGAATGATCCTTTGTATTTCATTCCTTATTAAATTGTAGAAATAATCTGTTTACGTGGATTATGATGAAAGTAATAATAAAAGCATTGGACTGATGAAAATCATGGGTATATTTGGTATTAGTAAGTGTTATGATGAGTTATGCCGGTTATTATGTGAAAACATGAAAGTTTCTTAGAAATCACAAAGGGTTGAAAAATCAGTTTTTGGTGAAAATAGAACATGAAATTCAATTGACCATATCTCCTATTATATTTTGAGTTTTTGAGTGAGGTCGAGTTCTAGAGTTAGGTCTATGAGTTTTGTAACTTATCCAAGTGGAATCACAGGAAAAGGTGTTGTAATATTTCGTGTGGACTGATTTTAGCAAAGGAGTCAAAAGCTGCAAAAACCAAAAATAGCTACTGTCCAGATTTTAAAAGGGTTGTTTCGGCCACTTAATTTGTGAGAAAAATTTCGACCTTTTGGGACATGAAAGTATATGGTATATAGTACCTCCTGTCCAAAAATGAGCTCATTCCGACTTAAAATGAGCAAGTTATGACCATTTTAACATTTAGGTTTTTCCGATGAAAAATGCTATAACCGGAGTTCTATAACTCCGATGACCATGAAATTTAAAGTGGAAGGTCACGTTAATATGTGTAAGATCCTGCCAAGATTTGGGAATTTTTGGAGTTAACCTTGAAGTAGCTAATTTCTTAAGGAATTAATTAGAAATTATTTTTGAAAAATAGTAAATGAATTTTAAAAATTTCAAGAAAAATATATGCTCAATATAGGACTATATTATCCTAAATCCTAGAAAAGGATAATTTTTGGGACTGATTTTTTATTTTTCATAAAAATAGTTTAGCTACGAACAAATGAATTAAATATGTTATGAGAAGTTGAAAAATTGGTAAATAGGATTTTATGGCTTGAAAGTCTTATATAAGGTATGTGTAGGTTTTTGATGAGTGATTTGATCATTGGTGATGAAATCTTATGTGTATGGCATTGTTGAACAATTAAATACATTATTTGAAAAAGTGTAAACAATTAAATAAAATTGTTTATAAGTTTAAGAAGTGATTAAAATATTGTTACAATATTAACAATATTGGATTATGATTTTATTAAGTGATTGATAATGTTTGGATAAATTTAAAGTCTTTAATATTTATCTTTGATTTAGTTTGATTAATGCTTATAATATTGTCATCATCCTTATATTTATATTATGTTAAAAGTCATCTGTGGCCTGTGGTGCATATATAGACTTGGTATGATTATGACCAGGGATCATTCGGTATAATCATGACCGTAATGTTACAAATGATGTGGCAAAAGTCCTCATTGGCCCGTAGTGCATTGATGGACAGTTTTTGGTATGATTATGGCTATGGATTCTCTTCGGCCAAAGGTGCAACTGTAAGATCCCGATTTATTATTAATGAAATTGAATTTCCTCTATTTATTATTTTTAAATAGTAAGGGTTAATTTGATTAATATGATTAGTTATGGGTAAAATGCGCAAATATTTCAAATAAGCAGTTGGTTATAAAATATTCATTTTTATCGGAGAATATTCGTTTGGTCGTGGAATATTCTTACTGTCAGGGAATATTCGTAAGACGGCGCAGCCTTGTGATGGCCCCATAATGGAAAGCGATTGGATGAAGAAAACGACAAATATAAGTTATTTATAAATAACGGTGTAGTTGTTACCGTTAATACTGTTGGAATACTCGGTGGTTAAAACACAGTAGCACATGATATTGCACCAATTATTGATTCTTACGTAAGAAGGCACTACTCAATAATTGTTACAGTAATTAATGTTCAGTATTTTATTTTATTGACTCAATAATTACTGCGTTGATATTTTATATTACTGTTGTTTCAATAATTGTCACTACACAGTATTTTCCATTATCGGAGCAATAATTCATATTATCTGAATAATATTATTGGATAACATTATTAGCAATGTCTAGAAAGTTTTGTCTACGGAGAGGTTTGGTTATCTAATTGCGCGCTAGTAAAGAGAGATCCTTATTGGAAAGCCCAATCTTTCCTGGTAACTGCCTGGTTGTCAGTATTGTGATTCTGTAATATTATTTGAGAATAATTAATTATTAATTTATATGATGAGGAAAATATTGATTTTATGTGGATATAGATGGAGAAAAGTTTTAAAGTGACAATTGTTGAAAATTGATATTTTATCTTTTCTGATAAAATAATGTTTTATTATATTATTATAATATTATAATGGTGATATTTTTACAATGAATGTGAGATATATGAGTATATGAGGAGGAAGATTATTTTTGTTGCATTAAATGATTAACACATGTTTGTGTGTCGGTGGACCCCATTTCTTGATTGAAATTTGATTATAACTTGTAAAATCGCCCGTTTATTGATTTCGGTCAATTTCTGTTTGGAATTTGGAAAAACTTCCTTCTGCAAAGTTGTAGATAATGAAATTTCCTATGGCAAAGACATAAGGCTTGAATTTTTCTGATAAAATGGCTATTTGTTATGAATTATTGAAGTTCTGAAGTTTCGAAATAATTATTTTTAAAAGTTTTAAATTTGTTTTAAAAGAAAAACATTTTTGAAATGTTTGGTGGGCTATATTGGTGGTTGAATTCAGGTTTTCAAGAGGTGTGCTTGAATTTGTTTTATAAATATATTATTTTATTAAATTTTCTACTTTGATGTTCTAAGCATTTTCCTATAGATATGGTGCTTATGTTAAAATTGAAAATCACACTAGAAACTAAAATCTTCTCCCTCTTTCTCTCTCGATATATTGAGCGTATTCTTGTGAGTATTTTGATACCTTAAGTGTTGCTATACGGTGCAAGTTCCCTTCAGCACTATATTCAGAATTCCAGTCAGAAATACTGTCTTTTCGAGATAAGAAATATTATTTTTTTTAAATGATATTATTTCTTTCAATATCATTATGCCGAAGTATTGATCTGAACTTTTAATCAAATTTGGAACTTTTTGTATCAGGGTTACTATTCACGTATACGGCACTATTCACGTATACAGCACTATTCACGAATACGGCACTAATCACAAAAAAAATTAATTTTTGTTTTTTTCCAAAATATCTATTATGGATACTAGCTTTGATTGTATCCATATTTTGATCATTCTTAAATTTTACTCCACTATGATTATTATTGAGGTATTTTTGGAGATGGATAAATAGATATACAAATCCTTAATATTTATTATTTTGTTTCACTGGATTCGTTTTCTTAAAATTATTTTTCATCATCTTCAGTCCTAAATGATGATATAACTGAATATCTTTGGCCTGTAATGCAAAGATTAATGATTTTCTGATGAATATCTTTGGCCCGTAGTGCAAAGATGAACAGGTGTTGAGATGAACATGACCGACTGATAAATATCTTTAGCCTGTAGTGCAAAGATGAAAATTTGATTTAAGATGAATATTGATTGATGTTACAGAGATAAAATATTGATGATGAACTTTTAAATTCATAGATAATACTAGATTTCATTCTCTACGTAACTCTTCTATGAATTATTATTTCCGTTGCGAATATTGATCTGAAACTTGTTGTCTATTATATTCTCTCAGATTTTTCCCTATTGAAGACTAACGATAATTTATTCTATATTATCTTAGTCATATTGTTATTTACTGGGCTAGTTGAGCTCACCCTTTTCCTTTTTGTTCCATTTTTCTTCTCAGGAAGCGAGAATGTAGCGAGTACTAGCCGGGGTATGGAATGATGGTTCTAGAAGTTGTTTTAGTAGTCCTCACCATTTTTGTAAAATAATGTACCAATAATTGTAACGAGGACTTATTTGGGTGTGGATATTGTCTAGATGGCAATATATGTATTTAAACTCATAGTTTATATGTTGTATTAATAAAGTTGTAGTTTTTTCTGTACCATGTTATTGACGACTTAAAATGGGTGATGTATACCTATTTCGGGGGCTTCACAGTTGGTATCAGAGCTTAGGTATATGATCTCTGGCGGAGATCGGAGAATAGAACTAGGAGGGGAGAGACGAGTAAATCCTTCGCTAGTGTGTCCTTACCTAAGCTTATTTGTTGGTCAGTATATAGGGATATTATATGATATATTGATTTCCTTAATTAACCCTTGTTTTATGGCAGTATTTGAGAATGTCGACTGAGAATGTTAACAGTGGAATAACTGAGACTGTGGAGACTCCTTTGCTCACCAATGAGGAGAACGTGAAACAGGCTGGACAATGTCCCTCTTGTGAACAACACCACTGAGCAGATGATGAACGACGGGATGTTTAGAAGCTTTTTGCAGTTCATGCAAAATCAGACAAGGGAGACTCGTGTATAAAATACAGGTGGAAATGATAACAACGCTCGGTTTGTCACAGTCCAAGCAGTTCAAGGAGTTGGAACCACCAAATTCTAGGGAAAGCCAGGATCCGATTAAGGCAGAGATGTGATCAAGCAGAATTACCAAGATATTTGACGTCTTGGGATGCACAGAAGAACAGAAGGTTCCATTAGCCACCTTTATGTTCCGTAATGAGGCAGATTACTGGTGGGAATCTGTGAAGCGTACACATCCAGCCGCACTCAGCATGTCTTAGGAGATGTTTCAGAAACTGTTCGATGACAAGTACTTTCCTGAAAGTATTCGTCATATGAAGGAAGTGGAGTTTATTAGACTGGAGCAGAATAACATGATGGTGTCCCAGTACGAGGCGAAGTTCGCGGAGTTATCCAGATTTGCACCTCATTTGGTGGAGAATGAGGAACGTATAACGCGAATGTTTCTAAGAGGTTTGAAACCCGGCATACGTCAGTATCTCATTTCTCATAAATTTTCTCTTTATTCAGATGTTGTTAACAGGGCCAATTGTTAAAGCGAGATAACGAGTACGTTCAATCGAGGGACCATAACCAGGATCATACTGGTGACAACAGTCATCAAAACAATGATAACCAGCGGAAAAAGAAGAATACGGACAAGAACGTCAACCACTCTGGTGGTAATCATGGCCATGAGGATAGAAGAAGTGAGTCAGGGGGATATTTTAAAAAGAGAAGTTACAACAACGACAATGCAAAGATGTCAGCACCAGAAGCAACTGGTTCCAAGGGAGGAGAACAACCATCGGTCATATGCTATAAATGCGGGAAAGAAGGACATATCAGTCCAAACTTTCCACAATAGTTCAAGGTGTGCTATAATTATGGAAAGGAAGGACATATTGCCCGAGATTGTACAGGTAGCGAAATCAAGTTCAGCAGGGACGGTGACTCAAAAGGCTATCCCAGAAAAGTCAAAGTCAATGGTTCCTGGAAGAGCGTTTGTCGTGATTGGTTAAAATCCAAGAAACCCAAATGAGGTGATCACGGGTAAGATAATCATAAATTCTTGTAAAATTTATACCATACTTGATACCAGTGCTACCCATTCATTTATCTCTCCTGCTTGTGCTCAACGTTTAAACTTAACTCCGGAGAAATTAGACTTTGATTTACCTGTGGAGACTCCATTAGGAGAAACTTTCATCACATCCACTGTTTATAAATCTTGTTTGATCCAAGTTGGCACCATCACGTTACCTGTTGACCTTATCTCTTTAAAGATACTTGCTTTTGATGTGATTTTAGGGATTGATTGGTTAACTACTCATCATGCCAAAATTGATTGTTTTCGTAAGATTGTTAGTTTTCATATTCTTAATCAACCTGTTATTCAAATTCAAACAACTAAACCATTAAAATCAATCACTATCATATCAAGTCATAAAGCTATTCGTTTATTGAAAAACGGATGTCAAGCTTTCTTAGCCCATGTTATGGATTTGAATAAAGACACGTCAGATTTGAATAATATTCCTGTTAGTAAATTTCCTGACGTATTTCCTGAAGAACTTCCCGGTCTACCCCCAGAACGTGAAGTTGAATTCTTTATTGATCTTGAACCTGGTACAAAGCCCATTTCTAAAACCCCATATCGAATGGCTCCTATTGAACTTCAGGAGTTAAAGGTCCAATTACAGGAGTTATTGGACATCGATTTTATTCGTCCCAGTACATCTCCTTGGGGTGCTTCTATTTTATTTGTAAAGAAGAAAGACGAGAGTATACGACTTTGTATTGACTATCGGAAATTAAACCTATGTCACCATCAAGAATAAGTATCTGCTACCTCAGTATTGATGACCTGTTTGACCAGTTGCAAGGAGCACAATTCTTTTCAAAGATCGATCTTCGTTCTGGATATCATCAGCTGAAGATTAGAACTGAGGATATTCCAAAGACTGCCTTCAGAACTCGGTACGGGCATTATGAATTCTTAGTCATGTCTTTCGAATTGACTAATGCTCCTGCGACTTTCATGGATATGATGAACCGAGTATTCAAGGATTATTTGGATTAGTTCGTTGTTGTCTTTATTGATGACATCCTCCTATATTCCAAAAGCCGTGAAGGTCATGAGCACCATTTGAAGCTGGTACTCCAAAGGCTTCGTGAAAACAAGCTTTATGCCAAGTTAAAGAAATGCTAATTCTGGCTTGAGGAAGTAGCATTCCTTGGGCACGTGATGTCAAAACATGGAGTATCTGTTGATCCGGCGAAGATTGAAGCAATAAAAAGTTGGGAGCAATCGAAGTCGGTGACTGAAGTACGCAGCTTTCTGGGCTTAGCTGGTTATTATCGGATATTCGTGGAAGGGTTTTCTCGAATCGCTACTCCATTAACTTAGCTAACTCGGAAGGACACAAAATTCGTATGGAGCAAGGAATGCGAGAAGAGTTTCCAAGAGCTTAAGAGGAGACTCATTTCGGCACCTTGTTTTGACAATACCATCTGGTTCGGATGGATTTGTTATCTACAGTGATGCTTCAGGCAAAGGGTTAAGATGCGTTCTCATGCAACGTGGGAAAGTCATAGCCTATGCCTCGTGACAACTTAAAGAATATGAGAGGAATTATTCTACTCATGATCTAGAAGTTGGCAGCAGTCGTTTTTGCGCTAAAGATCTGGAGGCACTATCTATACGGGGAGAAAGTGGAGATATATTTAGGCCATAAAAGCCTCAAATATTTCTTCACCCAAAAGGAACTCAACATGCGGCAACGACGTTGGCTCGAGCTATTGAAAGACTATGACCATACCATTCAATATCATCCTGGAAGAGCGAACGTGGTAGCTGACGCATTAAGTAAAAAATCTTATGCAGGAACGAATGCGATGCTGTCAACAGAAAGGCCCATTTTGTGTGATTTACAAAAGATGAAGATAGAATTCAAGACTCTGGGGACCCATGCAATGATGTCAAGTATACGTATAGAACCAACTTTAATCAAAAAAGTTAAAGTTGCTTAAGCCACAGGCCCGGAACTGATGCAGATGAAGAAGAAAGTGCAAGAAGGTGCTATTCCAGAAGCAAAAATCGATGAAGAAGGAATACTTTGAGTCCACTCCAGACTTTGTGTTCTTAAAGATTCTTATTTGAAGTACAAGATCATGATGGAGGCACACAATACACCATTTAAAATCCATCCTGGAAGTACCAAGATGTATCGTGATCTTCGACATACATTTTGGTGGAACAATATGAAGAGAGAGATTGTGAAGTTTATCTCGAGGTGTTTCACTTGTCAACGTGTAAAGGCAGAGCATCAAGTGCCTAAGGGTTCATTTTAGCCACTTGAGATTCTGAAATAGGAAGTGGGAACACATTACCATGGATTTTGTTACGGGTCTTCCCACGGTTTCTCAAGGCATAAATGTTATTTGGGTTATTGTTGATAGATTAACCAAGTCTGCACATTTCTTGCCGATACGGGAGACTTATTCCCTTGAACGTCTTGCTCGTATGTATGTAAATGAGATTGTGAGATTGCATGGCATGCCAGTATCCATATTTTTGGATCGTGACCCAAGATTCACATTCAAGATTTTGGGTTAGCTTGCAAAAAGCTATGGGCACGGATTTACGATTCAGTTCGGCATACCATCCTCAAACAGACAGACAATCAGAGAGGACTATTCAAACTCTTGAAGATTTATTAAGACTCTATGTTCTCATTTCCTGAAGAGAACAATGAAATAAAGGGTGAGCTCAACTAGCCAGTAAGAAATATTATGACTAAGAAAATGCAGAATAAATTATCATTAGTCCTCAACAATGTTAAACTGATAAAATACAATAGACATCATGTTTAACTGCAACGGAACAAGCAATCCATTAAAAGAGTCAAGTAGAGAATAAAATCTACTATCTTTTATGATTTAAAAAGTTTTTCATCACTTTTACCGCTGGGACTCAGCTCAATAAATAATCTACATCATCAATTCATCCCTACACTACAGGCCAAGGATATTCTTTAGTATCACGACCACGAATTATTCATGCACTATGGGCCAAAGATAATCGTGTTTTCATCAACGGTCCTAATCATGCCATAAAACAATTCATCTTTTCACCCTTGGCCGAAGAGAATCCATAGTCATAATAATATCAAAAATTGTCCATCAATGCATTACGGGCCAATGAGGACTTTTACCATATTATTTGTAACATTACGGTCATGATTATACTGAATAATCCCTGGTCATAATCATACCAAGTCCATCTATGCACTACAGGCCACAGATGACTTTCAACATAATATAAACATGAGGATGATGACAATGACATAATAATTCAATAAAACAAGTTCACGGATTAATTTATCCAAGAACCAAAAACGTCTAAATTGTCAACATGATACTTCTTTGTAGAGTAAAATTCAAGAATGCTCAGAAGAATATTTCTATGAAAAGATACTGGATGAAGCGCAAATATTAAGGATATTCCACTAATTTCATGGAGTATAGAAGTCAAAACTTTAACCAACTGAGTATAATAAAGAATGGAATAACAAATAAATCACCATGCATGCGGTACTTCGCATAGACAGGTTATTCTAACAGAATAATAACAACGGAATTAGGTCAGGCGTAATACGCATCGACAAGATATTCCAACAGAATAATAAAGAATGGAATAACAACAGAAATCACCATGCATGTGGTACGTCGCATAGAATATTAAATAACAGGAATCAGGTCCGGCGTAAAACGTACAGACAGGATATTCCAACAGAATAATAAAGACGGAACTAGGTCCGGCGTAAAACGCACAGACAGGATATTCCAACAGAATAATAAAGAATGGAATAACATAAGAATTTCACCAAGTATAGGGTAGCCCGCGTATACAGGTTATTCCAACAGAATAATAAAGAATGGAATAACAGAAGTTCTCTTCATGAATACAAAAGAAATAATACCCCTTACGGGTACAACAAATAATATCCTTACCTTATAAAGAAGAGTATTGGATGTAGGAGTAGTGAAGTGGCAGGATACTTTTCTTCTTTCCCTCTATAATTTCTCTCTCTAGAGTTTCAGTGAATTCGTAAGAAATAATGAAGGAACGAGCTTCTATTTATAGAAGAATGGACTGCATAGTAACTAACTCATGAACGGTCCAGATTGATTTACTTTAATTGGACGGTCCATAATTAAAGCAAAATTTTTTAAATAAAATATAATATATTCTATTTATTGTCTAATAAAACGAATAACTTTATAAAAATATTTTGTTTTATATAAAAATATTTTACTATACAAAACACTATGCAACACTATGCAGGTACTATGCAATACTATGCGTAATAAAATATAATATAATCTAATTATTGTCTAATAAAACGAATAACTTTATAAAAGTATTCTGTTTTATATAAAAAGATTAAACTATTAGCCTAATAAAACGAATAATTTTATAAAAATATTCTGTTTTATATAAAACCTTTTCTATTTTATTACGTTAATAATACTAATAAAACAAAACTGAGTGACTTATCACGTAAGCATTAATAATCAATACTGTGTGCTACTATGCAACCACGCGTATTAATGTACTTTTACTACCGAGTAGTTCAACAGTTTTAACGGTAAAACTTCCGCCGTTATTCTCATAAAAATATTTTTGTCGTTTTCTCAATCCGACAATAATTTCGTTGTGGGGTCCACCAATGATTGTACCATCGTACGTATATTTTCTGACAAAAAAAATATTCCCCGACCAATCGAATATAATATGACAACTTGTATACTTTGCAAAATTTATAAATACTACCCACACCTATAACATTATATCAAATCCACACCATAATATTAAAAAAATATTTTGAGAAAATTAAATATTTATTCATAAAATCTGGGGTCTCGCATTTCTTTTCTTTTAAATGCTAGTTACCTTCATAGGAGGGTACTCTCTTATTGGTTGTTTCAAATGGTATGCTGATAAATTGCAAACGATGATTTTTTTTTGTACATCCGTGATTTTCTTAAATAGTATCATGCCATTCTCCTATAAATAGGAATGCTTAGTTAAGAAATGAAAATCACACCAGAATTAGAGAATTATTCTTCTATAATATTGAGCGTTTATCTTTTGAGTTTAAGGAAACTTTGAGTGTAACAAATAGTACAAGTTTTCTTCAAGAATATCCCCGCTATACCAGTCAGAATTACTCTTCTTTTAAGGTAAGGGATATTATTTTCTTTCAATATTCGTAAGAAATATTATTTTCTTCCATACTCTGTAGTATGTAAGTAATATTATTTCGTATCATATTCCGAAAATCTATACTTATTTCGATAAGTATTGTTTTTATACCCCCTGAAATTAGTAGAATATCTTTAGGATTTTGTGCTTCATCTGGTATCATTTACGAAAATATTTTTCTGAACTTTCTTATTAAATTTCAATATTTTCATTCGGGGTACTATTTATACATACGATACTATTCATACGATACTATTCACAAGGTTCTATTCATGAAGTACTATTCACGGGGTACTATTCACTGACAAAATTTGATTTCTTTTCTGTCTAAATTAGTTTTGATACATGAATATCATTCTTGAATTTTACTCCACAAATTAGTTATCATGTTGACAATTTGGATATTCTTAAACTCTGGATAAATTAATTATAAATATTTAATATTTATCCTTGATCTCACTTGATTGATTTCTTATATCATTGTCATCATCATCATGCTTATATTGTGGTGAAAGTCATCTTTGGCTCGTAGTGCATAGATGTACTATTGATTGGTATGATTATGACAAAAAATTATGTATCGGTATAGTCATGACTTGTAATGTTACAGACAAATGATGTGGTAAAAGTCATCATTGGCCCGTAGTGCATTGATGGACATTTGTTTGGCATGATCATGACCACTGGTGATACTAACGAATATCCTTGGCCCGTAGTACATGGATAATTTGTGATGTGATCTAACGAATATCATTGGCCCGTAGTGCATGGATAATTCAGTGATGTGGATTATTTATTGAATTGTGTTGCAGAGATAAAATATTGATGATGAACTTTTAAATCATAGAAGATAGTAGATATCATGTTATACTTGACTCTTCTAATTGATTGCTTGTTCCGCTGCATTTAAACTTGTTATCTATTATATTCTATCAGTTTTTATACTGTTGAAGACTAAGGATAATTTATTCTACATTATCTTAGTCATAATATTCTTTACTGGGCTAGTTGAAGCTCACTCTTTTCTTTCATTGTTCTCTTCAGGAAATGAGAATATAGTTGGGACTAGTCGGGGAATGGAGTGATGGTCCAAGATGGTGGCTATAGTAGTCCTCACTATTCTATAAAATAGTGTGATAATAATTGTAATGAGACTCCATTTGAGTTTGGATATTGTCTACGAGACAATATTCTTGTTAAAACTCTCAACTTATGTTTTGTCGTATTTTACACGACAATTACTAATTGTGTAAATTAAGGTTGTATTTGAATTTTGTACCATGTATTTGACGACTCAGAATAGGTTGTGTGGACCTATTTTGGGGGTATCACATACAGTTTGACCAATTTCAAATCCGGGAAAATAAAGAAAAATAGATAATTATCCTCTTGCAGATGTTAGTTAGTCAACTGTCTTGCCTTGGATAGTCTGCTGCTCAAAAGTCATTAGGATAACCTTGTATACTCGTCCTGGGTCTTGTAATCTTTGCTCTCAACACTAGGGTAAAATGATGTTTTTATCCCTCGTGCCAATGTTAGAAAACAAGTGCAAAATTTTGTTTGTCTACATGCATATATATATTACCCCAAAATAAAAACACATCCTATCACAAAAAGCAGCAATCAAAAATTATGACACTGATCAATCAGGCAGTAGAAAAATAAAAAGTAAGAAAATGAAGAATGGATATTTTTTGTTTTTAGCTCTTCCAGAACTGATGGAAATAAAGTGCAATGATAAGTAGCTCCAATATCTTACCCAAAACTAAAATTAGTCAATTTCTTATACATTTTCAACAAAAATTCTAAATTGTTGGGCATTCAAAGGAAAAGTAAACTATAAAATAAGATTTCGAATTATCTATGTAAGAACTAGAAGAAGAATTAATGGGCTAATGAGTACACCATCGATTGCCGCCAACGGTGGCTTAGACATTAAAGTAGCGAGAGTTGATCGATGAAGTTGGAAATGACAGCGTAGAGAGGGCGCTTACCCTCTTGGAGCCTGTTTGTTACTCTTTACATGAGCGTATCCACCTTAAAGGAAAAAGGGGCAATTGACTCCATTGAATTTTCAAGGGAGTCAATTTGTCATCCTTCCTCCTCCTCCTTCCATCCCCCTCTATATAAAGTGGTTACCTAAAAAATTAATGAATGTCTCAAATTTTTACCCACTCTAGTTTTTTTTTTCAGTCATCTAACCACAATGTTAAACCATCAAAAAAAACTCTTTAAAATATATTGTAATTTTTCTTTTTTATAATTTCACAAATTTAGTAATTGTTTATGAATTTTTGTAATTATTTAAAATGGGGTTAATTATATATTAAACCCCGAAATATACACCCTTTTACCATTCGTACTCCGATGTTTAAATGATAGCATCCCGCTACCCCAAGTACTGTTAATTAAGTATACCTGACCCTTCTGATCAATTTGTTCGCCGAAAAATGACCACGTGTCACAATTTAAATGATCAAAAATTACAAAAGGGTCGGTTATACTTACTTAAAAGTACTTAGGGTAGCGGGATGAGAGCGTTTAAACATCGGGGTACGAATGGTAAAAAGGTGTATATTTCGGGGTGTAATATACAATTAACCCTTTAAAATGAAACTATCTTGATATATATTTTTTCAATAACGTCGACCTATCAAAAATAAATTAAAGATGAATGGATAAATTATTATTAGTAATTTACATTATTGAACATGATATTTTTATAACTATTAAAAATAAGGCTATCATACAATAATTTTAAGTTATGGAGTCTCGAAAAATGTTATTGTAAATAATATATGAGAACTATTTAATTTTGTGATTTATTGTATTATATTTTTAATGAGAATTTTTCTTTAAATTTGACCTCACTGAACTAAGAGGATGGATCCGCCCTTGATACCTGAAGTTTTGGGTTCAAATATGTAACTGTAAACTATTAAGCTTATATATGAAAGTTCAGTGGGGATGATATTGACATTATTTCAATTGTTTTGGCAGGTGGGATAGGATTTTTATAAGCAGTAAGGAGGGAGCATTTGGTTGAGATTAAATGGCAGGGGGGAGGAGTTTAAGGAGACACTTCTGAAGAATGATTACTATCAAAATTGTCTGGGTGTAAAGTGGATGAACGTAGAAGAAAATTGAACTATTTTATAGAACTATAATTTTGTAACTTCAAGCATATGATCATCTGTTTTACGTAGATGTTTATTTATACTGGCAAAAATGAGTATGTTTGTTCTTTGTTTTTCCTTCACTCTTTTTACGTTAATTTAGTTGATCTAGTCTAGTGAAAATAAATGAGAGTTTTCATGTTGATAAATTTGAATTGCGACTAAATTTGAATTTGAACATGACATATATATATATATATATATATATATATATATATATATATATATATATATAATATAAAACAGAGCGGAGAGAAAAAATAGACAAATGTCACATCAAGTTTACGTCAGCTGCTCTCTCTCTCATTCCAGTTATTCAACTTTCAAACCCTCTATCTATCTGTTCTACCACACACACGCAGAGCGAAATTTATAAAATTATCTATTTTAATTATGAAAATAATAATTCCCTTTATTTGGTAGAAGTAGAACATAACAAGGATATATATCTATAATATAAAACAGAGCAGAGAGAGAAAATAGACAAATGTCACATCAAATTTACGTCAGCTGCTCTCTCTCTCTCATTCCAGTTTAGATATGTGTTGATGATTGTGTGTTCCGTATTTTGTAAAGTTAACTAATTATACATGGTTATTATGATTTTGGATATGAAATGATAATTTTTTTTGTGGTTTAGATATGTAATGATGATTGTAAGGTTTGTAGACAGGTTTAGAATTTTCTGGATATTTATTTTTAAAAGAAATTTTGCCAAATTTTCTTGAAATTAGTACCGACTAGCTCGATGTTTTGGTGGTTGGATATATATTGATGATTGAGTATGTATTAATTGTTGTGGTGATATGTGTCTTTAGATAATGTAATATTTTTTAAATTTTAATTTAATTTTTCGTTACGTCGTGCCTTCAGGCACGGGTTATAGCTAGTATATATATATATATATATTATGAAAGTTTACGTGAATAAGCAATGCTACTCATAAGATAATATAATATATATAGGTTCACTTTTATTCCTCTTTATCTCATACATCCACCTACGTTGATATTAAATATCAACATAAATTTGTCATTATATATATATAGTATAACTCTTCTACAAATGCAATATACAAAATACACAATCGTTTTTATACAATAATCCATGGGGACAGCGTCTAAATTCCATTCCCAAACCTAAAATTATACTTCTATATTTTACTCCATAGCCATCTTTTTTTTTTATCAGCAAGAAAGTTATTTTAATTATTAACAGAGAACATGATAAACCCCAAACACTCTTGGCATATCAAACCCAAAATACACCATACAACCAAACTCTACAATTAGAAAAAACAAAACCCATCAGCATACATCAAAATCTGCCACTTCTGAACTAGACACCATAAAAGAAAAGAAAAGAAAACGTGCAGAAAATAACCAACACCATGCCTCCACTTGAAACATTTACATCACCAAGATCCAAGCAAATAGCACCCCCAACTCTTCAATTGTCAAAACCACAAATAGCACACTCCTTCGTCAACTGGACTCTAAATTAGAGTTGGAATCTGTCGAGGGAAATTGCCAATTTTAGTGACAATTCTATTTCTTGCATGACCATTTAATTGAAGATTAATTATTAGAAGAGAACGTACAAGAAAGTTAAAATAAATTAAATACACCTTTACATTGTGCGTCCAGTTGGATTGTGATCAATGAAAGAGTGGTGGAGAGAATTCGAATGATCGAATCTAATATTGTCACATTTTTTTGTCTTATTTATATATATTATTATATTTTATGTACTTCTTCCATCTTTAAAAGATGGGTAAAATATATTTCTCACGCATTAAAAGTGGGAGAAATACTATAAAATAATTTAAATTTATCATTAGTGACCTTATAAATTAAATTACATAAAATGTTTACTTTTATTTTTTTTAAGCCAATGGATCCCACTAGATGGCATACTTACCTTAATTTTTTTAGAATAAAAAAAATGGCAAAAAAGGGGTATTTTTCCATTGTGATTGTCGAGTTTTAAACATTACGTCACTAAATTTTAAAAATATACAATTAACACACTGAATTTTTTAAAAATTTTAATTAGACCATTCGATCCGTCAACTTTATTGAATGGACATCTACTTTTATGTACGTGTTTGAGCAAACAAAATAAAAAAAAAATCATGACTTGGCAACAGAATAATAAAAAAATTGAGCTGAAGGGTAATGCCGACTCCCTATTTTTTTTCTTTTTTTATATATATTCAACTGAAATTTAATATTCTTAACTTTGGCAATAATAGATCGGGATAAGATCCAAAAATATACTTGATGTTTACACGGATATCTCACTTCCACCCTAAACTAATTTTTTTTCCAAAAGTATCCTTAATGTTAGGAAAATAAGGTCACATGTGCCCCTGCTGTCAACTAACCTGCCACCTGGACTAACCCTGTTAACACGTGGATCATTTTTGCTGATTAGACACTTAGGGAGAGAGATAGAACAAAAGCAGTCGAACTTTTCAAAAGGGGCAAAAGAAGCCCTAATTACTTTCACAGAGAGACTAAATCGAAGAGGAGGAGTAGAAGACGCGAGAAGAAGAATCGACAATCAGTTTGGCGAGAAGGAGGTGGAGCTTAGTTCGGCGAGAAGAAGAATCGACAATCAGTTCGGCGAGAAGAAGAAGGTGAAGGCTCTGCAATCAGTTCGGTCGAGTTAACAAAACTGAGTCACCTATCTCGTGCAATAACGCAAACAAAACCTTTAAGACCCTGAATTGAACTTAATCTTTAAGCCAAAATATGCATGTGGGTATAGCACACTATTAGCTAGTGGGTGTGTTTGGCTATGGTGGGTTGGTCTGAGCTCTAACAAAAACCAGTGTGTGGGTTTTCATTTGTAGCTATAAAGCTTATTTGAAGTTCGATTTTCTTAATTTTGCGGGGTTTAAGTTAAAAATGGCAGTTGGGCAGTTTATTTACAGAGAAAGGAGGAGAAGATAAGTGACATTGAATTTGTTCTTGGTGTTTTTATGGGCTCTAATCTCGATGTGTTGTGCCGGTCGGTTACCTGCATCTTCCACACAGAAGCTTGAAGTCCAGAAGAAACTTAAATCGACTTAATAAACCTCCTGTTAAAAGCATTCAGGTCCTTTTTTCTCCTTATTTTTTAACTTTATGCTGGCTAAGTTCTGGGTTTAACTTAGTTTTATTGGGTGACTGGCTCTTTTAGCTTAAAGATTAAGCTCAATTCAGGGTCTTAAAGGTTTTGATGGAATGTGATCAGTTAGGCGGGTTTAATTGATAGTGTTTGGTCTGGGTGTGAGTAATAACTGTTTATGTTGTTTGGATTTATGCTGGTTTGTTTATTCATACCGGCGTTCATGGTGGTTCGATGACTGTTTGTTGCTACTGTGAGTATGCTGGTGCTGGATATTGGTGATTTCAATTGGTGATTTCAGTTTTGTTATTTTAGAACAGAGGAAGAAGAAAGAACAAAGAGAGAAAAAAGAAGAAGAAAGGAAGAGGAAAGAGAGAGAAGAAAGAGAAAAAAAATTATTTTTGCTCCGTCTGCAAATTTTGTCCACGTGTCTGCTCCGTTTGCCTCGATGGCAAGTATGTTAACGGGAGGGGCATAATTGGGCTGAATTTTGTAATGTTAAAGGTACATTTGGAAAAAAAAAATTAATTTAAAGTGAAAGTAGGACATCCGTATAAATATCATGAATATTTTTGGACTTTATCCCATAATAGACCTAAAGATTTTATGCGCCCAAAGTTTTATAGTCCATGGGAAATTGGGGGCCACAGGCCAACTGCATTGTACATCAATGGGAAATTGGGGACCATAGGCCAACTGCATTGTACATCAACTTCAATCACATGTGCATGGATACTCCTATCTTTCTAATCAGATACTCTATCTTTCTAATTAAGTATTACATTAATGGGAAATTGGGGCCCATAGGAAAAATGCACTGTACATCAACTTCAATCACATGTGCATGGCTAATATAGATGATAGATACTCATGATATCTCCCAAAAAAATGTCAGGGAGATCGAGTTTTGCTGACAGGGGTAGTAATCGGGTAATTTTTTATTTTTTTAAAAATTTTCAAATAATTTATAAGATTTATTGGAACTGAAATTTTTAAATAATTTAATGATTTGAATGTCATTGGAATACATGTAAAAAATAAGATTGTACAATATTTACAATTCTATTTTTTACATGTATCCAAATGATACACAAATCACTAAATTCTGTAAAAATTTCAATTCTAATAAATCTTATAAATTATTTAAGAGTCATAAAAAAAATTGTCCGATCACTACTCCCATCGCCCAACCCCTGTCGCCCCAAAAGGATTGTATCCCCAATATTTTGGTCCCCTATTTAAGAGCATCTTTGGTAGATTGGAGAAATACAAATTCGGATTGTATCCCCAATATTTTGGTCCCCTATTTAAGAGCATCTTTGGTAGATTGGAGAAATACAAATTCTAGACTAAATATAATTTAAGATTCAGATTTTATTTTAGCAGTAAAATTAAATATAATCTATGAAATTTTTTGGTGAGCCAAAAAGACTATCAAGAAATAAGATTTGATAGACTATAATTTCAAATATATTTAAATTAAAGTGTGGGGGAATAATTGATGAACTATAATTCATTAAATATAATATAATATTTTAATATTATAATTTATGAGATAATCTATTTGATGAAAGAATTAAAAGATTATCACAATCCATAATTTATGGTATAATCCACATTACTAGAGATGCTCTAAGATATAATTTTGGATCGATCTCCATAAATATCAATGGTCCACCCATGATTGGACCATTTAATGTCCAAAAATAGTGTATATAAATATTTAAAGCCATTGATTTTTTTTTTGGGGATCAGTCTAGGGCTTATATAAATACAATGGGCAAAAGTGTAAAAATACCCCTAATATTTACACGGATGTCCCACTTACATTCTAAACTAATTTTTTTTTCCAAAAGTACCCTTCACGTTACTAATTTAAGCTCAGTTGTGCCCCTCCCGTTAACGGAGATGCCACATAGACTAACTCTGTTAATACGTGGACAATTTTTGTTGACATGACAACATTTGTTGACGTGTGCAAAACAGAAAACTATATTTACAATATTTAATCAAAATACTTAAATTAATCAAAACAAAAAAAACTAAAATTCAAAATTAAGTATTTTGTTTGAATTTTAGTGTTTTTTTTTGTTTTGATTAATTTAAGTATTTTGATTAAATGATTAAAGGTTGTAAATATAGTTTTCTGTTTTGCACACGTCAGTAAATGTTGTCACATCAGCAAAAATTGTTCACGTATTAACAGAGTTAGTTTATGTGGCATCTCCGTTAACGGGAAGGGCACAACTGAGCTTAAATTTGTAACGTTAAGGGTACTTTTAGAAGAAAAAAAATTAGTTTAAAGTGTAAGTAGGATATACGTATAAACATTAGGGGTATTTTTACACCTTTTTCCTAAATACAAATTGAGGACCACAATAGTCTTTTCATAAAGGACTGGAGGAGTGTCTAGGCCCATGATAAAAACCCATCAAATCTTACAGAGAGGATTGACAACACAAAGACTTTATCCACTAGTGGTCCCATATAAATATAGTGATTATATAATAGCAAATGATTAGAAACACTAAATATATAGATTGAATATAGAAGATGCATGCAGTAACATTAATTTACTACTTATGTTGTTGAACAAAATATAAAGTGACTTATTAGTTAAAATGGGGATGGGGATGGGGATGGGGGTGGGGGTGGGGGTGGGGGTGGGGGTGGGGGTGGGGGTGGGGGTGGGAGTGGGTGTGGGTGGGGGGGCTTAACGGCCGGTACGTTGTTTTTTTTGTTTTTTTTTACAATTATGAGAAACAAAAAATAATAGAGCAAGTTTGAACAAAAAAAAAATTAACACTGTGTACCGGACGTTAGTCCGGTACATTTGCACCAGACGCCCCCCTCAACCCTATTAGTTAATGTTGGGAAAAAATTAACAAAAATAAAATAAAATTAGGTGTGCTATGCAAGTAGAGTGGTTCTACAAGGACAGGTCCTTTGGACCGGAAAATTGGACAGGCCAATTTTTTTTTTGTTTTTTTAGGTATAATTTAAATATATATACAATACAGTGTTGAACAGTCTGTTCAACACTGTATTGTGTATGTATCCAAATTATATCTAAAAATACAATATTTTATAAAAATTTCAATTGAAATAAATACTATACAATTTTTTGAGAGTAGCAAAAAAAAAATTGGCCTGTCCAATTTTTCGGTCCAAAGTACCTGTACGCCAAAACTTTCCCATGCAAGTATGCAGCCTAGGAAAATTTTAAGAGTAGTTCTACACAGATATTTTTAGACAGTTTTTTTGGACCGGTCTAATTTTTGATTTTTTTTATGACTTTTAAAAAACGTATAATATTTATTCTAACTGAAATTTTTATAAAATACAGTCTTTTTAGGTATAATTTGAATGTATATGTATTCAAATTACACCTAAAAAGACCGTATTTTATAAAAATTTCAGTTAAAATAAATATTATACATTTTTTGAAAGATACAAGAAAAGCAAAAAAAAAAAAACTTGAACCGGTCCAATTTTCCGGTCCAAAAAAACTGTCCGCCAAGATTTATTGAAACTTTAATATCACTAAAAAAGTTTAAAAATAAAACAAATTTTCCATTTCCCAAGGAAGGAAGTGTTATTTTCTTTTAGTAAAATAGGGTAAAAACAAAGGATAAAAAAAGAAAGGAGAGAAACAAAAGAACTCCACCCAAACCTAGAAAGTTAAGAGACATAAAGTAGATGGATTGATGGACAAACTATTTTGTTCCTATTTATGCAACAAACAATGACTCAAAATAATTGCTTTTGGTAAGAGTTGCTGTCTTGGTATAATCTATTATACACATTTTTTAAAATTAATTTAAAATATTTTTAAATTTAAAATTGATCTGATTTATCTAATCTTTAAAAATAATGTATCTTATAATTATATTCTCTAAAATTAATGAATTCGTATCTGGTTTATATTTTTTTAAATAAAATTCTCGAAGTAAATTCTAAAAAACCAAAATTAGTTTAGAATGAAAAGAATACACCATGGCATGGTAGTGTATATAAAGAAAAGATTCCAATCTTGCTCCTATTTCTCATTTGTCGCATAAACTTCTTGGAAAACTTGCCATTTTAGTAAAGTAGTAAATTGTAAGAGCCCAACTTATTATAAATAAAATTGAATTTTTCTTTATTCATTATTCTAAATTAATAAGGGTTAATTTGATATAATACTTTGGCTATGGGTGAAATGTGAAAATTTTTACAAAAAAAACAAGTGGTTATAAAATAATCATTGTTGTCGGAGAATATTCGTTTGATCGTGGAATATTCTTTTTGTCGGGAATATTCGTACGACGGCGCAGTCAATTGTGGGCCCCATAACGGAAAACGGTTGGATGAAAGAAAACGACAAAGATTGAGTTTTATAAATAACGGCGTAAATTGTTACCGTTAACACTGTTGGGTTACCTGGTGGTTAAAATACAGTAATACGCGTGGTTGCACAGTAGCACACGGTATTGCACAGTATTGTTGAATTATTGATTCGTAAGTAAGAAGACACTACTCAATAATTGTTCTAGTAATTACTGTTCATTACTTTATTGATTCAATAATTGCTGCGTTGATATTTATATTATTATTGTTTCAATAATTGTCATTGCACAGTATTTTCCATTATCAGATCAATAATTCATATTATTTGAATAATATTATCAGATAACATTATTGGCAATGTCTAAAAAGTTCTGTCAAGGAGAGGTTTAGTCATCTAATTGCGCGCCAGTAAGGAGAAATCCTTATTGGAAAGCCCCCTCTATCCTGGGAACGGCCTGGTTGTCAGTACTGTGATTCTGTAATATTATTTTTGAATAATTAATTATTGATTATTACGATAAAGAAAATATTCATTTTATGTGGATATAGATGGAGAAAAATTTAAATGTGACAATTGTTGAAAATTAATATTTTATCAGATAACATTATTGGCAATGTCTAAAAAGTTCTGTCAAGGAGAGGTTTAGTCATCTAATTGCGCGCCAGTAAGGAGAAATCCTTATTGGAAAGCCCCCTCTATCCTGGGAACGGCCTGGTTGTCAGTACTGTGATTCTGTAATATTATTTTTGAATAATTAATTATTGATTATTACGATAAAGAAAATATTCATTTTATGTGGATATAGATGGAGAAAAATTTAAATGTGACAATTGTTGAAAATTAATATTTTATCTTTTTCTGATAAAATAATTTATTTAAATATATTATTTTAATAATATATTAACAGGGATATTTTACAATGAATGTGGGATATATGAGTATATGAGGAGGAAGAGTATTTTTGTGGCATTAAATGTTTAACATATGTTTTGTGGGTCGGTGGACACAATTCTTGACCGAAAATTGATTATAGACTGTAAAATCGCTCGTTTGTTGATTTCAGATAATTTCTGTTTGGAATCTGGAAAAACTTCCTTCTGCAAAGTTGTAGAGAATTGAATTTTCTATAAAAAGTCGTGAGATTCAAATTTTCTGACAAAATAGTTATTTATCATAAATTATTGAAGTTCCGGAGTTCCGGAATAATTGATTTTTGGAAGTTTTAATTATTTTATATAAGAAAAACGTTTTTGTGGTTGTTGGCACATGGGTGGCTGATGTTTTTGATCAAAGAAGACATGCTAGAGTTTTCAAAACATGTGGGTAGGAATTTTGAATAAATAATAATATATTTTATTAATTTAGTCTCCTTTGGCATTCTAACATTTTCCTATAAATAGAGGGCTAAGTTAGAATTGAAAATCACACCAGAAACAAAGTTTTCTCTCTTTCTCTCTCCTACCCACATCCCCTCCTAGATCTATTCCCCGATCTCCGCCAGAGATCATATCCCTAAGCTCTGATACCAACTGTGACAACCCCAAAATAGGTCCATTCCATCCAACCCATTCTGAGTCGCCAAATATATGGTACATAAATAATTACAACTTTATTATTACAACACATAAACTATTGCCGTCTAGACAATATCCACATACAAATAAATCCCCATCATAATTATTGAAACATTATTTTACAAAAATGGTGAGGACTACTAAACAACTCTCTCTAGAACCATCATTACATCCCCCGACTCATACTCGCTATATTCTCGTCTCCTGAGAAGAAAAATAGAACAACAAGAAAAAGGGTGAGCTCAACTAGCCCAGTAAAGAATATTATGACTAAGATAATGTACAACAAATTATCCTTAGTCTTCAACAGGGAAAAATCTGATAGAATACAATAGACAACAAGTTTTAGATCAACAACTGCAGCGGAAATAACAATTCATTAGAAGAGTTAAGTAGAGAATAAAATCTACTAACATCTATGAATTTAAAAGTCCATCATCAATATTTTTTCCCTGTAACATCAATCAATATATATCTCAAATCAAATCAAATATTCATCTTTGCACTACAGGCCAAAGATATTCATCAGTTGGTCATGTTCATCTAAACACATGTTCATCTTTGCACTACGGGCCAAAGATATTTATCAATTGTTCATGTTCATCTCAACACCTGTACATCTTTGCACTACGAGCCAAAGATATTCATAATAAAATCAACCATCTTTGCACTACAGGCCAAAGATATTCAATAATATCATCATTTAGGACTGAGGATGATGAAAAATATTTTAAAGGAAACGAATCCAGTGAAACAAAATAACAAGTATTAAGGATTAAGGATTCGTACTTTGTTTTATCCATGTCCAAAAATACCTCAAAAATAATCATAGTGGTGTAAAATTCAAGAATGATCAAAACATGGATACAATCAAAGCTAGTATCCAGAATAGATATTTTGGACAAAAAGAAGAAATTTCATTTTTTTGGTGAATAGTGCCGTATTCGTGAGTAGTATCGTATACGTGAATAGTGTCGTATACGTGAATAATAACTCCGACACCAAAAGATAGTAATTTCACAAAAAAAACATCTTCACGCTTCGTGAATAGTACTCGTGAATAGTAACTCGTGAATAGTAACTCATGAATAGTAACTCGTGAATAGTAACTCATGAATAGTAACCCCGACATGAAAAAGTTCCAAATTTGATAAAAAGTTCAGATCAATACTTCGACATAATGATATTAGAAGAAATAATATCATTTTAAAAAAAATAATATCCCTTACTATTTCAAAATAATAATTAGAGGAAATTAAATTTTATTTATTAATTATTTGGGGTCTTACATATTGTCTAGAAGACAATATTTGTATTTAAACTCACAGTATGTATTGTCGTATTTCACACGACATTTATATTATTGAAGTTGTAGTTTGCTTTATGTACCATGTATTTGGCGACTCAGAATGGGTGTTGTATACATGTTTTGGGGGCGTCACATAAATTCTAATGAACTTTATTTTTTTTTAAATTAAGAAAACTATCTAAGCAATCTCAGTACTTTCTTAAAGAAATCATCAAATTTAATAATCAAAATCTAATCGAGTCGGTGATTTTGTTTTCGAGGAAGAAAGGGGGAGAAAATCCACCCATTACTAGGTTCTTTTGTTTCTATTAAAAAAACCCAGATTAGCAGATAGCAGATAGCTGATAGCAGATAGCAGTAGGGGTGAGTATAGTACGATTTGGTGCGGTTTGAAGCCGAAATCGCATCCGAAACTACTTAGGTGCGGTTTGATAAATCCAAAATCGCATATGAAACCGCTTGTAATTGGTGCGGTGCGGTTTTAAAAGTGCGGTGCGGTTTCATTTGGTGCAGTTTCGGTTCCAAAATCAACTGAAACAAAAATTGATATAAAATAAACTCTATTTTCGAAATTGATATAAGTTCATTAATATAGACAAATACGACAATGAAAACTATAAACTATCTAAAATGTAAAACTTTTCTGCAACAACTTCTTTATTACATGGAAACTTTGGAATATTTTCTAAATCAAAATACAAAATGAGCAATTAACCTCTGTTACAGCTTTATGTCATTTACTTTATGCCAAACAAAACTCAAATTCCAGCAGCAACCCAAATTCCAGTACCAACCCAAATTCCAGCAGCAACCCAACTTCTTCATTCCCATTTACTTTATGCCAAGCAAATCTTTAAACCTCCTACACTCCCTTTTAACAAAAATGGACGCAACCCAAATTCCAGGAGCAAATCACTGAAACCACTTGTTTATTAATCTGACCATTTGACTTTACTAACTTATAAATTCTGCCCCTATTGAGTTTACCTATTAAAAAAAATTGAGCATAAGCTTCCCTTGTACTCGATCCGCCTCTTCATACATATACACACATATATGGTGCGGTTTCGATTTTATGATTGCGGTTTTGACTAGTAACCAAATCGGAACCATAAATTTGGTTATTCAACCAACCTAAAACTGCAACATACGCCGGAACCGTTTGTGCGGTTTTTGGTGCGGTTTCGATTCTAATTTGGTTACTTGCTCAACCCTAGATAGCAGATAGCAGATAGCAGAGATTTGCATTAAATGAGCTCAATGAGGTGAGTAAGGATTCGAGCATAGATAGATCCAGAATCTAGATGAGTTTTTATTGGTGGACAAAATTTGGTAAAATTCCTATTAGAGTTTCTTTATTGTGATTTGCATTACTTTGTTCAGACCCAAATCTACTTGATCTTTGACTTCCTATTGTGAAATAAATAAAATGTTGTAATAGATCTTATTAATACGAAAATTTTGATATATTATATGGAATTAAAATAAGAAAGTTATGACTTTTGACGTTTCATATGTGCGTGTGTCGAGTTGACCCAACTAAAGGTTGAAGTCTGCATTTACATGTTTCTAGGAAAAACTACTTGTGCAATAAGTTTTTAGATCATCTTAAATGATTTTCTCATAATGGACATCTCCTGATACGCAATAACTGATTAGTGTATCTGAAAGAAAAAATCGTACCTTGTTGGACATGGTGCGGTCCATAATGATTTTTAGCGATATTTCAGTATCTTTCTGGGGTAATGCTCTAGAAATGGCTGCATATCTACGAAAAAGGTAACCTCAAAATTTGGCCCTAATACTCTATAAGAGTAATTTACAGGGAGGATTCTTAATCTTAAGTATGTTAAGATAAGGGGTTATCTAGCTTATGTGAAAAGGTTTCAAAAGGATAAGCTTAGGACAAAATCTGACAAGCGCAAATTTATGGAACTTCCTAAAGAAAATTTAGGATAAGAGTCTATAATCCTACTAAGTGAAAGGTGTTTATTGTGATACACGTTGCCTTCTTAGATAAATTCGTTTATCATTAAAGGGCATAGTGGGAGGATAATAGATCTTAAAAGAGTTCAAGAACCACAAAGCACTATAAGTCAAGAAGAGGAACCTGTACATAGACCTATTGTACCACAACCGAATCGTAAATCTAAAATAGTAACGAAGATACCTAGGAGGTATGGATTCATCATAGATAATGATGATGAGGTACAAATCATAGAAGATGATAATCCAATTATATACGAGGAGGCTATGCTTGCCCACGTTAATTGTAAAATTACTAAATTAAAGGGAAGAGAGATCAAAATTATAGTTGAGTTATAAAAATAGAAGAGATTGAATTATATGTTATATATGTTTATTGTCTAATGAATTCAGATTCTTAGATTGTTTCCTCATTATTATTTATCATATTCTAGTTAAGCAATTTTCAATCTTTATTTCTAATTTGCCTAAAATAGATATTAAGTATACATTAAAATTAATCTAGTCTTTGTGGATTCGACCTGTACTTGCAGTTCTTCAATTCGACACTGTGCACTTGCAGTTACATATTTTTATCACATCAAGTTTTTGGTGCCGTTGTCGGGGACTAGAATTAATTTTTATTTATTCGAATTAGTTTTAACTCTAATAATTTTTTTTCTTTAGAATTATTGAAGCGGATCGAAAGAGCGAAAAGATAAATATTTTGTTGTTGTGCTTTATTCAGTACTTCGTATCTCCATATTTTTTTTTAAAAAAAATAGTAGTTTAGTTTTTTTAATATTTTTTATTTGCTGCATTCATTCATTCACTCACATAGAGCATATCCTGTTAGGTTTTTTATTTTTTGTCAAATATAAATTATGGTGATTGCTGGAGGATTGAGGTACGTCAAAATTTCTCCATCTTTCGTAATTCACATAGTTTTAGGACACTTTATTTGTTTATAGTTTTTTTTATTTGTGCATTTTCATCTTTAATCTAACATTAAAGGCACAACCCTTAACAAGATAAGGTGGGGATTTCATCACCCTTTCTTGGCCCACAAACCACTCATTCATTTTTTATAACCTTACCTTAATAAAATCAAGTAGACGTTGGCTCCTAGGACTCTCGAACTCAATTAGGACAAGGGTTTCTAAGAAGGCTAAATTTTAAATTAATCAAACTACTGGTGTCTAGGCAAATGGTTCAAAAGACAAACGCCTAAAGAATGTGTGGTTATTCAATTAGTTACTGTACCCACGAAGAGACTCCCACATTTCTTACACTTACCTGGCTAGTGGTGTGATTAATTTCGAATTTAGTGGACCTTGCGATGTAACTTAGGACAGTTAGGAGCTGTCTAGATTTTATTTAGGTTAACCATAGAATTAGGATTTTTATTTTATTTTTTTATTGTATATATTTTTTTTGACTTTCGTGGTTAGTTGTCTATTTTTTTGTGATTTATGGAAAATGGATTTTTATTATAGCTGGAATAGTAATTTTGATTGGAATAAGAACCCTATGAAAATTTTAATCCACACCAAGTAAATCAATTTTTTCTTACTTATAAAAATTCTTATCTAAGTTCATATCCATATTCATATTCGGATCCAGAACCTCAATATCCACAAAAATTATCAAATGAAGAAGAGAAAAGACTATGGAAGTTTTAATGGAAAATCAATTTTGCATGGATCAAGTTATATCTCGTCTAGAAATTCAAATGAATAGATTAGCCACCATAATAAATGAACAAAAGGTGGGTGAAATTTCTAGTAACTCTGAGGTTAATTTTGAAAATCTTAATGGTTGTGGAAATGATGAGGAAAATGAAAATTTTGTATCCAATTCTACACAGTTTGAGTCAAACCAATTTGAGGAGTCTAAAAATTATGAGTCTATGTCTAAAATTGATCATGCCACATTTAATGAGTTTGTTAAAAAAGTTTATAAGCCTAAAGCTTCATACCATGAAAGACTTATTCCTAATAAACACCTAGTAATTTTTTGGATCGGCCCATTAAAGTAAACATGATCCAAGAGTTGTCAATAACCCAAGAAATAATTGAAAATAGACTCTTGATTGAAAAGGATCCAATTGATTTTTTCTTAAATCACCTTGACAAAAATTGGAATGAATCTGAATATTTAGATAAGGTCAATGAGCTATTGAGATCCACTACAAATAAGTCAACTAAACTAGAATATGTATTTGAACCAATTCTTCCATCATTTGAACATGTTAGTGAAAGTTTTCTTGAGGTAAATTTTAAGCATAACTGTGATGAAAATTCTGACTATTTTCAATTTTCTAGACCTCCTGAAAATAATTAAAAGTTCACACTCACTTACCCTTTTGTATCATTCATGTATAGTCACATACTTTTTAGGATTTATGAAATTTTTAGATATGTACATTTTTTTTTCTTTTTCACCACATTTTCTTGCAGAACAAATGCCCCGAATACAATGTACAATTCTTTCACATCTTTGTTCTCTTTTCTTCATTTGTATACATTGATGACAATGCATGATTTAGGTATGGGGGAGTTTGTTTGTATTGTTGTATTAAATTTTTTTTCTTTTTTTTTCTTAGAAAAATAGTGTTAAAAAATCAAAAAAAACTAAAAAAATTAAAAATTTTGTTTGACTTTTTATGAATTGAATTAATTCCAATAAGTGTTTGTGGAGCAAAACTCATGAGTAAGATTAAAAGATTTAGAACTCTTGAATCTTTGATAAGATACAAAATCTTAGATCGAAACACCATCTGGATTAAAATTGATTTCATAAGCATTTTTGCACTTCACATTTGCACTAATTCTTAGTTTTGGGGTATAAACCATGATTCGAGTAATTTCAAAAAGAAAAAATTAAAAGAAAAAAAAAAATTAAAAAAGAAATAAATAACTGCTTCAATGTCCATTGAACCAAATAACTGGGTATCCAAGTCTTAGGAAGCATCAATATTCACACTGAAAAGTACATGTGATGGATAAAGCAGCTTGACTAGTCTAATTTTGTGGCATTTATTACTCGAGTTAGTAAACCCTTAGGGGTGTCTCTACACCTAGTGCCCTAAAGTCAATTAGTTTAGGAGTCATTGGTTCAACGCTCGCTTTATGAGTAACACTGAAAAGCCTAAGAAAACGAGACATTGCACAACTCAAGAATCAAAATTAAAAAAATGGAAAAAAGAAAGAAAGAAAAATTGATTTTGCTTGATTTTCACGGTAAAAACCCTACTAAGAGTTTCATCATATACACAATGCATGCATCATATGAAATTGATTTAATGAAGGATGGTGTCTAAAATGAAGATCGAGTATTTTTAATACAGTAAAAGTGTGATTTTGAATTAAATCTTACTTATGTATAATGGCCATGGATATTTAGAAGTTTTCTTTCAATTTCATAATTTTTTGAATCCAAAAATATTTTTGAATTTTGTGGGTATATTCACTGCAAACCCTTATGAGACATAACTCGTCCACTTGGGATAATCTTGGGGTTTAAAGGCTTGTTGTACATGCTAAGTGCAATCGTGTTTTCTACAAAAATGGGGTAGTATAATTTTTGTTTTACTTTATTTTTATTTTACTCGAGGACGAGAAAAATCTAGGTATAGGGGTATTTGATAGACACGTAATTCATATATTTTATTATTCCTAATTTTGTCCTATTAATTATATTAGTTTATTAAATTAATATATTTTATTTTATTTTGTAAGATTTAATATTTGTTGCAATAAAGTCAAGATCTTGGTGATCAAGCGATATTTAATGCTCTTATTCATGTAAGGAATATCCAAGAAGAATCCTGCAAGGAGAAGGAAACAGGTGGAACAATATTGGTGTGCAAGTCAAATTTAACAAGATAAAGAAAAGTTTATCTAGAATATCTCTTTGAGAAGTTGATTATCACTAGAAAGTTGAAACCTACATGGAAAGGGAACAAAAATGTCCAAGTTTAATGAATCTAAATTAGGGTTCAAAGTTATTTTTCATATAAATAAGTATCTTGTTTTAGAGATCGAGGAGGAAGTATTAGGTATTGTATTAGTTTAGGTTAGGAGTAGGAGTAGATTAAATTACTTCTTCACTGTACGTTCGTTGGGTGATCGTTAATTAAATGGAGTTTCGTTATTTATTTTTAATCTTCTTCTTTTCTTTATTTTAGTTAGTTTAATTATTTTCCAGGCCTAACTAATTTCTTTAATATATGATGAATATGAAATTAAATAATTATTCATGATAATATTTTTTATCTCTTCTAATATTTATGCTTTCATGTTTAATTGATTTCGCCTTCATGTTTCATTATTGATATAACTTCGTTTTATAGTTGTTATGTGATTTTAAATTAATTAAGATATTTTGATAGATTATTGTTAAGATATGAGTTTTTCATAATACATGTTTGCTCGAAGAAGTTTTGATGGGTTATAGTTAATCCTAAAATTTTTATAGTCTATGTTTGCCCACGTTAACTGTAAAATTACTAAATTAAAGGGAACGGAGATCAAAATCATAGTTGTTGTAAGACCCCAACTTATTATAAATAAAATTAAATTTCTTCTAATTATATTTATGAATAGTAAGGTATTAATTTGATAAATACTTTGGTTATGAGTAAAATGCGCAAATATTTTAAAATAAGCAAGTGGTTATAAAATATTCATTATTGTCGGGGAATATTCGTTTGGTCGTGGAATATTCGTATTGTCGGGAATCTCCGTACGACGACGCAGTTATTTGTGGGCCCATAACAAAAAATGGTTGGATGAAAGAAAATGACAAAGATTGAGTTTTATAAATAACGGCGTAAATTGTTACCGTTAACACTGTTGGGTTACCTGGTGGTTAAAATACAGTAATATGCGTGGTTGCACAGTAGCACACGGTATTGCACAGTATTGTTGAATTATTGATTCGTACGTAAGAAGGCACTACTCAATAATTGTTACAGTAATTACTGTTCATTATTTTATTTTATTGATTCAATAATTGTTGCGTTGATATTTATATTATTATTGTTTCAATAATTGTCACTGCACAGTATTTTCCATTATCAGATCAATAATTCATATTATTTGAATAATATTATCAGATAACATTATTGGTAATTTCTAGAAAGTTCTGTCTAAGGAGATGTTTAGTCACCTAATTGCGCGCCAGTAAGAAGAAATTCTTATTGGAAAGCCCCCTCTATCCTGGGAACGGCCTGGTTGTCAGTACTGTGATTCTGTAATATTATTTTTGAATAATTAATTATTGATTATTATGATAAGGAAAATATTCATTTTATGTGGATATAGATGGAGAAAATTTTTAATGTGACAATTGTTGAAAATTAATATTTTATCTTTTTCTGATAAAATAATTCATTTAAATATATTATTTTAATAATATATTAACGGTGATATTTTTACAATGAATGTGGGATATATGAGTATTTGAGGAGGAAGACTATTTTTGTGGCATTAAATATTTAACACATATTTTGTGTGTCGGTGGACACAATTCTTGACCGAAAATTTATTATAGACTGTAAAATCCCCCGTTTGTGAATTTCGGATTATTTCTGTTTGGAATTTGGAAAAATTTTCTTCTGTAAAGTTGTAGAGAATTGAAATTCCTATGAAAAGTCGTGAGATTTGAATTTTCTGATAAAAGGGCTATTTATTGTAAATTACTGAAGTTCCAGAGTTCCGAAATAATTGATTTTTGGAAGTTTTAATTATTATTTTTAAGAAAAACGTTTTTCAAAGGTTGGTGGGCATCTTTAACATGTGTTGTGGCTGATTTCTTTGGTCAAAATGGTGGGCTAAAGAAAATTATATAAATAAATTAATATTTTATTAATTTAGTCTCCTTTGGCATTCTAACATTTTTCTATAAATAGAGGGCTAAGTTAGAATTGAAAATCACATCAAAAATAAGTTTTCTCTCTTTCTCTCTCTATATTATCGAGCATATTCTTGTGAGTATACTTTGAGTGTTGCTATACGGTGCGAGTTTCTGTCAGCACTATACCGAAATTCAGTCATAAGTACGGTTATTTTGAGGTAAGGGATGTTGTTTCTTCTTAAATGATATTATCTTCTTCAATATCATTATGCCGAAATATTGTTCTGAACTTTTTATCAATTTGGAACTTTTTCATGTCAGAGTTACTATTCATGAGTTAATATTCACGAGTTACTATTCATGAGTTATTATTCACAAGTTACTATTCACGAGTACTATTCACGAAGCGTGATGATGTTTTTATGAAATTTTTATCTTTTGGTGTCGGAGTTACTATTCACGTATACGGCACATACGGCACTATTCACGAATACGGCACTATTCATCAAAAAATGAAATTTCTTCTTTTTGTCCAAAATATCTATTTTGGCTACTATCTTGATTGTATCCATGTTTTGATCATTATTTTTGAGTTCTGCTTCAAAATCAGTTGTTATGAAGTATTATTGATCTTGGACAAACTGTTGTACGAATCCCTAATATTTGTCCTTCTATCTCACTGGATTCGTTCTTAAAAATGTTTTTCATCATCCTCAGTCCTTAATGGTGATACTTGATGAATATCTTTGGCCTGTAGTACAAAGATGAATGATTAAACTGATGAATATCTTTGGCCCGTAGTGCAAAGATGAACAGGTGTTGAGATGAACATGACCAACTGGTGATACAAATGAATATCTTTGGCCTGTAGTGCAAAGATGATTAAAGATGTATATTGATTGTTGTTACAGGGATGAAATATTGATGATGGACTTTTAAATCTTAGAAGACAGTAGAATTCATTCTCTACGTGACTCTTCTAATGGATTGTTGTTTCCGCTGCATTTGTTGATCTAAAACTTGTTGTCTATTATATTTTATCAGATTTTTTCCTGTTGAATACTAACTGTAACAACCCCAAAATAGGTCCATTCCATCCAACCCATTCTGAGTCGCCAAATACATGGTACAGAAAACAACTACAACTTTATTACAACAATTGTCGTGCAAAATACAACAACACATATACTGTGAGTTTGGATACAACTATATACCAAATGTGACACATGTCCCAACCGTGGACAACACCTCACAGTGACACCTTACATAAAGGTATAGTCAAAAACTATTTTAGAAACTAAAATCTTTGGGAAGTGCTCAAGGAAACCTTCGTAGATGGGAGGCCATGCGTCTAGGTTATGATAGATATCATATGTCTAGAGAATTATCCTTGGTTGACTAATAGAACCCAAAGAAAAACGAGAAGATTACTATCATATTCTTCCCAATGGTGAGTCTTCTCTTGATTTATCATTATCTCCACTGTCTCAAATTGAGAATTATACTCCAAACAAACACCAAGATTATATAGGTAGTGCTCATATATATACTCAGCAAGTGGATGAGCACATCCCTGTCTTATGATGATACGAGGTTGTATATCATTAGACATCTTGTATGATAGTGACAAAACACCCTTCTAACGTTGGGTTCGCCTCACCCTAGTTGATTCACCAAATATAACAACTAAATGATGACCATCGTCCTATACCACTGTTACCCCCGCTCGACCCAGCTACACTCTTATTACCTGAAAGGAATTGTGAAGCAAAAGGGTGAGCACAACTAGCTCAGTAAAGAATATCATGACTAAAGATAATTAAATTATCAATAGCCTTCATCAATAATAAATCAGAGATTTAGAACATATGGTAAATGATAAAAATTTCAACCATAGTTGCAGCGGAACAAGCAATCCATTAGGAGAGTCAAATAGACTATGAAGTCTATTATCTTCTCCATGTTAAAAATCCACCAACAATGTTTTATCCCTGTAACATCAATCAACAATTCTGGTCCACAATCATATGAATAACTCATAATCATAATTGTAGTTCTAAATTCCTCTTCACATCCAAGACGAAGATAATTTTCATCACCTATCTTTACCTGAAACATCAAAGATCATGGTTACACCAAATCACATTTCCTGTTCATAATCATACTAATAATTTCATCTTTGCACTACGGCCAAAGATATTCATTTGGATCACCAGTTGGTCATGTTCATCTCAACACATGTTCGTCTTTACACTACTAGCCAAAGATATTCAACAACATGTCATCTTTGCACTACGGGCCAAAGATATTCATCAATAATTCATCTTTGCACTACAGGCCAAAGATATTCATCAATAATTCATCTTTGCACTATAGGCCAAAGATATTCATCAATAATTCATCTTTGCACTACAGGCCAAAGATATTCATCAATAATTCATCTTTGCACTACAGGCCAAAGATATTCATCAATAATTCATCTTTGCACTATAGGCCAAAGATATTCATCAGTTGGTCATATTCATTTAAACACCTGTTCATCTTTGCACTACGGGCCAAAGATATTCATCAATTGTTCATGTTCATCTCAATACCTGTACATCCTTGCACTACGGGCCAAAGATATTCATAACAAAATCAACCATCTTTGCACTACAGGCCAAAGATATTCAATAACACCATCATTTAGGACTGAGGATGATGAAAAATATTTTAAAGGAAACGAATCCCGTGAAACAAAATAACAAGTATTAAGGATTCGTACTTTAAACAATCTGAGTTCAAAAATACTTCATAAATAATCATACTGAAGTAAAATTCAAGAATGATCAAAACATAGATCCAATCAAAGCTAGTATCCAGAATAGATATTTTGGACAAAAAGAAGAAATTTCATTTTTCGGTGAATAGTATCGTATTCGTGAATAGTGCCGTATACGTGAATAGTGTCGTATACGTGAATAGTAACTCCGACACCAAAAAGATATAGAAATTTCACAAAAAACATCATCATGCTTCATGAATAGTACTCGTGAATAGTAACTCGTGAATAGTAACTCATGAATAGTAACTCATAAATAGTAACTCATGAATAGTAACCCCGACATGAAAAAGTTCCAAATTTGATAAAAAGTTCCAACAAATATTTCAGCATAATGATATTGAAGAAATAATATCATTTGAGAAGAAAATAACATCCCTTACAATCCCTTACCTCAAAAGAGCAGTACTTCTGACCAGAATATCGGATGAAAAGCCGAAGAAACCTTTCACCGTATAGCAACACTCAAAGTATACTCACAAGAACACTCTTGATATATAGAGAGAGAAATAGAGAGAAAGCTTATGTTTCTGGTGTGATTTTCACTTCTAACTTAGCCCTCTATTTATAGGAAAATGCTAGAACGCCAAAGGAGACTAAAATAATAAAATATTATTTTCTTTTTCTTATTCCATACCAACCTTCACCAACCAATTTTGAAAGCCATCTTTGTTCAAAAACATCAGCCACCCATGTGCCAACAACCACAAAAACGTTTTTCTTAAATAAAATAATTAAAATTTCCAAAAAATAATTATTTCGGAACTTCGGAACTTCAATAATTCACAATAAATAGCCCTTTTGTCAGAAAATTCGAATCTCGCGAGTTTTTATATGAAATTCAATTCTCTACAACTTTACAGAAGGAAGTTTTTCCAAATTCCAAACAGAAAGTGACCGAAATCCACAAACGAACGATTTTACAATCTATAATAAATTTTCGGTCAAGAATTGTGTCCACCGACACACAAAACATGTGTTAAACATTTAATGCCACAAAAATACTCTTCCTCCTCATATACTCATATATCCCACATTCATTGTAAAAATATCACCGTTAATATATTATAAAAATAATATATTTAAATGAATTATTTTATCAGAAAAAGATAAAATATTAATTTTCAACAATTGTCACATTAAAAATTTCCTCCATCTATATCCACATAAAATAAATATTTTCTTTATCATAATAATCAATAATTAATTATTCAAAAATAATATTACAGAATCTCAGTACTGACAACCAGGCAGTTCACAGGATAGAGGGGGCTTTCCAATAAGAATTTTTCCTTACTGGCGCGCAATTAGATGACCAAACCTCTCCTTGACAGAACTTTCTAGACATTGCCAATAATGCTATCTAATAATATTATTCAAATAACACGAATTATTGATCTGATAATGAGAAATATTGTGCAGTGATAATTATTGAAACAACAATAATATAAAATATCAACGCAACAATTATTGAATCAATAAAATAAAATATTGAACAGTAATTACTGTAACAATTATTGAGTAGTGCCTTCTTACGTAAGAATCAATAATTGGTGCAATACCGTGTCCTACTGTGCAACAACGCGTATTACTTTACTTTACCCACCGGATATTCCAACAGTGTTAACGGTAACCACTACGCCGTTATTTATAAAAACTTTAATTTGTCTTTTTCTTCATTCGACAGTTATTCTGTTATGGGGCCCACAAATGGTTGCGCCGTCGTACGAATATTCCCCGACAGAAAGAATATTCCACGACCAAACGAATATCCCCCGACAACAATGAGTATTTTATAACCACTTGCTTATTTTGAAAAAAATTCATATATCACCCTTAACTTTAACCTTCCATCAATTTAACCATTTACTGAATTGTAATTATAAGAAAAATTGAATACTTTTATTTCATAAAATTCGGGGTCTTACAGTAACGATAATTTGTTGTATATTATCTTAGTCATAATATTTTTTACTGGGCTAGTTGAGATCACCCTTTCCTTTTTGTTCCATTTTTCTTCTCAGGAGGTGAGAACATAGCAGGATCGAGTCGGGGTATGGAGTGAGGTTTCTAGAAAGATGTTTTAGCAGTCCTCACTATTTCTATAAAATAGTGTTTTAATAATTGTAATGAGAACTTATTTGTGTGCGGATATTGTCTAGAAGACAATATTTGTATTTAAACTCACAGTAGGTATTGTCGTATTTCACACGACATTTGAATTATTGAAGTTGTAGTTTGCTTTATGTACCATGTATTTGGCGACTCAGAATGGGTTGGATGGAATGGACCTATTTTGGGGGCGTCACAGTTGAGTTATAAAAATAGAAGAGATTGAATTTATGTTATGTTTATTATTTAATGGATTCATATTCCTAGATTGTTTCCTCATTATTAGTTCTCATATTCTATTTAAGCAATTCTCAATCTTTATTTCTAATTCGCCTAAAATAGATATTAAGGATACATTAAAATTAATCTAGTCTCTGTGGGTTCGACCTGTACTTTCTAATTCTTCAATTTGACACTGTGCACTTGCAGTTACATATTTTTATCACATTAGTCATATTGGATATATTAGAGGGTCATAATTAATGTGACTATCCAAAGGGTAATCAAAATAATATTTTATCTAATATGATAAAAAAATAAATAAAAAGGAATGATATTAAATTTTAAAATGAGTTGTACGTCAAACTCATCAAGTAACGTAAATGGTTTTAGCCTTTTCGATCATATGATTTTGATTCCCTCAAAACAAAATAAATGTTTTGAAAAGGTAATGTCAACTTACCAGTTCTGAATAAGGGTGTAAACGAGTCGAACCGGAGTGAATGGAGAGCTACTCGGATTCGACTCGAAATGATAAATTCGTACTTGAATCCGGCTCGAATTCGAATTATATTTGAAAAATTCTACTTAGATTCGACTCGACTCGAATATTTAGTACTCGAATTCGATCCGACTCGACTCGAATATTTATTCAAACTACTCGCGAGCTTCAAATTCAAACTCGAATTCGAGTCTTCACATAATAACTAGTTTTATAATAAATATAATTATAAATTGAATTTGTTATTTTACTTAAAAATGAGAAAATATATTTATTATTACACTTTAAAAATATAAAATCACAATTAAAATTAAAAACAAAACAAAATAATAACTAATTATCCTAATTTGATTTAAATTTGTATATATTATAAGAGAATGTATCGAACATCTAATCGAATATGTATTAACCGAGTATGTATCGATTCACAATCAAAATTTGAATAGTTTGAATCTTAAACAAGTCGAGTATAACCTTGCTCAGATTCTACTCATATTTTTATTCGAACTATTTTTAATGCTCAGATTTGGATCATATTATTAACGAATCCGAGTCTCGTTCGTATTTTTTCGAGTCGAGAGAGAAAATGAGGTTGCAGATTTGATGACTAAGATTGAAGAAGCTGTTGGAGATAATTTATCTGATGTGGCTCACGTATTTGAGTATCACAAAGTGGTTGAAGAGACTGTTGAAGATACTCTTAGAGAGTGAAATGTGTTCTTTTTATTTATTGTTTTTAGATTTCAAAGAAGTATTAATGACTTAGTTTTACTGTAATATCCCTACATTTAACATTTATTTGCTTATTTTTTATTTTTTCCAATAAATTTTGAATGGTAATATTAAAAATTTAAACTCATTTTAATTAATCATACAAAACATTAATTGCATAATTTCTTAGTCTCTGTGTTTTTTTAAAATGTTAATTAAAAAGAGACGGAGGGAGTAATTTTTTTTACTCAATTTTAATTTCTTTCAGTACATATTTAATGAGGGGTGTATCTTATTTATTAACTGTATTCACTGAAATATTTTCCTAAAAAATGTATATTTTAAGTATAAATGCATATCATATTTCCCTATCACGATTCATGCAACAAAAAATTTGTTTTTGTAATGAACTGGAAATAGTTAAAACTAAATACATTTTATGAGGAGACGGGAATTGGTAGGTGTATTATGTATAACCGACTAAAATTAAAGGGTATTTTATGAGGACTCGTACTTTTATAAGTTCAACGAATGGCCACTAAGACAGGGTAGTCGGTGAATTGGCGAGGGTAACTCCCCCTGGAAGCCAAGAATAATGCGCAATTGGGCTTGAGAATTTATTAATAACTCGATCTTAAGTTTTATAGCAATTAAGGTTTTCTAGTTACTATAAAAATATTGTTTAATGTGTGGAAATCTAATGAATACATCAGATAATTAGTACTGTATATTTTATCTCACTAAATTTAATATTATCATTGACATAGGTGAAGTGCATGCTGACAGGATCAAACTTATTATTATATACATATATGGGAGTAATATATTATATACTTGCAATCATATATAATCAAAGGGTTAATCATCTACATATAATCTTGGGAAAGAAATTATTGATTACAAATCAATTTATTCATTACAAATCAATTGATTACAAATCAATTTAGGAATGTCTGAGTGTAATCCTAATTGACTTCGAATTATAAGGAAAATTTTGATTTGATTTGATTTGATTTGGTAATATATAATTTCCAAATTTAATTAAATGTATCTTAATTTAATTTTCAAGTGCCAACTTAGAAAATAAAGATTGAACAGGATTTGGGAAAGATTTTTAATAAATCTTTGGAGAGCTCCCCTAGGGGGTTCCTTTCTCCTAGATTTTTTTTTCGAGGCTTGCAAAATCGAAATCTGTAGATCGTTCAGACATTTGAAGCAGTATTCAAAGACTCAAAGTATTTTGCACAATCGTAACTCCAAAGGTGTGACTCTCGCGCAAAGGGTAAATGTGGGCCAAAGTGTAATTTAGGGTTCACATGTGACCTAAAAGAATTGAATGACAAACGGAAAGGGCGGAAATGAATGTATGAGACCCGAGAGAAGCCTCCACGTGTCCCGAGGCAGAAGACTAGTGAAGGCGACTCATTTTGGGAATTGATTGAGAGATTGGATTGGTGGCTAGAATAGCAGGACGATCTGAGAATTACTTTGATGACTAAGGGTAAAATTGGAATTTTCCCGAGGTCATGTGCCTACTTTCCAGAAAACCCTATAAATACCCCTTTCATTCCATTGGGAAAGGGACCTCTCTGGAGACTCAGGACTTGGACCTTTTGGAAGACTAGGAGACTTGGAGATTCTCTCTTAACCCAAAGACTCAAGAAGACTCTTTGAATTCTTGCTACCCTAACAAGGTTCTTGGATTCTAAGAGTTCTGCCACGTGTCGTTGGAGTAATCACTCACTTGTTCTTCTCCCCTCTTCAATCAATCAATCAATCAATTCCGTACTTTTTGTGGATTTCTCTCCTCCTTAGCCAACACGAAACCCTAACCCTAGTAAGGTACGATTTCCTTACCCACACATGTTTAATTGATTTCGCCTTCATGTTTCGTTATTGAAATAACTTCATTTTATAGTTCTTATGTGATTTTAAATTAATTAAGAGGTTTTGATAGATTATTGTTAAGATATGAGTTTTTCATAATACATGCTTGCTCGAAGAAGTTTTGATGGGTTATAATTAATCCTTAAATTTTCATAGTCTATGCTTGCTCACGTTAACTGTAAAATTACTAAATTAAAGGGAAGGGAGATCAAAATCATAGTTGAGTTATAAAAATAGAAGAGATTGAATTATATGTTATGTTTATTATCTAATGGATGATCATATTCCTAGATTGTTTCCTCATTATTAGTTCTCATATTCTATTTATGCAATTCTCAATCTTTATTTCTAATTCGCCTAAAATAGATATTAAGGATACATTAAAATTAATCTAGTCTCTGTGGGTTCGACCTGTACTTTCTAGTTCTTCAATTCGACACTGTGCACTTGCAGTTACATATTTTTATCACATTAGTCATATTGGATAAATCAGAGGGTCATAATTAACGTGATTATCCAAAGGGTAATCAAAACAATATTTGATCTAATATGATAAATAAATAAATAAATAAAAAGGAATGATATTAAATTTTAAAATGAGTTGTACATCAAACTCATCAAGCAACGTAAATGGTTTTAGCCTTTTCGATCATATGATTTTGATTCTCTCAAAACAAAATAAATGTTTTGAAAAGACAATGTCAACTTACCAATTCTGAAGAGAGAGAATGAGGTTGCAGATTTGATGACTAAGGTTGAAGAGGCTATTGGAGATAATTTTTCTGATGCGGCTCACGTATTTGAGCATCACAAAGTGGTTGAAGAGACTATTGAAGATACTCTTAGAGAGTGAAATGTGTTCCTTTTTATTTATAGTTTTTAGATTTCAAAGAAGTATTAATGACTTAGTTTTATTCTAATATCCCTACATTTAATATTTATTTGCTTATTTTTTATTTTTTCCAATAAATTTTGAATGGTAATATTAAAAATTTAAACTCATTTTAATTAATCATACAAAACATTAATTGCATAATTAATTCTTAGTCTTTGTATTTTTTTTAAAACGTTAATTAAAATGAGTCAGAGGGAGTAATTTTTTTACTCAATTTCAATTTCTTTCAATACACATTTAATGAGGGGGGTGTATCTTATTAATTTATTGCCTGTATTCACTGAAATATTTTCCTAAAAAATGTATATTTAAAGTATAAATGCATTTCATATTTCCCTATCATGATTCATGCAACACAAAATTTGTTTTTGTAATGAACTGGAAATAGTTAAAACTAAATACATTTTATGAGGTGACGGGTTTTGGTAGGTGTATAACCGACCAAAAGGGTATGTTTTTTTCTTCCTCCACGATATAAATCCTGATAATGTGGATCCCAGATTAGAAAACCAGAAATTTTGGTCACGTTCTCCATTGATGGCTGAAATAATGAAAAAGCTGATGGCTATCAATAATTTGACTTTGACAGTGGTAGTTCCAAAATTTGTTGTACTCTTTAATAGTTTAATATTTTAATCTGAACGAATGAGTTATAACACCAAACTCGTAAATTTGCTGTATTGTAAAGGACGGGACACGTTTTCTATCCCAAAATGTCACATGTCATGATCTGCTTTATATTGAAACTGGCAAGGGATACATCAGCAATGATGAAAGCAATTGTGTCTACATACATTCAGCTATATATATATATATATTCATGCACGCGAGAGAACATATGAGGTGATGTTAAAAAAAAACAACAAAAAGAAGCTCTCATCTTTCCCCTTGATACCTGCAGTTTTGGGTTCAAGTATGTAAAAACCATTAAGCTTGTATATGAAAGTTCTGCACTGGGGATGATATTGACATTATTTCAATTGTTTGGGCAGGTGGGATAGGATTTTTACAAGCAGCAGCAGGTTGAGATTAAATGGCAGGGGGGGAGGATTTTAAGGAGACACTTCTGAAGAATGATATTTACTATGAGAATTGCCCAGGGTGTAAGGTGGATCGGCATAAAGCTATGCATCGAGGGTTGCCTATTAAAGAACTCTTGGTTATATGGATAGTGGTGCTCTGCGCAGGTACACCCTTTATTCATTTTATTTCTTCTTAGAAATATAATTGGCTGGCTAAAACTTATGCCTCTTGATGCTCAATCCAGAAGAAAGAATTAAAACTTTCCCTTTTTCATATTTTTGTCAAACTAGCTAGTATAAACCAAATATAAACATAGCACCTTAATATCATCAAGTGCAAGGCTCTAATCATAATTACAATTTGGGTTTGGTTAAAGAAAACCTTTTGGCCTATATAATGTAATATTTTAATTTTTTGATTATGTGACAACTGAAAATGAGCACCATGTGGTTTTTGTACTTACGTATTTTTCTGGATATATCTTGCACTCTACGTATTAGTCATAAGCAAAGAAAAAATGTTTCCGAAGGCCTTTGGCCCGAGTAGTATGATCCAACTCATGTGAACCATGAGGTTGGGGTTCAATTCTTGACGGTGGCCAATGAGTGCTTGTGCGTTAAAGTAGCAAAAAATATATATGTTAGCAAATTGGTTTATCTGCTTAATAAAATGATATCTTCAGTCATAGACAAGGTTCTAATATCTTTTCCTGCACTTTAATACATTTTGCAGGGCTGCCAATATCATTTATCTTTCCATTCGTTTATTTCATGGTAAGTAATTTATAGTAACTTACACTAGCCGATTTATAGTAGGAAAAAGACTTGAAAGAAGTAAGTTAGCATGGCTCCCTCAAGCTGAAGCTAATATCTTCCCTGGCCAATTTGCATAAAATGGGGTGAAACACTCTAGTACTAAACCTGACGTCAGAAAGCTAATGGCCTGACTACGTACAAGGAATTAATTCAAATGAGACCAATATATATTAAGCTTTTTCTTAACAAAATGTCCGTCTATTTCAATGTTCATGGTGCACTGGTAACGAGAAATTCTGATGGAGGCCTTGTTAACAGTTACCACAATACAATTCCATAGCACTATCTAATGGAAGTCCCAGATCTGTCAATATTGATTTGGTTTATAGGGGCTATCACACAAATCACTTATGCTATGTTTGGATTAAGGGAATGGAATGAGGAAGGAATGGCATAAAAAATAGTGTATTTGATGATTTGTTTGGAGGACAAACCATTCCAATTAAATAAAAATTCATTCTTTCGTCTTGTTTTTTATTCTATGTGAGAGGTGGTGGAATAATATCAATTTTAATCAAATAGATATATGTGATAATTTTGTCATCATATTACACTACTCACCACCACCAACAATACTTACACTTTAAATCAGGGGCGGAGCTAAACTTAGGCAAGTGTATGCCCCGGCCCCCATTGAATTTTTAATTTTTTTTAATAAATATATGGGCTTATTGGCAATATTTTGCAGGCTAATGACTTAAAACTTTTAAGTAATATACTTCTAGTTCAATACAATACACTCTTGAGATTATGTTCATATTTAATTTCTTGAGAAAGAACTCTTTTTCACTATCTACGACCCATCTCACTCTTTGATATTAGAAAATACAAATGCAAAACAAAATTTTCACCATTTCATCATATAAAATTCAAATTTTATAATCAAAACTTGGAATACCCAGTATGCTACATGACAAATTAGAAAGTAAGATACTCTACATTTTTATACCTTAAGAAATTTCAATGACTCTACTTAAATAATTTTGGTTTAATTTGAATTGAAAACTCATTACAATATTTATTCATCTTAATTGAGTAGTTAACTTGCTACTAAACTTTTGTTTTTTTTTACTTTTTTTTTAATTGGGGCTTTCCATTCGTGAGCCTTAAATTGTTTATTTACTATTGACGTACTTGGTATTAATCCTACCCAGTTGCAACGGCAAATATTAAAAGAGCATTTTTAGCTATAAATCTTATATAAGTTGTTATTGCGCAATAAGATGATACATAGATAGATGAATTCTTTTTTGTCACGTACATAAAGATAGATATTAAAGTTGAGTACAAGTCTTGTGTTCGCGCCACCGCTTGAAATACCTTAAAACCATTTTATTCAATTCCTTCAATTCAAACCCAGCATTAACATTAACAATTAATATGTACTCAACAATTATGTCAAAACTCAGTAATTCCAATTTTTTCTGTTGCAGATAAGGGATTTTAATATTGCAAAAGAAGAAAAAGATATAAGTTACTATGCAGGTTATGTGGGTGAGTTATTTTTTTCCCATGTTCACTAAAGTTATGATGTATGTCCGTTAATAATTGCATGTCACTTCCACTCACTTCAGTCCTCATAACTCCCTTAATTTTATGAAGGGGCATCATTTATGCTTGGAAGGGCTCTAACATCTCTCTTTTGGGGCAAAGTGGCTGATCGATATGGTCGCAAACCAGTTATCATCATAGGCACTTCGTCAATGTTTGTGGCTTCTCTTGGCTGAAGTTTGCAATTACCTTTGGCTACTTTCCATAGGCTTTCCTTTCCGTGTAATAATCTTTATCATTGTTCATTTCAGAGTTGTTTTCAACACTCTTTTTGGTCTTAGTACCAACTTTTGGATGGCCATCAGTACGAGGTTTATTCTTGGAAGCTTAAATGGTGTGTTTGGACCAATAAAGGTATCTCTTGTTACATGTCTTTTAATTTCTCTGACATATATATATATATATATATAGTTGCAAGATATTAATTAATGTTCGTGCCGAGATTTGAAAAAGGTCGACTACTGCTAGCTAGCTGTTGCCGTTATATTATTTCATTTTCACTTGAACTCTTGTTAATATTTCCTCCGTGATCAGGCATATGCATGTGAAGTTATTCGTGAAGAATACCAGTCCTTAGGACTATCAACTGTAAGTGCTTGTGGTATATGCATATATACTGCGACTTCTTATTATTATCACATTACCAATCCAATGAATTAATAAAGTTATTATTTTTATTTCTTTCAGGTTTGTGCAGCATGGGGCACGGGATTGATAGTTGGCCCTGCTTTGGGAGGCTTCCTTGCACAGGTGTATATATATATAGAGATTCCATCCACAGCAACCGGTTGTTGGGAAGCAACCCATTTTGGCCCAACCGCTACAACCTGTAGCGGCTTATAAAAAAAAATTAAGTAACAAGCCACTACAGGTTGTAGAGGCTGGCCAAAATGGGTTGCTCCCTAACAACCGGTTGCTGTGGATGGATTCTCATATATATATATATATATATATATATATATATATATATATATATATATATATATATATATATTTCTTTCAACCTTACATTACTTTTCTTTTCTTTTCTTTGATGCATGTAATCTTTTTGTTCATGGTTTTTTTTAGCCTGCGGATAATTTTCCAGAATTATTTTCTCCAGAATCTATATTTGGGAGGTAATCTTCTTCTCTTGCTTTAATTTACTGCATTTTTACTTTCATAGAGCTGACAAATCCAACTTATGAACCGTATTCCAGGTTCCCATACTTCTTGCCCTGCCTTGCTTTATCATTAGTTGCTTTGGTTGTGAGTGTCGCTTGCTTTTGGCTTCCGGTATGCTTTTAGTATATTTATTCTGCTATCTTTTATTTTAAATTTCTCTTTCAGGTGCTTCTTACTTGTTTTAGTTATTATTTTTTTTTTGAAAGGATAGATTACAGAAAAGAACAGGAAGTCATACAACCTGAAAAGTATACTCCTTATTGAAGTATAACTTGTCAATATCTGTTGATATAAGAAACAGATATCCTTCTATATTTCCCATAGACGAAGATCATTACTAAGAGAAAAATGAGACAATAGCCTGAATAATCCCCAAATGTGATAAAAAAAACAAGCATTTCTATAGAATTGTGGCCTCTTTTGTCTTATCTATCAATATTTACTGTTATCAGGCTGATGATTTTATTATTCATCTTGGCACGCTCTTATAGGTTTCTTAATTAGAATTTAATTCAGGTCAGGATATATTCTACTATCCCCTTGGAATGTTGTAATCAGCTTAAGAACTTAATTGTTTTTATGTGTGCATGCAGAGTCCAAGGGCATTCAAAAGTTTATATGGTTGATTTTCTTTCTCTTAATATAAATCTATCATGATTGCTACCAATCAAGGAAACAAAAGTAGAAAATATTATATTCAAGCTTCATATCTGATTTTGAAATATCCTTGAAATGGTAGGAAACATTGCATGTGCATGAATTAAACAATATATCAAGTGAAGACTCATTAGAGACATTGGAGAGTGCCAAGGAAGATACACGCGAAAGAACGGAATCAAATTCTACAAGAAGCTTATTCAAGAACTGGCCCTTGATGTCTTCTGTCTTACTTTACTGTGTTTTCGCACTTCATGATATGGCTTACTCTGAGGTAAGAAACTATTGTTTTCTGAAATATGGTTTTCACTACAGTTGTGTAATAATATATGATCCCTTGTTAATGTTTGGTTCGCAGATATTCTTACTTTGTCCTAACTAGAAGTTATACCTACTAGTGATTGTACTTAATAAAATGATGGCGAATTAGTTTTCCAAATATATAGGCAATGGTTTTACAAAACACTCAGTTGGCTTGATTGTTGTTGCTTTTATCCAACTTAAAATTTTACATTTGCAAACTAAATTAAATTCGCTCTTCATTCTAAAAGTTTTTATTAATTATATGTTTGGTTTTCGTATTACTTCTCAGATATTCTCATTATGGGCTGTGAGCCCTAGGAGGTTAGGGGGATTAAGTTATACGACTGGGGATGTTGGTGAAGTTCTTTCTGTCTCAGGTACATGGTAAATGATACTTCTTCAAACATTATACAGCATATTTGCATTTAGTAACATATATCTAACTGCAATAGAATCCAAATGCTGATGTAAAATTGTTAGATACAATGTATTATAGTAACAAAGTGCATGTCATGCAAGTCCATAAAGTTCTTTTTTTCCTTTTAGTTTTTATTTGTGTATTTGCTGACCATAGTTTATATATTTTTCCTGATTGATTAAGTTTAGTCACAATCCCGTATGGGCGATTTGTATCATATGTTGAACTTAAATTCCATTGCTTGGTGCACTAGAGAATTGTTCAGATTTTAAGTTTGTTTAAAATTTTAGAGCAGTCACCTTGTGCCAACAACAGCTTCAACATTAATCTAAATAACAACAATAACACTAATTTCAATTGTTGTTAGTAGTTGTCTGCTCTCTTATATGTTTTTAGATTTAGAGAGTGCAAAAGTATTATTTAAAGATTTCATGTTACCCAAGTTCATTGGGAGTTTAGGCTTCCACTTATTCAATTAATTAGTTAATGCTATCTTATCTCAAGTATGATTATAGCAGTTTCAATTGTCATCTTGTTTTCCATTAGCTAGTATACATTTCAACTGAAGCAAGCAAGCTACAAGAGACCTTATGGCCTTTAAACTGTCTTCATGTCACATATGTCAGCAAAAATAAAAATAAAATTAGTTTTCAGAAAAGAAACAATAAATAGCATAGTAGATTTGGATAAAATAGTTCTTTGTTACGCACATACTTAAACATACTAGAGTAGTATAATTGTTTTGCGTATGTTAACTTTGGATCTCTTTAAAGGTATGTCTTCATATTCAATATGTCAATGACAAAAATGTAAACGGCAGTAGTAGATTTGGATAAAGGTATTTCTTCTCCTGCATATTTCTAACCAAATGCTCAATGTTCAGGTGTTGGCCTTCTAGTCTTTCAAATGTTTCTGTATCCACTTCTGGAGAAGCGTATCAGTTTTATGAATCTAGCTCGTATTGCTGGAGTAAGAAATCAAACCTTGTAAACTGACTTTACCGTTTGCATGCAGATCCATAAATTGCTCTCTTTTAATGTTGTGCACAACTTTCTTATGTATAGGTTGCGACTATCCCTCTTTTGACAAGTTATACCTTTATAGCTAAGCTATCTGGGGTCACCCTTTCATTGTTGCTAACCTGCGCTTCTATAGCAAAGAATATTTTATCTGTAAGTTTTATTTATGACTTTAATAAGCTACTGTCATAGTGTCATCTTAACTCTCTCTTTTTTTTAAATAAGTTTAATTTATTTAAAAACGCAGTGCTTATTTATTTTATTGTTTTTGAGAACTTAAACTATTACAAAGTAAGTAAATCTAGGGGCTTGGGAAGGGGCCAGAAGGGTAACTAAGGGGAACTTACCTTTTTAATCTTCTGAAGCACCAGCTGAGTTCTGATTTCTTGTTGTGCATAGTAAAGGGAGATGTATTTACCATTAGACTATCACCATTGGTCTGAAAGCGCATGCTTATAATCAAATTATAATCTAAACATCTTTCTACTTGGACAATAATCATATATAACCATTTTTCCCTCCTCATATCGAAGAGTAACCTGATATTCGTAAATCACTGATTGTTTCCAAAGCTCAGTCCGTCAAAGAGAGCATAAGTGGATAACATATCAAAAGCATGCCCCGATATGCAGCATCAGAATTGTATATGGGGTTAGTTTTTATAGAAATTGATGTCAAAAAATTACTTTTTATTTTATTACTCCCCGTCCAAGTTTACTTGTCCTAATTTTCTTTTTGGTTTGTCCAAATCTATTTGTTCTCTTTTCTTTTTAATTCTACTTTTGACATTACTTTTCCAATAATACCCTCATTTAACTTCTAAAAAATTCATTGAAAATGACATGGCATACATTGGAAAAAGAAGCATTATTAACTTTAACATTGAATCACAATTACACCCTTTTCCCCCCCTCTTTCTCCTCTATTTTATTGTTCTAAGAAAGAGCTGAGAGATTAAATAAAACAAAAAAATTAATTAAGATGGGTAATTTGGAGATCAATTTTTTTTTTTAAATAAACGTGTTCTTTCAAACTATAACAAATAAAGTTGGACCGAGAGAGTACTTTTTTAGTAATGATGAGATTACAAATGAAAATATTCATTATTTAAATATTAAAACTAAAACCCCATATTCAGTCGCAATCTCTCTCTGATGCACACATTGTGAAGGAGACAAGTTGAACAGCCAACATTTTGTACTTCATTTTGATTTAGTTGTGTCCTACTACATGCACTACAAATTCAATGTGAACTAGAAATGCATGAAGATGTTATCAATTAATATATCTATGATAACACAGACTCTGATAGATTCATGTGCTCATAAGCATTGTGCATAATCTTCTGATCGGCATTTGATCTTCAAATAAATTTTGTAAATTTATTCGTAAAAACTGTGATCTACATTTTCATTATCTCAAAATCTTTCTTCATTTTTTTTGTGTGTATCCTCATCAGATCTCCATTATAACTGGCATCCTCATATTGCAGAACAGGGCTGTGGTATAGTTTTCTTTTCTTTTCTTATTGGAATTACTTGGTTTCTTTTCCTACTTGCTTTTTCCTGATTTGGTGTGTCAAATATAATCTTTTTCACATTTCATGTCTTGTATGATAACAACAGGACCAACACCAAAGGGGTGCTGCTAATGGTATTGCTATGACTGGAATGTCACTTTTCAAAGCAATCGGTCCAGCTGGAGGAGGAGCACTGTGAGTGTTCTTTTGTTAACATATGCATCTTTCTTCCTTTTTCAAGTGGAGGATACACAAGTAAAACCGTATATAGTGCCGATCATACTATAAATTTAGCTTTAGGTTATCAATTACACTAGTGAAGTAAATGAATGGATGGATAACTATAAATTTAATACAAAGTGTAATGGTTATAATACAGAGTGGTATGCTTTTGAATTCTTTATCCGAGTAATCCTGTTCTTTACTTTGAATAATTTCATTATGCAGTCTTTCCTGGGCACAAGGTCGGCAGGATGCTGCCTTCCTGCCAGGTATGGCTTTCTATTAATTTTTTTTTTTGTCAAGTAAATTGCTTTCTGGGTTATGCTAAGTTTATTGCTCAAGTATTTGCCTTTAAATTCTGATTCCTGAAGGACTTGTTTGTCTTTCGATTTCTTGTTTGTCCTTTTGCTGCAACTGTATGTGCATGGTACATGCTCCTAGAACTAGCTTCATTATGCTACTGGTTCTAAGAAACTAAAGTATTAACTTATCAAATCAATAAAAAGTAAAATGAAACCAAATATTAAAATTATACATGAAGTCCACTCTAAGTAGACTAAAGAAAACAAAATCAAAAGAGCACTTTGTTTACACCCAAGTCAAAAATTTTGAAATTGGGTTAAGTGAATTTCAGCTAAGTACTGATGTCAGTTAACTTAGCATACCAGTTAACAGAAATGGTTTGAGTAGAGGCTGCCAACTTAGCCAACCCATGACTCTTTAATTGGGCAGAGTGGGATGACCAACGATCACACAGTAAAACACGAACAGAAAGAGGAGTAATGGTCCTATTTTTAAGGAAATTGTGGCCAAGTACAGTTCTACAACGGGTCTAAAAATATAGAACAATGTTGTTTGGCGCAAATTGGCAACAACCATTTCAGAACACTTGTATTTTTTCTTCCAATTTTATCCATCTCTTACTGCTTTTCTAGCTTTAGGATCAACAATTAGCTTGTTACGCCAATTATCAGCTTATAGTTATTGTTGTTTTAGTATAGTTATATTGGATTCACTGCTTGTTACGTCGTCCAACTGGACTTAGTTGTGTATTTGATTCGTGGATTTGCAACTTGTTTTGAACTTAGTTGTATTTTCACTCCAATTGTTCAACGAACTCTAGCACACCCACACATAAAATTATTCAGGCACAACAGACTTGGAACTTACAACTAAGTGTTTCATTTTGCATGGATTACTATGTTAAAGATTCAACTTTATCAGGTTATTTGTGCCCTGCTCGTCAGCTTAGGTATTAGAGTAAACTTAAACCAATTAACCACGTTAGCTAATGATAATGAAATAACTTTAATGCTGATGCACGCACTTACTTCCATCATCGAATGATATATATAGCTGTATTCTCATTCAAATGTAGGTACCCAAATGGTTTTCTTCATGTTGAATGTAATTGAGGTAATCGGACTGGTGTTAACATTCAAACCGTTCCTAGTTGAACGCCAGAACTGAATAGTGATTATTTCCATTAAGCATCAAGGGAATGGGATTATCATCCGGCACAATTCTTTTCGCGTGATTAATCATTAACTGTTTGCGTTGTTCGATTATCAAATGAGTAGTTTTGATTAATTGATTTACATCATTAGATGATATAGCAGATACTCGTGTACCATTTCTTAAATTGTCAGTTTGTTTTCTTATTGTGGAAGATGCTGGGTAGTACCATATATGAACATGTCTTTTAACATATTACATGACAACATTTGGCTTTGAAATTCCCTCTAGTACTTGGTATGTGAAATTGTGAACAGATGGAGTAAATTTTTGTTACAATTTGCTGCTCCAAATAATGATTCTTGGATTCAAATAGAAATTAAGAGGATGAAGCATTTGACATGGTTTAAGCTGGTAGTATGTATATATTTAAATCCTAATACAGTTGTTTCAATAAATGAATGCACGAGAGGCTTAATTTATTTGTTTTGCTTTATGATCGATCATGATTTATTAGTTTGTTATTTATTTGATATTAGATTTTATTATTGATGTATATTGGATGTTTTGACAATGCATGCAAATGAACCAAATATGGTAGGATAAACCTTAGTTGTGTCTTAATATTTGTGGTAAGCTTATGTGGCTCAAATACTTACTTTGTTCTAAAATATAGAGGAAAATATTACAAAATTTTGGAAAAATGCAATTATAAATGTACACGTGGTAGAAAAATTACATCGATTCATTGAGATATATGGTATGTTACATGTTTAATTTTGCAACAAGAAAAAGTGATTGACTTGTCACTTTAGTGATTAAAATAGTCTAATGAGATTAGCTGCCATCAAATTTATAATTTCAATAAATTTAACAAAAAAGAAGTTATAGTTAAAAAAGTTAATAACTTGTGTAGATTCTACAAAAGTATCAAGTGGACTGCATTCTGTTGTGAATATATTTATGTACAATTGTACATATTCAAAATATAATGTAAAGATAAAGGTAAAATAGTTATAAAAGAGGAGAAAGTATTGTAGAAAGCAGAGAGTAAGGGTGTGTAACTAGTAAATACCGACCGAATTAGATCGGTATCAAAATTAGCCAAATTTTGATATCGATATCAGTTGGATCAGTATACCCAATTGGTTTACCAGTTCGGTATCGGTTTTTACCGAATAAATATCAAAAATTAATATATTTATTATTATTATTATTTATTTTTATTATTATAATCATTATTTGATTATTATTATTATTTTCTTCTTATTATTAATTATTTATTAATAATAAAAAAAATTGGAAAACCGGTATATACCGGTACAATTCGGTAATACTGAACCATAAAAACTCTGTATCGAAATTAGTACTGAAAAATCGATATATACCAATTCTTTTTGTGTATCGAAACCGACCGATCCGAAAAATCGAAAAAACCGAAAATTATGCACACCCCTAGCAGAAAGTGAAATATTTTATTATTATTTAGCTTTATGTATGTGTTTAAATGTGCCTTTTAGATGTGTACATAGATATATTTGTTGTTGTTGGTGCGGTTAAATCTCTTTAGAAAAGTTAAATATTGGAAAATTCTAAAAATGCCTAATGATCAGAAAAGTTTTATTTTCAAAAAGTTTTGCTATATATTGCGATAAATTTATGTCGAATTGTAATGATAAAGTTTATCAATACATGAGATTGGTAGAACTTATAAGAGAATCCCATTTATTACACTTCTCTCTAAGGAAATTACCGTTAATATTTATTCACATAACTGATAATTAAAAAATTGACCTAAATATTAACCGTATATATCATTTTTCATTTCCAAATAGGTGTCTATGGTCCTATGGAGTAAAAAAGGAAAGAATCCCACAATATTGAAGCATATGATTTAATCACAATTGTAAGAGCAAAAGATTACAAAGTCCCAAGAAACTACTAAAAGAAATTTTCAAATAGATTCAAGAGAAAACATAATAACCACAAAAAAAAATTATTAAAAATAATAATGATAAAAGGAAAAATGAGAAACCTAAGATCGAGCTATATATGTTACTTACTATATATATATATATATAGGGAGCGGATCAGGTGCGGGATCCCGCACCTTATTAAAATACGGACCTTTTTTTTTTTTTGCTTTTTTTTTTAAAACAACTAAAAATAAATAAATAAATAATTATGGAACTGAAATTTTTTCATAATACAATATTTTGGACGTGATTTGAATACCTATACCAAAAAGTGGTGGTACAGTCTGCACAGACTGTACCCACCACTTTTTGTTATACGTACCTAAATCACACCCAAAACACTGTATTATGAAAAAATTTCAATTCCATAATTTTTTATTTATTTTTTTTTAGTTGTTCTGCAAAAAAAATAAAATGGGGTCGTATTTTAACAAGGTGCGGGATCCCGCACCTGATATATATATATATATATATATATATATATATATATATATATATATATATATATATATACCAAGCAGGACTAGATCCAAGAAGACCCAGTGGTCTTTCTAGGCAGATAGGGCAATCAGGTCAACAACCAGGACAGAAGTGGTTAGTATGAAGTTTATTTTAAGATAAGTTGGTCAATTGACCAGAATATTGACATGCAAACGAGGTTGTATGGATGTAAATATTTTATTGGTCAATTGACCAACTTATCAAAAAATAACTTCATGCTAACCGGATCCGCCCGGGACTCATAGTTGGGAGGGGACCCAAATTTTTTTTATAAGTTTATGTGTATAAAAAATTAAAAAATAAAATAAAAGAACTTGTTAATGAAAAGGGAAGTCAATCAATCCAATCCGTCTTTATATACTCAATTTCAAGAAGAAACGTATTGAATAGGTAAGTCTCATATTAATTACTTATAAAATATAATATAAAACAAATCAATAAATATGTGGGAAACTTCTTTAAATGATATTTTGTGGTTCAAATTTTATTGCTATTTTTACTTTGTAGGTACATGTGATGATTATTTATTTTGATTAATTGTCGATGATAAAAAGAAAATTATCAAATCAAAAAATGTTTATGGAGATTCGGGAGGAAGCATGTATTTATTTTTTCATTTAATTTATATAAAAGGACACAAATTTATGCTGGAACTTAAAAAATTCAGGACCGGATCTGTTTCTAGGGGCATATGCAGTTTTGAAATAAGTGAATCTTTTTAGTTGGTGGTGACCAACTCATAAAATAGATATTAGTGAATTAAGTAATTTATTTCATTGAGACATAATAAGTAAGCTTGAAATTTTAAAAGTGAGTTAGGTGCATAATTATTTGATTTTAACCCATATAATTCATATTAAAAACATGTTATATAATTTTAATTTTTAATTAAATCATAAATATATTTATTTGTAACTCATAATCAAATCAAAACCATTTTTATTAAATATATTTTGTGTCAATTAAAATGCTACTATCCCCTATCACAAAAGTATTGCTAATAACATCATTTTTATTCTAATCATACCAACACTTAAATTAGTAAAAACAAATACGTGTACCAAATAAACACAAGTTGTGTGTCATATTCTAATATTTAAAGAGATTTTATTAATCACAATTTTAATATTTGACCATTTTTACTAATAACTGTTTAAACATGTCATTATCTCATTAATTAAAATTACTTCATATTAAGTGCACACACCTGTAAAATGTCTATTACTCTAAAACAATTTAATTAAATTTAAATAGGAAATTGATATTTTTATATATATAAAAAAATATTATTTTTATCGGAGCTCATTGTAAAAATACCAATTTTTCAAATTTCAATTCCATATAAATATAAGGAATAAGATCTCATGTGGAAACTAGGAAAGAGAAGGATTTTCATTTGGATCAACCACACCCAAAACCCAGACTAACCCAAACATACACAGTAACTACACACCAACGTTGCTCTCTCTCTCCTCTCCAGAAATAAGAGCCAAGAGCTGTAAAGAAAAGAAAGAAAAATCGTCTGCGTTATTGTAGATCGATAGGCGATCTGTTGGAAAATCTTCTGAGCAGATTAGTACAAGCAACAATTTCCAGTTAATCCAAGCACATACTCTATTACATCACAAAGTGAGCCATGAATATATTCAGATTAGCAGGGGATATGACCCATCTCGCCAGTGTTCTCGTTTTGCTCCTCAAGATCCATACCATTAAATCTTGCGCTGGTACGTGACTTATCTCCTTAAACACCCTTTATCGATTTATTAATGTGGGAGTTATTGGTATGTATATTGGTGAATCATGGATAATTTTTGTTGAATATACCCTTCTGTAAATGTGAGGAGTTGACTTTATTGAATGGATTGGGGAGTTTATATTTAAGGTATTGGGTTGAAAATGGGTTTTAGTTTAATTTTTTTTTTCGGTTTTTGAAACATAATTTTATTGGGTATTTAGAAATGTTACTTGAGCTTTGACATTAGATCTGAAAACTGTATTCTTTCCATCGTAGCCCCTCCCATTCTTGTATTAAGTTTGGGTTGACTAAATGTCTGATGTTAAGAAATAAAGATTACTTATTTTCATTTTCATTAGAATTTTTTTCACTTTGCTTTAAGAAAAACTGATTAGTGTAACATAAATGCTTGTAGCTTGAATCAGGATATTGAGAAACATAACTTAAAATGTGAGAAAATGTAGTTATTGTATAAATGCAATTTTATGAAGTTAGATTAGGTACAGGATGAACGAGAGTCCGCTGGTATGGCTTATTATATCTTATAATGGACCTTTTTCAATGTAACAATATGAAATGAGTTATGTGATTGTTGGTTTGCTGAAAAATGTTAAGGTAAACCAGTATTAGTGTTTAGCTATACAGTTATCCTGTTGATTCTAATTTTGTGTATTCCTATCATAGAATGTGTAGATAAAGTGCTTATTTATTAATTCGACGGTGTATTCATGACCCTCAATTTATACACTATCAACTATATTTAACAGTAATGTTATGATAGAACAAATGTATCATCAGAAAATCAAGTTCCACAATATTTTTGTTCTCCAAAGTTCCAAACTTTCCTGCAGTTTTCAGAAAGTCTGTTGAGCATTTGAGAGATATTCTTCAATAATAGATCTCCCATCATTTGTTTAAGACATGAAGTTGTTACCAAATGTCCGGTATAGTCCATACTTGGATTATTGAATAGGAGTTCCATACTGAAGTTCTTAAAAGCCATAACTCAATAATGATCAAGATCAGTTAAAGTTTGAAACTACACTTGTACTGTATATGAATCAAAGGAAGTTTATATTGAAGAACAAAAAAGTTATTGCTTCTCTCCACTAAGAAAGTCCCAATTAATCTCTACTTCCAACTTCCAAGTGTTCCAATTAACAAATTGGAGTACACGTAACCAACGGATTCTTAAAGATATTGTCTTCTTTTAATATTTCTAGTTATGGTCCTTTCTTTTTGGCTGTTTGGCCTCATTGGTTCAGTTCTTTGTTTCAGTATGAATATTGATCTGAGGAAAATTATCTTGAACCTGGTTGACCCATTTCTAGATGGAATGATATTAGTGTCAGTTTTGTTTGTAGTTTATTTTCCAGTTCCATTGAAGTGTATAAGTAATTTGTTAATGTCAATGAAATGCACATCAAAGTCTTCTTTTGTACGTTGCATCTTACTTGAAAAGGATATGACAGACTTCAAATTAAAATTTACCCTTACTCAGTAGTTGAATGGGGATAACAAATCAAACTGGTTGCAAGGGCATACTTGTCCTCTCCTTAAGGTCTCAGTTTGAGAGAACAAAAGGAGAGTCATTGACTACATCATCTACTACAATTGAACTTTACCAGTCATACTCTTCTTTTTCTCTGTCATACTCTTTAGTCTCTACATCTTTGCTATTTCTGTCTTTCATATGCTCTAGTATGATTTTTTTTTATTTAAAACTTTTGTTTTTTTGGATAACTTGAATACAATTTTTGTGATTTATACAGTAAGAAGCTGTTTCTTGTATTATTGTATATGTTGATCTTTGATTATTGACTTTAAGCTATGTGCAGGCGTTTCTCTGAAGACCCAAGAGCTTTATGCTCTTGTCTTTGCTACTCGCTACTTGGATATATTTACTGATTATATCTCATTTTACAATACCATAATGAAGTTAATATTCCTGGGGAGCTCTTTCTCAATTGTTTGGTACATAAGGCATCACAAGATTGTCCGCAGATCCTATGATAAAGACCAAGACACCTTCCGTCACTTATTTCTTGTGCTGCCTTGTATAGTTTTGGCCCTAATTATAAATGAAAAGCTCACCTTCAAAGAGGTAATACTTCATCTTATGTTGTTTACACAGCTCATATTTATGTTGAAGTAAATGTTGTTCTAACCAAGTTGATTTATCAATTTTGAGTTACCTTAATATCAGTTCCTTAATTATTTCCGCTTTGTTTGTTTGAACAGGTAATGTGGACATTTTCCTTATATTTGGAAGCTGTTGCCATACTTCCTCAGCTGGTACTGTTGCAAAGGACAAGAAATATTGACAATTTGACAGGGCAATATGTGTTTCTCCTTGGGTAATCCACCTGACCCAGACTTCTCTTTTTCAGTCAACAAAAGTTGTAACATAAGTTGCACAAGTACCTTATTCATGGTCAGTTCAATGTTACCTAGATCATCGTTCTATCATATAGAGCTGTAAACATTGGGCTGCTCGTTAGCCCGGCTCGGCTTGACTAAACCCAACTCAAGCTTGCTAAACAAGCTCCTTAACCTGTTTAGATAAACGAGCCAAGCTCGAACAATGTGGTGTATGGAGCAAGCTTGGAAACCTTAGTTCACTTATTTATGCTATTACTCTTTCAATCTCATTGCTTAACTGTCCATCTTCCTCAATTCTAGGGTTATTATTTTTTGCCCTTCGTTTTCATTTCCTTTGTTTTTAATGGCTAAGGAACACTGTTAGATTTGGTGGGCACATATACACTGTTAATATGTTTAGTCTGAACAATGATCCTGTTGCTTAGCTATCCATCTTCCTTGATTCTAGGTTTATAATTTTTTCCGCATTATCTTTTTCCTTTGTTATTGTTTGTGTTAAGGATTATTGCTTGATTTCGTAGGCCATAAATATAATCATTGATAATCTAATTGTTTGCATTAGCGTTGCTGTGAACACCCAAGGTTTACGAACTCCTTACATATACCTCTGCCTATTTATTCGGTTAGCTTCCCAAGAATCCGAACACAAACTGACCCTCCTAATATGAGATTTATGTGTTATAAGGGTTCGCTCTGCACATTTTAGTACTAGGGCCAGGAGTTTCACACCCTAGTCCCAGTGCTGGCATGTTGTGTAGAACATTGCTTGAAATCCTGTGAGACAGATACTTATAGATAAATTTCGGTAGTTGAATCAGATCAATCTCAAGTAAATTGAACTGCTAGTTGATAACATATCTGGTCGTGTATCAGAATGTGGGACTGTACTTGAATTATCGTTTTGCTTCTCTTTGCAGTGCATATCGAGCATTGTACATCTTAAATTGGATCTATCGTTACTTCACTGAACCACACTATGTCCATTGGATAAGTACGACTCTCTCACTCCGTCTCTCTCCCCCCCACCCAACAATCTCCTTCCCCCCTTCCCTTTTCAGTGCATAACGTGGACGTGTACATGCAGTTTTCTGTCTCATAACAATATGAAATTGCTTGTGCTATTTGCAGCTTGGATATCTGGGCTTGTCCAGACATTGCTTTATGCCGATTTCTTTTACTATTACTTTCAGAGGTAATTAATTTATTCCGGATTTCAAATACAGCACATGCTTATATATAGCTAATCGTACAAATAACTCATCTAACTCATCGTTCGTTGTAATGGTTCACAGCTGGAAGAATGATGTAAAGCTCCAGTTACCAGCTTGAGATCAACTGTCAAATAGCCATGGCAGAGCTGGCCAAAGCATTTAACACTTATACTTGAATATGTATTGGTTTTGAGTACAGATAGGTGTTTGGCATGTAGACTCTTATTTTGGTGATTGTTTTTGTTACCAATAGCTTTTTAACTTGAAAGAAATCAGTATTCCTTCTCATTTGTAGTTTTTCCTACTTTTGTTTTTTAGACCAAACAGGCCCTACATTTAACCAGTGAATTTGTTACAGTATGAGTTAAAAATTTTTGATGCATTAACTTTAATGATTTATATAAAGTTAATTCAATTTACAATATGTGTATTATTTTTGCACAGATCCATCTAATACTCCTTTTATTCTGTATAAATGTTTTTTCTCACTTTACTTTAGGTCAACTTACGAATGAGTCACTAATTTATTTATTTTTACAGTCAATTTATTGAATTTTATTTATAAACCGTTACCTAAACAGTTAAGTTCAACGAAATTTGACCTCATATTTCTTTAAAAAGTTGACATGAAATTTTTATGCATGATCTAGTCACACTTAATAAAAAATATAAATACAATAACATAAATGAAAAAAATATATTTAACTACTTTTATAATTAATATTAAATAAATTTTTATGTAATTATTAGAAATTATAATTAAGGAAATTATAAACCATAAAAATTATGATATTATTATTATTATTATTGAAGATTACGTTGGATCATTTTTGCCACATCAACTTTTATTTTCAACTCAGCATTATGTGTCAAATTTTATTAAAAGTCAAATGACTTAACAGTTTGTAAGAAAATTAAATTCAGTATAATAACTTATTTATAAATTGATTTAAAGTAAAGTGACTAAAAAATTATTTATCCCCTTTTATTCGCACATAAATTGATCGATATTTTTTTTGTTTTGCAGTGCCTTCTCTGTAATTTCAAGTTATGATTTACAGAAATGTAGTAACAAATTCTATCTGGGATAATACAAATGCGCCATTTTTGGAAAATTATTGAAAAATGAGTATATAATATTTGGAAATTGCTTTTACCAAATTATGAAAAATGAGTATAGGAAATTACAAAAAAAATTATATATATATATTTTTGTAGTGAGATATTTTTATTTTTTTCTAAAATTTAAATTGTGATGAGTTTAATTTGATTTTTGACATAACAATTATATTCATCAAGTAGTTTGGAAAAAATTTATAGACAGATTTCGCCTACCCTTCTCTCTCTCTCTAACACACACCGGCACCGCCATGAAAGGAGTTTCCTTTTCTCTCTCATCCTCAAAGAATTCATTCCAAGAAGACTACTACCCTTAAACCCACACAGGAATTCAAAAACGATGAGAAAACCCCAACACAACCCGACAAAGAATTCCTCACTGAGTTCGACCCTTCCAAATCCCTAATTTCCCGATCCAAAACCCTCGTAATCCCACCAAAACCCAACGAATGGAGACCCCACAAGAAAATGAGAAACCTCGACCTCCCAATCCAATCCGCAGAAAACCCAAAAGACACCCTCCGATTCGAAGTCGATCCCACCTCTGAAAACCCCTCTTCTGAGCCCGACGTAACCTACGGCCTGAATTTGCGCCAGTCGACCAATCAGAATTCTGAAAGTGCAGAACCTCAATCGTATGAGCCTATTGATAGGTTGATGGTTAAGAAATTGAGGGAAGATTTGGATAAATTGCCGGAAGATCGAGGCTTTGAGGAGTTTGATGATGTCCCAGTTGAGGGTTTTGGGGCCGCGTTGCTGAAGGGTTACGGTTGGTACGAGGGGAGAGGAATTGGGAGGAATCATAAAGAGGATGTGAAGATTGTTGAATTCGATAGACGAGCTGGGAAGGAAGGGTTAGGTTTTGTGGCTGCTCCATTAAGCAATGTTGATAATGGCGATGCTAAAGATGGACGCAAGAATAAAGAGAAAGATATGGGTGGGTATTTTGTGGGTAAAGATGTTAGGATTGTTGGTGGGAGAGAAATGGGGTTAAAGGGTAGGATTTTGGAAGTAATGGGTGGTGGTGACTATGTTGTTTTGAAGGTTTTCGACAGTGGGAAGGAAGTGGAAGTGAAGTGAAAGTGCGGGGTCGTGATATTGTGGATTTGGGCTCTGTGGAAGAAGGGAGATGTTTGAAGAAGTTGAAGGAGTTGAAGATTGAAAACAGAAAGAAGGATAGTAAGAGGAGTCGAGGTGATCAGAGGGAGGAAAAACCGGTGAGGAAGGATAGAATGTCTTGGCTAGTTAGTAATATTAGAGTTAGGATTATTAGCAAGGAGTTTAAAGGAGGGAGGCTGTATTTGAAAAAGGGCAAGGTTGTGGATGTGGTTGGACCGACTACTTGTGATATATCTATGGATGGTAGTAGGGAGCTGATCCAAGGTGTTGAGCAAGACTTACTTGAGACTGCACTTCCACGGTCTGGTGGCCCTGTTCTTGTTTTGTATGGCAAGAATAAGGGTGTTTATGGAAGCTTATTGGAGAAGGATATGGAGAAGGAAACTGCTGTTGTTCAAGATGCTGATACTCGAAAGCCGCTCCATGTTCTACTTGAACAAATTGCTGAGTATACTGGAGACCCAAGTGATATTGGATATTGATGGGGGCTGTTAAGTTTACATTGAAGGTACTTTGAGTTATATGTCATTGGCTTAGATAAAGACTTTAATTTCTGAGTATTGTTGTTATCGATTTTCTGGTTTTTGAATTTGAACTGTGATTTACATTTGTGTTAGAGATTGTGTTTTGCTAAGTTCTTGGAATTTTAATTGCCTTCTTTGTTGACCTCAAGTTCTTATCTGTAAGAAACTAATTTTGGTGAATTCTTTGGCTACATGCTGCAAGTAAAGTTGGTTACTTTTTTAATGTTTAAAGCCTTCCATTAGTTATAATAAAAAAAATTCCTTTATAGGTTTTGAATGAAATTTATGTTGAACATATAGTTATATTGAATTTTTAATGGATCAAATCCAATGATTCACATGATTAATGATCCTGCTAATGATGCTTTTTTGATGTTCATAATATTTTGCATTTAGACTAAGTGGGCTTGTTGAAAAATAATGTAGACATAAGTTTGCAGACACCTGAACTCTTACAACAAACACTATGATTTGGCTTGCATAGAGTTTTTTAGCAGTGTTTAAATTTTAAAGGACTTTCCATAATTTGTGTGTTCAGAAGTTTTCCATAGGGTCATATCCACCTACAAGGAATGATTATTAAAGAACAGGATAATGCATAGATAATGTGCATGGAGAGTTTTGAATGACCAGCCATACTATATCCACACAAAAAATTGTGTTGTGTAAAGCTAAGTGTTCATCAATGAGCGTATGCTGAATTTCTGGTGTCGATTTGGCTGTTGACAGGTTGAGGAAGGAGGACATATATGGCGTAGCTCATCTGTGGAAAATTGGATTTAGCATCAATTGGGGACAGGATCGTTTCAAATGTTCAACATTGAAGAAGCTTTCTTACTTTCACTTGTGGTGGTAGGAAACATGTATTTTTAAATTGAAAATACAATGATAATTAGGAGACCTTTAATTATAATTTTTTTTAAAATCTAGATTACAATTGTAAAGATGTTAATTGTAGCTTGGTTGCAAGGTTGAGCTTGATTAAGTTAGGCTCATTCATATCTTTAATATGTTGTGTACCGAATGTAGCAACACTCTGATTCTTATGTGAGGTGTGTTGAAAGTTTGCTTATTCATTGTATCAAACTAATTGAAGTGTCAAATAACTCTTATCAAGATTTAGATAATTTCATCTTCTAGTTCTGATCACTAATCTGTGTATAAGCCAAATCATATTTGTTAAGTTGATTAATATGTATGTTGTCCAAGCTTCTTTATAGGCTGGCTGAGAGTCTATTTCAAGATCAATATGAAACAACCAAGGTTGAACATGCTTTTCAGTTGAAGTTTGTGCTCGTCTGAGAAGTTATGGCAGCTGTTATCATTTCAGCTATAGGATTAAAAGCCAGATGGGAAGTAATATGAAACTAGTCAGAGCAATTATGAGTATTTTGTGTACTTGGTTGATTATGATAGTCAACTGAAGAGAGAATCAGTTCCTATTATTATTCTTTAATGTAAAATTAAATAATGCTCATGTATTTTCCTTTTTATCCGAGAAAAACTTGATTTTTTTTTAACAATTTTCTGTTTAATTTATATTTAGGAGTAGAATATTTGATACCAGAATATGACAAAAACGAAACATTGGCAATTGGCATTGAGAACTAGAAAGCAATAATAACACTATATATCTAGGACATTGGTTTATCAAGTTGATCAAAACCATAGAGTCGTGTATTGCACCAAAAATCAACTTTTTAAGATTTGATCAATAAGTTGCATTGCTTTAAAGTAACAACTCACAAGGGTTTATGGGGGAGGTGCTTCGTTAAAAAATTTGCACCGTGTAAGAATACAAAACCATCTACAAAAACTTACAACCAAATAATTGAAGCTCACATCAGGTATCAATATATTCTGGAGAAAGGATGGTCCTGTAAAGCTCCTTCAAATTAGCCAATACATGGCGTGGTCCTAAGCTCTTAACACCAATGAAATTCAAAACTTGCTCTAAATCCTACAATAATGTGAGAGGGAAAAGTAAACTTTAGGTCAGTTTCATAACGATAAATTCAATAGAACATAACGAATACTGTAATGGAACTTTCATGAGGCCCGAACTCTACTATCAAACTTCGAAGATGACAATCGATAGGTGAACTTTTAGGGTACACATGTAACTTGGAAAACACGGAGGAAAAGGAAAACAAAAATAAAATACTATCTTAATGTATGTTAATCTAATTATATATATACTTGTCAAGTTCAAAGAGAAATTTTATTTTATTTAGATAAAGGAAAGTACAAAGAAAAGAATGTAACCACTCAATATTAGTGATGGGTGTTACTAAGAATCTCTCAGAGATAGTGAACATTAGTATCACAATATCATGTATTCATTGAAATGAGACCCACATCAGCAGAACTGTCACCAGTCCAGTTCACTAAGATTTACTCGTCAAACCAATTTGATTAGAAGAAAATTATTCATATAAAGACTTGCATTACAGTTTCACCGATTGCAAAAAGAAACTCAAGAGAATGTGAATTTTAACATTGAAAAAAAGTTATTTCACCTTAATATCGCTACTGTCATTATCATTAGGGTTCTTGAAAGATTTAAAGCAGATTCCAAACTCACAACACCTACTTGCAGCTTCTTAAGAACTACTAACCCACCAATAGAATTAGAACGGTAACCATACCTTATTCAGCAGGAAGACTGCGTAAGCTGCTCTTGTTGTGTCTTGCCCTTCTAAAAAAAGAGGAAATTCTATAGGCTTCAAATTTGAAGAAAGTGGTAATTTCAACGTCAAATCAGTTGTTGTTGGCTCTATTGAAGGTGCGCAGTCACATATATATGATCGAGAACCTCCCATACGTAAAGGGTAGCGCAAGGGAACTTCTAAATAGCAAGCTATAAGTGAAACAGCCTGCAGGTGAAGTAGCCAACTTGGTCAATATTCAAATATTATGTATACTATTTAGATATTGTTGTCTTTTATATACATGATATTAGACTTGTCAAAAAGATAAATGAGTGCGCGCTTGTCTCTGTGTTTGTGTATATACGCATCCATACATATCCAAAATATCAGCGCTGAAAATACCTGACCAAACTCATAGTGTCCTTTATAAAAAAGCACTATGAAGGGTACAATAGCTACAAGTCCTTTAAAGTTTTCTTTTTTATTTATTACATAATGAAATGGTTATTTCACTAAGTCAAAAACTACATGATTGAAAAATCTCTGTTAATTTAGGAGTATATTTCAAAAACAAAAGTAATAATAATAATGATAACATGCACTGATAGCAGAAGAGTAAATGTTAGATTTGATTTGATGACTAAAGCAAAACTAACATCAAGAAGAATTTGCTAGTTCATAATTATATTTAGGAAGAGAAAGGACATACATGTGCGACATATCCCAGGGCTGTTGCAGACCTTTGAACCTCCTTCTTATCAGTGAAAAAGCTCACCTTCGTAAAAGGAAGCAAACTGAGATGCAGACCCGAAATAGTCAATGATCCTTGGTCAAGAGGTTTTAACCCAGAAGGATCCCCTAGAGAAAAAGCAAAGAGATACGAGAAGAATGACTAATTATTACCAAGTCAGAGATATTAAGTATCCGAACACAAAGAAAACTTATAAAAAAAATGTTATTCTAGGTAATAAAATTACCTAGACAAAACATACATGAACATATAGTGCATTCAAACTCTCCATTTTTCATCAGTATATACCTCCACTCATAAAGCTTTGAAACAATTTCACATTACATTACATAAATATAAAGCAGAACAAAAGTAGTCGAGACTTGAATACTTTGGAATATACCCATTTTGTATGACAAAAAAATCATAGCCATGTGCATCTAAAGGAAAGGAAAGAAAAAGTAAAATACATCCACAGAAAAACAAAGAAGGAGAGAAGAGAAAGAGATCAATGTGAGAGCAAATACAAATCCACACCCACCTACCCAATCACAGATACATCTATATATAACATGATAACAAGCAACACATGCACATGTAACACAGCTATACCTAATATATCCACAATACTCTATATTTTCGTCTCCTAAGCTTGGTAACTCCAACAACTTGATAATATTATAGATGTTAATATGGTTAGCACAGAATAAAATTCATCATTCAGTAAAACCATAAAATGTCTAGGTAGATATTGGCAGACAGAGACTTGTATATTTTTTCTTTTAGAAAATATATATTGGTGGACAGGAGCCTATAACCCTCACTGTCTATTTCCATTACAAAAATATGTGCGCTCTTGTGTCCCCCTTCCCCATCACCTGTGTTACATACACATGTAACACAGCTACTCTACCTAATATATCCACAATACTCTGTATTTTTGTCTCCTAAAGTAGGCAACTCCAAAAACTTGATAGTTTTATAGATGTTGATATGGTTAGCACCTGATAAAACTCGTCACTCAATAAAACCATAAAATGTCTAAGTAGATATTGGCAGATAGGTACTTTTTTTTCCTTTAAAAATAAATATAATGGTGGACATGGGCCTATTACTCTCACTGTTCCATTACAAAAATCTGTGTGCTTTTGTCTCCCCCTTCCCCATCACCCTTTAAATATTTGTAATGTTCTTAATAGTACCCCCCAAAAATTAACAATGTGGGTGGAAAAATGGTGTGCTAATTAGTCATGTAAGTACATACAGAATTCAATAGCGCCTTCATTGCTTTTGCATTTTTATCAATTACCTGCATCCATCTATGTGCTACCCCTATTTAGAGGAGGGGGGGGGGCTTCAAATTAGCTTTAATGATAAATAGGACCTCAAAAAGTTTAAAGATCAACACTTCTTTCATAATTTTTAATTTCATATTCAGTTTTCTTCAACAAACTATGAAGTATTAGCCATGATAACAAACATATCTACACAGAACATCAGTTTCACTATTCAAGTTTAAACAGATCATAAAAAGATTCCTTACCAACAAATTACCTGACTTATTACTGCAGGTAAATGATTCAAGTTCTTGCTCATATGCATGTCCAGCAACGACCTTCACAGGATAGAGCAACGAAACTTGCGATACCATATATTGCTGCCTCACTCTCAGCAACTTCTGCAAATTCTTGAGATGAGCGTAACCTCTTTTTCCGGCCAGTGACTTATTCGCTTCCTATAATATAACAATAATCAGGTTTTATATGGCACAGTGAGTATATTAAATCCAACTCACATCTATCACCACCCCCAGTGACCCCCAGCAAAATGAAATATGATAAAAACATCTTGAGAAATCAGAGAGCATCTGAAAGCTGGATATTCTAATGATCATTACTTTCCAAGCAATGAGAGACTAAACAAATGATTGAGTAGAGTGCAAATGAAATATCATCCAAAAAAAGGTCTTAAAAGTTATTTTAGTGTGTTAATAAGCTGGAAGTATTCATGGTACATGAGTACTTTTTAAGTCAAATTATAGTTATAGATCTCTTACTATTTAAATTTTCAGGTATGCTCTTTCAATATTATAATGAGTCCTTGGTGGATTGGCAAGTTTTAGTAGTTAAGAGAGACAAGGTTTCCCATCCTTTTGTTGTAGTCCTAATGGTGACATACATACGCGTACCACTCTCACACATACATAACAAATGACCACACGCAGATACCATCCACATTAATATTTGTCGCACCATGGAAAATATTTCTATCTACCAGCTAGTAAACCAACTTAAAAGATAAGGCAGAATGAGGAATTCAGTAACAAGATCGTGTATAGAAATGCTTGCAAAGCTTAAAGGACCTTATTTAAGTTGTAGACAATATCAACAACATTCATCATGCAAACAGCAAAAAGCAATAGTAGGTAGGGGGCCGTAGGGCTAATATGTCCATGAGTTAAGCAAACATGTCCATGTGTTTCTTCTACTTTATGAAATACTATGAACAAAAGCATCAAATTTGACATATATTACTGACATTACCTGCAAACGCTTACTAGCTACAGAAAGAGCAGTTCCTGCAACCAACAGTGATCTTATTTCGGTACTAAGCTGCTCCTCTTGCTTTTTTACTTTCTCTTTTACAACCTTTGGATGCATGGTCAAGTTTCCCACTGCCAATTCTCGAGACTCCAATTGTTCGCGCATCTCATCAAGTTCATTTGATCGACTTAATGACTCTGCTTCTACCTGCCCACCATATGGCCGCCCGCTAATCCGCGGGCTTATCAATTAAAGCCCATGAAATTTCAGAAGGAAAGAGATAAAGAACAGAACATAAAAGTAATGAAACAAATTCTGTGCCGGTCCTTTCTCAAAAATTTATTAGCCAACTTGATATGAACTGTAGGAAAAGCTAGTAGGTACCGAACTCAAGTTTCTAATCTTCCACTCAATGTGTAGCGAAGAAGAACTATAACTCAAACAATCTTATACATCTTTTTTTGAGCAATTTAAATTTCTTATGCAGTTTTTTCAAGAATTAAACAACTTTCAGCAATATAAAAAAGTAACATTTATTTATACTATCCCTCTTTTTTTAGAGCATAGAAGGAAAATAAAAGAAACATCGCCCCACCATAATGTCTTTTCTTTTTAATCTTACTAAAAAAATAAACACAACTATATATATATATATATATATATATATGTATTATTCTATTCCCCAGAATTCCCGGCCAGGCATTATAGGATAAGGATGAAGAAACTGAAAAAACAACTTTTTTTAGTCCCATTGATTCTTTACTCCCATTGATTCTTTACTCCACATTCCAGTAAAGTAAGTTTCAATAATCTACTTCAATTTGCTTTCTCCTTCATTTCTGTTCCCAAGAATCAGAATACATCCTGTGTGTCTAGCACAGAATGTACAATTCGTAATTTCACAAAAATTATGAAAAAGTCAATTGACAGCCAAAATGTTAATTTATGAATCTCCAGTATTACACATAGGAATAATTTATTCCCACATAGAATTATGTGATTATACTTGCAATGGCCCCAACAAAAAAGTCTGCTCTTTCTTTTTGTTACACTTCTCAGCAATCAAACAAAGTTAAAAATATGTTTATACTTTTAGGTCTTTTGTTCTTATAGAAGAATAGGTTAGCAGGGATCTTTTGTCCTTTGGGGATTTTCAGGTTGAATTTGTGTTGCGAACATAGGTGTATTGACCTTCATATTCTCCGATTTTGGCACTTAGGAGGTGTAGTTCATAATAGGATGGGTTGGAATTGGGTGGTATAGTGTATTTTTCCCCTTCTATGCACTTTTTATTTGCACACGCTTGCATATTGGCCTCTTTTTAGGGGCTCCTTAATGAAGTCTCTCTAACATATTGGAAAGTATACATATATTTTCATCATTTAACTTTCCTGCATTGTCTCAGCAATCAAATACACCATGGAATACAACATTAACATTATATAAGATGTCAAAAATAGAGTAAAACCAAGGTATGGTATAAAAAATAAATTGCTTGTTTGTTTTCTGATTTTCCCATTAATTCATCAAGCAACCAAAGACCTAAAAAAAACCAAAATTGACAATAATTTATGTCAATCGAAGCATAATAAAACTTTGGATTGCAATTTTTCAAAAAGCTTCAAAAATTTGTATTTCATTCTCATGTGCAATAAATTGATACACCAAGTTAAACGGAGCACAATGAAAATAACAATTGCTTCTTCATTCTCACATTTCCCTACCCTTTTTAGCATCTAAATAGGAAAAAATCTAGTAAAAATTTGGCATAACCGTACCTAAAATTTGCAATATCACTCCAATCCTTTTTCCTATACTTCTCCGCCAACCAAACAAAACCCAAAATTACGCCAACAATCAACAGAAAAGTGCTCAAAAAACCAAGTACAACCCTACCTGTATATGGGACTGGAGCTTCTCCTGTAACAAAATTTTGTTCCGATTAGCTTCGTTTAGGGCAGATGAAAGACTCCACAATCGAGCTAGCTCTTGCTCGAAATCTTCCCATTGAATCACTCTCACACCCTCTTGATGATTTTCTTCTGCTTCAACTTTCCTTGATGACGACGACGATGATGATTGTTCCATAAATAAGTTGATTAACGTCGTTTGATGCAATTTGTGCGGAATTCAAGAGTAGATCATCGTGCACCCACCTCACCATCGTCTTGAAAATTGAGTAATTAAGGTCATCAAGACACAAATTTTATATATGAATTAGGGTTCGAGAGTGTCGAACTTTGATTTTCACGATTTGCAATTGCACGAGGAGGAAGGAAGAAGCAATGAACAAAACTGGGCTACTTCTTTTAAGAACGAAGAGGAAAAAGCAATAGATGGTTATTTCCACGTCTCGTTTGTATTTTTAATTAAGGGTGTAAATGAACATAAGTGAGTATTGAGTTGCTAGCTTCACGAAATTTATCGATTATAAAATAAATTTTAATTAAAATTTATTTAGTTGTCAATTTAAAAATATAATTTCAAATTGAGTCTGAACAGTTTAAGTTTTATCCAAATATTAATAAAAAATTATAATTTGAAAATATTTGAGTAATTTATCAAATTTTAAAATTTATTTTTATTTGATTCATTAATATTTCGAGTCGAGCTCGAATATAAAACGTTTAATTAAGATAGTACGAATCGAGCCCGAACTATTTACTTATTTTACTGTCTTATTTCCAATATCTTAAAAATGGTCCTCGACCACATTTACTATGACAAGTAGTGGAATTACCAGCCTAAAAATACTTAGAAAAATAACCCATTTATACATACCAACGCCGTGAGGGTATAAATTAACTAAATTGAGCCGACTATTTAGTTATTCAGATTTAATTTATAAAATTTATAAGTGTAAAATAAAGTGTAATTGAGATTTGCTCAGTTATTGAGTCGAGCATAATCTCAAATTGAGCCAAAACAGTTTAAACTTTTCGAGCGAATATGATCCGAATAACAATAAAAAAATTCAATTTATAAATGTTCGAATAATTTATCAGACTTTAAAATCTATTCATATTTGAATCGTTTATATTTTGAGTAGAGCTCTAATTGAACTTTTCGTTTATATTTTGAGTGAAGTTCGAATTGAACTTTTAATCAAGTAAATATGAATCAAACTCGAACTGTTTAATTTGGTTTACATCCTTAAACACCGATGTCACACGGGTTAATAAATATATTAATAAGTCACTATTATATAATTGAAAAAGTAAATAAATTTTCCTTCATTTCGTAATCAGTAAAAAGGTCATAAATATCATGAATGTGTTGTAAAAATTAAAAAATAGACAACCAGTCATCACTTATTATATCTCTACCCAAAACTCAATATTAGCTTACATATTGTGATTACCTCTCGAGCACCTGCAAGCCTCCTGCTAAGTTTGAATTGGAGTAATAAATATAGGAATGTAAGGACTCATTCCTATATAGTGTGTTTAGTTACGATCGAAATGGATTGAATTTATTATTTGAGAAAGTAGAGTATGAAATAAATCATTCCAACTAGAATGGAATGAATCATTCAATTCCTTCAATCCAAACGTAGCATCAGTGTAATTAACTATCCTCCTTCAAATCCACATTTAACACCAAACATTTTGTAAGATTCTGTAAACCCTACAAGCCTCCTCCAGAAACAAAGTATGTATAAAGATCTAATAAGTTCAAATTAAGGGTTATTCCCACTTGATGCACAAGTAGAATAATGTAGCAAGTAGTAAATTAAGGAAACAAGAACAGTAGAAGAGTAAAGAATAAACTTGGATTCCGAAATGTCAAATAGAGACACCACATTGAAAGTTTATGTAAGACCCCAAATAATTAATAAATGAAATTTAATTTCCTTTAATTATTATTTTGAATAGTAAGGGTTGATTTGAATAATGTGGATACTTATGGGTAAAATACGCAAACATTTCAAAATAAGCAAGTGGTTATAAAATATTCATTGTTGTCGTGGAATATTCGTTTGGTCGTGGAATATTCGTACTGTCGGGGAATATTCGTACGACGGCGCAGCCATGCGTGGGCCCCATAACGGAAAGCGATTGGAGGAAGAAAACGACAAATATAAGCTGTTTAAAAATAACGGCGTAGTTGTTACCGTTTACACTGTTGGAATACCCGGTGGTTAAAATACAGTAATACGCGTTGTTGCACAGTAGCACACGGTATTGCACAGTATTTTGAATTATTGATCCTTACGTAAGAAGGCACTACTCAATAATTGCTACAGGAGTTACTGTTCATTACTTTATTGATTCAATAATTGTTGCGTTGATATTTATATTATTATTGTTTCAATAATTGTCATTGCACAGTATTTTCAATTATCAGATCAATAATTCATATTATTTGAATAATATTATCAGATAACATTATTGGCAATGTCTAGAAAGTTCTGTCAAGGAGAGGTTTGGTCATCTAATTGCGCGCCAGTAAGGAGAAATCCTTATTGGAAAGCCCCCTCTATCCTGGGAACGGCCTGGTTGTCGGTACTGTGATTCGGTAATATTATTTTTAATAATTAATTATTGATTGTTATGATAAAGAAAATATTTATTTTATGTGGATATAGATGGAGAAAATTTTTAATGTGACAATTGTTGAAAATTAATATTTTATCTTTTTCTGATAAAATAATTCATTTAAATATATTATTTTAATAATATATTAACGGTGATATTTTATAATGAATGTGGGATATATGAAAATATAAAAAGGAAGAGTATTTTTGTGGCATTAAATGTTTAACATATATTTTGTGTGTCGGTGGACATAATTCTTGACCGAAAATTGATTATAGACTGTAAAATCACTCGTTTGTGGATTTCGGTCAATTTCTGTTTGGAATTTGGAAAAATTTTCTTCTGCAAAGTTGTAGAGAATGGAATTTCCCATGGAAAGTCGCGAGTTTCGAATTTTTCTGATAAACATGCTATTTTCTATGAATTATTGAAGTTACGGAAAATAAAATGATTTTTTTATTAATTATGGTGGGACCCACTTTTTGGTGGGTGTTGAATACACATGGGCTGCTGAAATTTTCAGCATTGAGGGGCTGAAGTTGTCAACAAACATGCGTAGGAATAATAATATTAATTTATTATTTAGTCTCCTTTGGCGTTCTAACATTTTTCTATAAATAGAGGGCTAAGTTAGAATTGAAAATCACACCAGAAACAAAGTTTTCTCTCTTTCTCTCTCTATATTATCGAGCGTATTCTTGTGAGTATACTTTGAGTGTTGCTATACGGTGCGAGTTTCTGTCAGCACTATACCGAAATTCAGTCAGAAGTACGGTTATTTTGAGGTAAGTGATGTTATTTTCTTCTTAAATGATATTATTTTCTTCAATATCATTATGTCGAAATATTGGTGAACGTTTTTATCAAATTTGGAACTTTTTGTGCCGGAGTTACTATTCACGTATACGGTACTATTCACGTATACGGCACTATTCACGAATACGGCACTATTCACAGAAAAATTATTTTTTTTTTCTTTTCGTCCAAAATATCTATTATGAATACTAGCTTTGATTGTATCCATGTTTTGATCATTCTTGAATTTTACACCACTATGATTATTTTTGAGGTATTTTTGGACATGGATAAAACAAAGTACGAATCCTTAATCCTTAATCCTTGTCATTTTGTTTCACTGGATTCGCTTCTTTAAAAATATTTTATCATCTTCAGTCTTAAAGGATGTTATTATTGAATATCTTTGGCCTGTAGTGCAAAGATGAATGATTTCTGATGAATATCTTTGGCCCGTAGTGCAAAGATGAACAGGTGTTTAGATGAACATGACCAGCAAATGAATATCCTTGGCCTGTAGTGCAAGGATGAATATATGATACAAGATGTGCATTGATTGATGTTACAGGGATAAAAATACTGTTGATGGACTGTTAAATTCATAGACATTAGTAGATTTCATCCTCTACGTAACTCTTCTATGAATTAATATTTTCCGCTGCGAATATTGATTTAAAACTTGTTGTCTATTGTATTCTATCAGATTTTTCCCTGTTGAAGACTAACGATAATTTGTTGTACATTATCTTAGTCATAATATTCTTTACTGAGCTAGTTGAGCTCACCCTTTTCCTTTTTGTTCCATTTTCTTCTCAGGAGACGAGAATATAGCGGGTACGAGTCGGGGTATGAATTGATGGTCCTTAAGAGAGTTGTTTAGTAGTCCTCACCATTTTTGTAAAATAATATATCAATAATTGTATTGAGGACATAGTTGGGTATGTATATTGTCTAAATGACAATGTTTGTATTTAAACTCACAGTTTATGGGTTGTAAAAGTTGTGGTTGTTTCTGTACCATGTATTTGGCGACTCAAAATGGGTTGGATGGAATGGACCTATTTTGGGGGCGTCACAGTTGGTATCAGAGCTTAGGGATATGATCTCTGGCGGAGATCGCGGAATAGAACTAGGAGGGGAGAGACGAGTAATTCCTTCGCTAGTGTGTCCTACCTAAGCTTATTTGTTAGTTGGTCAGTATATAGGGATATTATGTGATATGTGATTTGCTTAATTAACCCTTGTTTTATGGCAGTATTTAAGAATGGCAACCGAGAATGTTAACGGTGGAGTTAATGAGACCGTGGAGATGCCTGTACTTACTAACGAGGAGAACGTGCAACAGGCTGGCAATGTTCCTCCTGTGAACAACACCACTGATCAGACAATGAACGACACAATGTTTAGAAGCTTTTTGCAGTTCATGCAAAATCAGACGAGGGAGACTCGTGTTCAAAATACAGGAGGAAATGATAACAATTCACGGGTTGTCACAGCCAAGCAGTTCAAAGAGCTGGGACCACCAGAATTTAAGGGAAAGCCAGACCCGATCATGGCGGAGACATGGGTCAAGCAAATAACCAAGATATTCGATGTCTTGGGATGCACGGAGGAACAGAAAGTTCCATTCGCCACCTTTATGTTCCGTGGCGAGGCAGACTACTGGTGGGAGTCTGTGAAGCGTACCCATCCAGCCGCACTCAGCATGTCTTGGGAGACGTTTCAGAAACTATTTAATGACAAATACTTTCCTGAAAGTGTTCGTCATATGAAGGAAGTGGAGTTCATTAGATTAGAACAAAATAACATGACGGTGTCTCAGTACGAGGCAAAGTTTGCAGAGTTATCCAGGTTTGCACCTCATTTGGTGGAGAATGAGGAACGTATGACGCGGATGTTTCTGAGAGGTTTGAAACCCGGCATACGACAATATCTCATCTCTCATAAATTTTCTCTCTATTCAGATGTTGTTAACAGGGCTCAATTGTTGGAGCGAGACAACGAGTACGGTCAACCGAGGTATCACAATCAAGATCATACTGAAGATAGCAGTCAGCAAAACAACAATAACCAGTGGAGAAAGAAAAAGACGGACAAAAATGGTAACCACTTTGGTGGTAATCATGGCCATGAAAATAGAAGAAGCGAGTCAGGAGGAGATTTTAAAAAGAGGAGATTTAACAACGACCATGTGAAGACGACAGTGCCGGCAGCAACTGGTTCTAAGGGAGGAGAAAGACCACCGGTCATATGCTACAAATGCGGGAAAGAGGGACATATCAGTCCAAACTGCCCACAACAGTTCAAGGTATGCTATAATTGTGGAAAGGAAGGACATATCGCTCGAGATTGTACGGTAGCAAAACCTAGTTCAGCGGGGACGGTGACTCAAAAGGCTGTCCCAGAAAAGCCAAAGTCAATGGTTCCTGGAAGAGCGTTTGTTGTGACTGGTCAACATGCAAGGAACCCAAACGAGGTGATCACGGGTAAGCTATTTATAAATTCTTGCGAAGTTTATACCTTACTTGATACCGGTGCTACCCATTCATTTATCTCTCCTGCTTGTGCTCAACGTTTAAACTTGACTCCGGAGAAATTAGACTTTGACTTATCTGTGGAAACTCCGTTAGGAGAAACTTTCATCACATCCACTGTTTATAAATCTTGTTTCATTCAAGTTGGCACCATCACCTTACCTGTTGACCTGATCTCTTTAAAGATACTTGCTTTTGATGTGATTCTAGGGATTGATTGGTTAACTACTCATCATGCCAAAATTGATTGTTTTCGTAAGGTTGTTAGTTTTCATATTCCTAATCAACCTGTTGTTCGAATTCAGGCAACTAAACCATTAAAATCAATCACTGTCATATCTAATCATAAAGCTATTCGTTTATTGAAAAACGGATGTCAAGCTTTCTTAGCCCATGTTATGGATTTGAATAAAGACACGTCAAAATTGAATAATATTCCTGTTGTTATTGACTTTCCTGACGTATTTCCTGAAGAACTTCCCGGTCTACCCCCAGAACGTGAAGTTGAATTCTTTATTGATCTTGAACCTGGTACTAAGCCCATTTCTAAAACCCCATATCGAATGGCTCCTATTGAACTTCAGGAGTTAAAAGTCCAACTACAGGAGTTATTGGACATCGGTTTCATTCGTCCTAGTACATCTCCTTGGGGTGCTTCTGTTTTATTCGTAAGGAAGAAAGACGGGAGTATGCGACTTTGTATTGACTATCGAGAATTGAACCATGTCACCATCAAGAATAGGTATCCTCTACCTCGTATTGATGACTTGTTTGACCAGTTGCAAGGAGCACAATTCTTTTCAAAAATCGATCTTCGTTCTGGATATCATCAGCTGAAAATTAGTACTGAGGATATTCCAAAGACTGCCTTCAGAACTCGATATGGGCATTATGAATTCTTAGTCATGTCTTTTGGATTGACTAATGCTCCTGCTGCTTTCATGGATATGATGAACCGAGTATTCAAGGATTATTTGGATCAATTCGTTGTTGTCTTTATTGATGACATCCTCATATATTCCAAAAGCCGTGAAGATCATGAGCACCATTTGAAGCTGGTACTCCAAAGGCTTCGTGAAAACAAGTTATATGCTAAGTTGAAGAAATGCGAGTTCTGGCTTGAGGAAGTAGCATTCCTTGGGCACGTGGTGTCAAAAAATGGAGTATCTGTTGACCCGACGAAGATTGAAGCAATACAAAGTTGGGAGCAACCGAAGTCGGTCACTGAAGTACGTAGCTTTTTGGGCTTAGCTGGTTATTATCGGAGATTCGTGGAAGGGTTTTCTCGAATTGCTACTCCATTAACTCAGCTAACTCGGAAGGATACAAAATTCGTATGGAGCGAGGAATGCGAGAAGAGTTTCCAAGAGCTTAAGAGGAGACTTATTTCGGCTCCTGTTCTAACAATACCATCTGGTTCGGATGGATTTGTTATCTACAGCGATGCTTCAGGCAAAGGGTTAGGATGTGTTCTCATACAACGTGGGAAAGTCATAGCCTATGCCTCGCGACAACTTAAAGAGTATGAGAGGAATTATCCTACTCATGATCTAGAGTTGGCAGCAGTCGTTTTCGCGCTAAAGATCTGGAGGCACTATCTATACGGGGAGAAAGTGGAGATATATTCAGATCATAAAAGCCTCAAATATTTCTTCACTCAAAAAAAGAACTCAACATGCGGCAACGACGTTGGCTCGAGTTGTTGAAAGATTACGACCACACTATTCAATACCATCCTGGAAAAGCGAACGTGGTAGCGGACGCATTGAGTAGAAGATCATATGCAGGAATGAGTGCAATGATGTCAAGTATACGCATAGAGCCAACTTTAATAGAAAAAGTTAAGGTTGCTCAAGCCACCGATCCGGAGCTGATGCATATGAAGACGAAAGTACAAGAAGGTGCCATTCCAGAAGCGAGAATTGATGAAGAAGGAATACTTCGAGTCCACTCCAGACTTTGTGTTCCTAACGATCCTGATTTGAAGTACAAGATCATGATGGAGGCACACAATACACCGTTTGCAATTCATCCTGGAAGTACCAAAATGTATCGTGACCTTCGACATACATTTTGGTGGAACAATATGAAGAGAGAGATTGCAAAGTTTATTTCAACGTGTTTAACTTGTCAACGTGTAAAGGCGGAGCATCAAGTGCCAAAGGGTCCATTGCAACCACTTGAGATTCCGAAATGGAAGTGGGAACACATTACTATGGATTTCGTTACGGGTCTTCCTACGGTTTCTCAAGGCATCAATGCTATTTGGGTTATTGTTGATAGATTAACCAAGTCTGCTCATTTCTTGCCGATACGGGAGACTTATTCCCTTGAACGTCTTGCTCAAATGTACGTAAATGAGATTGTAAGATTGCATGGCATGCCAGTATCCATAGTTTCGGATCGTGACCCAAGATTTACTTCAAGATTTTGGGTTAGCTTGCAAAAAGCTATGGGTACGGAGTTACGATTCAGTTCGGCATACCATCCTCAAACGGACGGACAATCAGAGAGGACTATTCAAACTCTTGAAGATTTATTAAGACTCTGTGTCCTAGACTTCAAGGGCAGTTGGGATAAATATTTACCATTGGTGGAATTCTCCTACAACAACAGTTATCAGGTAAGCATTGGTGTGGCCCCATTTGAAGCATTGTATGGACGAAAGTGTCGCTCTCCAGTATGTTGGGACGAGGTGGGTGAAGCAACATTGTTGGGACCCGAGTTAGTACGTATGACTACAGAGAAGATCCAAACGATTCGACAACGTATACAAACGGCACAAGATCGACAAAAGAGTTATGCGGATCTTCATCGAAAGGACGTAGAATTTAGTGTTGGGGATCATGTATTGTTGCGTGTTGCCCCATGGAAGGGAGTTACAAGATTCGGAAAGAGAGGAAAGCTTAATCCACGATTTATTGGTCCGTTTCAAATTCTTGATCGAGTAGGTAATGTAGCCTATAGACTCGCGTTACCTCCAAGTATGTCTCGTGTTCATAATGTTTTTCATATATCTGTGCTTCGTAAATATGTGAAAGACCCGAACCACGTCATTGAATTAGAACCGGACGAGATAGCCGAAGATTTAACGTATGAGGAGGTACCTGTCAAGATCTTGGATAGGAAGGAGCATGTCCTACGCACGAAGGTAATACCACAAGTTAAAGTTTTGTGGAGGAATCATGCTATAGAGGAAATGACCTGGGAGTTGGAAACGGAAATGAAAACGAGGTATCCTCACCTTTTCGAAACACCAGGTACGTATGTCAATTTCGAGGACGAAATTTCATAAGGAGGGGAGGTTGTAAGACCCCAAATAATTAATAAATGAAATTTAATTTCCTTTAATTATTATTTTGAATAGTAAGGGTTGATTTGAATAATGTGGATAGTTATGGGTAAAATACGCAAACATTTCAAAATAAGCAAGTGGTTATAAAATATTCATTGTTGTCGTGGAATATTCGTTTGGTCGTGGAATATTCGTACTGTCGGGGAATATTCGTACGACGGCGCAGCCATGCGTGGGCCCCATAACGGAAAGCGATTGGAGGAAGAAAACGACAAATATAAGCTGTTTAAAAATAACGGCGTAGTTGTTACCGTTTACACTGTTGGAATACTCGGTGGTTAAAATACAGTAATACGCGTTGTTGCACAGTAGCACACGGTATTGCACAGTATTTTGAATTATTGATCCTTACGTAAGAAGGCACTACTCAATAATTGCTACAGGAGTTACTGTTCATTACTTTATTGATTCAATAATTGTTGCGTTGATATTTATATTATTATTGTTTCAATAATTGTCATTGCACAGTATTTTCAATTATCAGATCAATAATTCATATTATTTGAATAATATTATCAGATAACATTATTGGCAATGTCTAGAAAGTTCTGTCAAGGAGAGGTTTGGTCATCTAATTGCGCGCCAGTAAGGAGAAATCCTTATTGAAAAGCCCCCTCTATCCTGGGAACGGCCTAGGTTGTCGGTACTGTGATTCGGTAATATTATTTTTAATAATTAATTATTGATTATTATGATAAAGAAAATATTTATTTTATGTGGATATAGATGGAGAAAATTTTTAATGTGACAATTGTTGAAAATTAATATTTTATCTTTTTCTGATAAAATAATTCATTTAAATATATTATTTTAATAATATATTAACGGTGATATTTTATAATGAATGTGGGATATATGAAAATATAAAAAGGAAGAGTATTTTTGTGGCATTAAATGTTTAACATATATTTTGTGTGTCGGTGGACATAATTCTTGACCGAAAATTGATTATAGACTGTAAAATCACTCGTTTGTGGATTTCGGTCAATTTCTGTTTGGAATTTGGAAAAATTTTCTTCTGCAAAGTTGTAGAGAATGGAATTTCCCATGGAAAGTCGCGAGTTTCGAATTTTTCTGATAAACATGCTATTTTCTATGAATTATTGAAGTTACGGAAAATAAAATGATTTTTTTATTAATTATGGTGGGACCCACTTTTTGGTGGGTGTTGAATACACATGGGCTGCTGAAATTTTCAGCATTGAGGGGCTGAAGTTGTCAACAAACATGCGTAGGAATAATAATATTAATTTATTATTTAGTCTCCTTTGGCGTTCTAACATTTTTCTATAAATAGAGGGCTAAGTTAGAATTGAAAATCACACCAGAAACAAAGTTTTCTCTCTTTCTCTCTCTATATTATCGAGCGTATTCTTGTGAGTATACTTTGAGTGTTGCTATACGGTGCGAGTTTCTGTCAGCACTATACCGTAATTCAGTCAGAAGTACGGTTATTTTGAGGTAAGGGATGTTATTTTCTTCTTAAATGATATTATTTTCTTCAATATCATTATGTCGAAATATTGGTGAACGTTTTTATCAAATTTGGAACTTTTTGTGCCGGAGTTACTATTCACGTATACGGTACTATTCACGTATACGGCACTATTCACGAATACGGCACTATTCACAGAAAAATTATTTTTTTTTTTCTTTTCGTCCAAAATATCTATTATGAATACTAGCTTTGATTGTATCCATGTTTTGATCATTCTTGAATTTTACACCACTATGATTATTTTTGAGGTATTTTTGGACATGGATAAAACAAAGTACGAATCCTTAATCCTTAATCCTTGTCATTTTGTTTCACTGGATTCGCTTCTTTAAAAATATTTTATCATCTTCAGTCTTAAAGGATGTTATTATTGAATATCTTTGGCCTGTAGTGCAAAGATGAATGATTTCTGATGAATATCTTTGGCCCGTAGTGCAAAGATGAACAGGTGTTTAGATGAACATGACCAGCAAATGAATATCCTTGGCCTGTAGTGCAAGGATGAATATATGATACAAGATGTGCATTGATTGATGTTACAGGGATAAAAATACTGTTGATGGACTGTTAAATTCATAGACATTAGTAGATTTCATCCTCTACGTAACTCTTCTATGAATTAATATTTTCCGCTGCGAATATTGATTTAAAACTTGTTGTCTATTGTATTCTATCAGATTTTTCCCTGTTGAAGACTAACGATAATTTGTTGTACATTATCTTAGTCATAATATTCTTTACTGAGCTAGTTGAGCTCACCCTTTTCCTTTTTGTTCCATTTTCTTCTCAGGAGACGAGAATATAACGGGTACGAGTCGGGGTATGAATTGATGGTCCTTAAGAGAGTTGTTTAGTAGTCCTCACCATTTTTGTAAAATAATATATCAATAATTGTATTGAGGACATAGTTGGGTATGTATATTGTCTAAATGACAATGTTTGTATTTAAACTCACAGTTTATGGGTTGTAAAAGTTGTGGTTGTTTCTGTACCATGTATTTGGCGACTCAAAATGGGTTGGATGGAATGGACCTATTTTGGGGGCGTCACAGTTTAACTTACGGTTTTGGGACATCCCAAAGTGAGAGCCCAATTTCAAATTTAATGTTCCAAATATCACTTTAACTAAGTTTTATCTTTACTATTAATTATCAACTTTTGTTTTTAGAAATACTTTCAAAAGTAAAGTCTCAGTTCAAGAGTGTATATTTTCTCTTTGTTAGTGCTGCCTGGTGGCAAAAATTTATGAAACACCAAAACAACGTAATACTAATGCTACGTTTGGATTGAAGTAATGAAGGTAGGAATAGAATGACTCATTCCTATGGAATTAAAAAAAAAATGTGTTTGGTTGCGATTGGAATTGATTGAACCATTCTTAATTCTCCTAAATTTATGAATTTTATTCTTTGGAGGAGTGAGAATATGGAATAACTTATTCAATCCAAACGTAGCATAAGAGAATAGACAATACCTTCGTTTCCTCTGCAGGCACAGAACATTTGATGGCAATCCAATATTGTGTCATTTTTCAGCCTGTATACATGAACAAAATGTATCAGTAATTTACACAAAGGAATTTACTAAAATGTGAAAGAGCCTTTCAAATAGTATGATTGGGCACTGTGAGCACACTTCAAATCTCCATCTCTCTCCCCCCCCACCCCACCCCACCCCACCCCACCCCACCCCACCCCACCCCATACCCTACCCCCTACCCCCTACCCACCCAAAAAAAAAACCTTTCCTCCTAATGTAATAGGGATGACTTTGAAATGTAGGGAAGGTATTTGACTACTTCAATTTGATAAAGTTAGCTATCAAGCTGGTCCATGTAAGAAAAGGATTGGGAACAAGAAGTAGTTCAGGAGACTTGAAAAAATCCCAGTCTCCCAATTTAATATGTTCTTCCTTCTAGGTTCCCAATATAGTCTTCATTCTAGGTTCCCCTTCTAGGTTACTGCATGGTATTTAGCCTAACGGTATGACTCGCCCCATGGTTTTCATGAGGTCAAAGGTTCGATCCTTGGTGGCAGCAAGTCAGCAAGGAGGGTGTGATTTTTGATGTTTCAGGTGAAGATAGGTGATGAAAATTATCTTCGTCCTGGGTGCGAAGAGGAATTTAGAATCATAATTATGATTATGAGTTATTCATATGATTATGGACAGGAATTGTTGATTGATGTTATAGGAATAAAACATTATTGGTGGACTTTTAACATGGAGAAGATAATAGACCTGATGGTCTATTTGACTCTTCTAATGGATTGTTCGTTCCGCTGCAACTATGGTTGAAAATTTTTATCATCTACCATATGTTCTAAATCTCTGATTTATTACTGATGAAGACTATTGATGATGTAAATTATCTTTAGTCGTGATATTCTTTACTGGGGTAGTTGTGCTCAACCATTTTGCTTCACAATTCCTTTCAGGTAATAAGAGTGTAGCTGGGTCAAACGGGGATAACAGGAGAATAGAACGGTGGTCTATAGCTGTTGAGGTTCTCCCTAAATAGTATGTAAATAATTTTATTGAGAACTTTAAATAAGTGTGTCGTATTGTATACGTCATTTGATATTTAATTTTGGTGAACCAAATAGGGTGAGGCGAACCCAACTTTGGAAGGGTGTTTTGTCACTATCATACAAGATGTCTAATGACATAAAACCTCGTGTTATCATAAGACAGGGTTGGGCACATCCACTTGCTGAGTATATATACGAGCACTAGCTATATGATCTTGGAGTTTGGTTGAAACATAATGTTCAATTGTAGACGGTGGAGATAGTTATATGTCAAGAGAAAACTCACCATTGGAAGGAATATGATAGTAATCTTCTCGTTTTTCTTTGGGGTCTATTGGGTCAACCAAGGATAATTCTCTGGACATATGATATTTATCATAACTTAGATTCATGGCATCCTATGTACGAAGGTTTCCTTGAGCACTTCTCAAAGATTGTAATTCCTAAAACAGTTTTTGACTGTACTTTTATGTAAAGTACCATTGTAAGGTTGTGGTCGAGGCACCATTAGAGTTACATACATTTGTATTAAAACTCACAGTTTAACTGTGGTCGTATTCTGTACGACAGTTCAACAGTTGTATAAATGAAGTTTGTATTTGATTTTTATAGTTTGATATCTGGCGACTCAGAATGGGTCGTGTGGACCTATTTTGGGGGCGTCACAAATCGAATATTCCCCAACAAAATGAATATTTTATGACAACTTGCTTACTTTGTAAAATTTGTACATACCACCCATAACTATAATATTTATTAAATTATCACTTTACTATTTAGAATAATACTTAGAAAAAATTAAATCTTTATTCATAAAAAATGAATTGGGGTCTTACAGTATTTAATATCCAATATCTTTTGCATGTTTTTATAATTCATAACCATAAAAATTAAATTCAAGGATAACCTAACACAAAAATATCAAAGTTCCAACAAATTCACTAAATAAAATATATATAACAAAAAATCTAAAACGAAATTGGTAGCTAGGGTAGGCTTGGATGATGGATTCCCATAATGCGTAGACCGGAACATAACTATAAGTTTGATTTAATTTGAATTTGAGATTTGAACCGAATTATTATGATTCACATTTTAAGTTAATTTCGTTTGTATACCTACTTCTATATATATATATATATGTATATATATATATGGAACAAGGATCAAGTGTATATTTCTTATCTTACTCACCCGTGTTCACTCTCCTTTGGCGACGGACCCAGCGACGATTTCGGTCATACAACCGTCGTCTATACTTTTAGCGACAGACAACATATAGCGTCGCTAAAAGTATAAACGACGGCTGTATGACCGAACCGTCGTCGGGTCTGTCGCTAAAAGGGGTTAGCACGGATGAATAAGATAAGGGGTATGCACTTGATCCGGACCGTGTGTGTGTATATATATATATATATATGGGATCCCTTCCATAGCAGCCGGTTGCTACGAGAACTGTGCAACACCCCCTTTTTGGACCGTTGATCAACTTATTGGAAGGCTTAGATTGAATGCCATAATTGCCCAGCCGACACAAGCTTTACCGGTTTTTATTTTAATATATTGCATTGCATGGTCAACTGTTGTCATTTTAATATTAAAATACTCCAGTCGGCACAGCTTGTACCGGCCGAGTATAATTTTTTTTTTTTTACGTATTTTTCCATTTTATGGGATGACTCAGCACATTAAAAAAATAAAAAAAAATACTCCAACCGTCACAACTTGTACCGGCCGAATATTCTTTTTTTTTTTGCGGCTGGAGCAACTCACTCCTATTCTCATTATAACACTCTTGTTCTCATTATAATATTAATTAATTAATATTCATTTGCCTTCACTAATATTTATAATATTGTTTGTAAAATATTATTATTATAATATTGTTTACCGCTACACTCATGAAGGCAAATGAATATTAATATTTTATAATATTAATATTAATACAATATTTTATAATATTAATATTAATACTAGTATTAAATATTAATACTAATATTACTAAATATTATAATATTATTACAAAAATATTAATACTTATAATATTAAGTATTAATATTATTACAAAATATTAATAATTATAATACTTAAAATATAATATAATATTATTACAAAAAATTTTAATACTTAGTAATATAAAATATTAATTACTCCAAACAATATTATAAATTACTCCAAACAATATTATAAATATTAATTACTCCAAACAATTTTATAAACCTGTAAAAATTAATTACTCCAAACAATATTATAAATATTAGTGTAGGCAAATATTATAAAATATTAATTACTCCAAACAATATTATAAATATTAGTGAATGTTGATGAATATTAATTAATTAATATTATAATGAGAACAAGAGTGTTATAATGAGAATAGGAGTGAGTTGCTCCAGCCGCAAAAAAAAAAAAGAATACCCGGCCGGTACAAGTTGTGCCGGCTGTAGTATTTTTTTTATTTCTTTAATGTGATTTTAATGTGCTGAGTCATCCCATAAAATGGAGAAATGCGTAAAAAAAATTATACTCGGCCGGTACAAGCTGTGCCGGCTGGAGTATTTTAATATTAAAATGACAACAGTTGACCATGCAATGCAATATATTAAAATAAAAGCCGGTAAAGCTTGTGTCGGCTGGGCAATTATGACATTCAATCTAAGCCTTCCAATAAGTTGATCAACGGTCCAAAAAGGGGTGTTGCACAGTTCTCGTAGCAACCGGCTGCTATGGAAGGGATCCCTATATATATATATATATATATATATATATATATATATATATATATATATATATGGGGTTCCATCCACAGCAACCGGTTGTTGTGAAGCAACCCCTTTTTTGGCCTGTTGAAATTTCGGCTGGACCAAAAAAAATAAATCAACGGACCAAAAAAAGAATTGCTCCACAGTAACCGATTGCTGTGGATGGAACCCCTATATATAAAAGTAGGGTTATATATATACACAATGTAGTATACGAGCCTATGGCGACGGTCCAACCGTTGTCATAAGCTAAAATACTTATGACGACGGTTGAATCGTTGTCATAACCCAAAAAAATTGTCATTATAGACGACTATATATTGCACAACTGTGTAGATAAATTTTTCCCATATAAGGATATTTTAATTAGTAGGGCTTGTTTATAATGAAAGAAAGCTATAAAGCCAATGTTGAGCTCAAATTTAATGTCTCATGTATCTCATATAACTATTGTCTCACTATTTTTTTGGTTCTCATCTTCCGGTACTCAGTAACCATTAGAATCCGATTAATCTTAATACCGTTTTCTCCATTCACAAGACTAATTCTAAACCTTGCTTAAATGGGTATCAAACTCCTTTCACTCGGCCTAATGGATGTTGATTTATATCTATTCTCACTTCACTTCATGTAATTTTACGAGATGTTATTTTATTTACTTATTTTTTATTTGACAAAAAAGCAAACAACGCAAATGAAATTAAAATTTTATTCAGCATTGTTGAACATTTTTTTACATTATATTTTTGCATTATTCTTAATATTAACTTGGTTGAATGACACTTTTAACCCTCCAAATTATCACTCCTAAAGTTAATTTTTTGTCAATCCTTTTTTTTACCCGACCCAATTTGACCAACGTCGACAGGCATATGACAAGGACACGTAGTGAAAATTCTCTTTGATTTGGGTGCAAAAAACAGTTGTTTGATATGATTATGACTATTGAAGTTACAATTAATGAAAAAACTATTGTTTGATATGATTATTGTCTATTTGACTCTCTTAATAAAATTTTCATTTCGCTACAGTTATATAATGATGACTTAGTGTGTCTGCAGTACTATACACAATATTGTAATAATTATAATTAATTTTTTATGTATTTTATTTTGTATTTTGACGATTCAAATTTAATTATATCAGACCAACGACTTGAATTGAACCATTTCTATTGTCTTGATCCACTTTTTTGAGATGGGGAACTTGCTATAAATTTATAATTGTTGATAAATTTTGTATTTTGATTTAATATTATTTGGCTGAGATTTTTTTAGGGATTTTATATTTTTATAATTTTTAAAAATAATTTTATAACATTTTCTTCTTATATAAATAAATGGGTAAATTTTTTAAGAGAATTGATATTTTATAATTTTTAAAATAATTTTATAAATGGATAAAATCTTATAAAAATATTAAATTTCATAATAAGAGCTCTGCGTTTTAACAAAAACAATAGAAGCCTGAAAGGTGACGTGTCAAAATTTATTAACCCTACACTACAAAAGTCCCAAAACCCCGCGTTAAATTTCTCCCCAGCTTGACCTCTCTTATTACGACTACTGTACCATGTACGGACAACCTCCACGCTTCCGCCGCGGTGGCGGCGGTCGTGGACCAGCAGCACCCCCTCAGCCTCAACCTCCGACGACGCCCCTCAATCCCAACTATTTTCAAAACCCTAATTTTTCCCCCCTCAATCAATTCGTCGCAAACCCCTTTCTAAACCCCGGCTTCCTCCCAGTTCAAAACCCCAACTTCCCAATTCAAAACCCTAATTTCCCAATTCAAAACGCTAATTTTCCTGTTCAAAATCCTAATTCTCGCCCAAGGCCCAATGAAGCTCTTGAAAGGATCGATAAAGCTGTCTCGAAGGCTCACCGCGATCTTCTGGCTGCTGGAGAAAGTGTATCCGCTTGGAAAGTCTGTCAGTCTGCGTTATTGATACTTAAAGCCGATTCATGGGATTCGTTAGGGTTTCAAATGCAACAGGTCCCCTCCCTGTACCGCCTTATAGTCACAGAAGGGAAGGTATATTCAAAAATAATACTACCTCATATTATTCTAATGATTTTCATCGTCAAATTGACCGTCTTAAAATTAATAATTGAGTGTACTTATTTAAATTTTTGGAATTACTAAAGTTGTGATTAGTTGCAGATTCTATGTACTCTAATTTTAAGAATAAGATATTTTCATTGTAAAAATGGTAAATTTGACCTTACAAAGTTAGCTTTGTCAAAAAGGGAGTATATCATTGGTAACTTAAGCATGGGTTTTAATAACGTGTTAGACTTTTTGAGCATAATGAATGTGATTGATAAAATAAACATTAAATGGAGGTCTTGAATTTATTGTAATGGAAAGTATATACATTAGAATCAAACTTCTAGTACATCTTACTCAGCAGTTGAGGATAAAACTGCAGCCAGCTGCTGTGAAAAATCTAATTTCTTACACCTTGTCTTGAAGTTTTAATTTGGAAATAAAAGAAATGAAGGAAGTGTGTCTTGGAGTTTTTTTGGTAGAAGAGAAATCTAAATGAAGGGGCGTTTTTTAAGTTACAAGTGTTTTTTTGGCTGAATATTTTCTTCTCACTTTTGAGAAGAAAGTTTGAGAAAAGAAAATGCGTCTTTCTCTTATCTTCCTTTCTCTTCTCTTCTTTTTTATGCAATTATGTTTAATAGGATAGGACTATTATCTATGTAAATACCTATTGATTTTTGATTTTATTTATTTTTTATGTTTTATTATTGCAAAGGGGAGTGTGGTATTAAATAGTACTCATTTTTCCCTTTTGCGGTATCAAATACCCTCAGAACTAAAAATGTAGTCTTTGGACTAATTAAGGATTAAAAAGTGCTTAAATGTGTTAAAATAGTATAAATAAGTACAAGTGATCCAGTCCCATTCATCATTATTGCAAACAAACATAGCCTCAGAATTAGTTAGAGAAGTAGGATAAGTTTGAGTAATTATCATATAAGCATACTGCAATTTGCATCATTAAGATTGACTTGGTTTGCTGGTTCTCTTTCAATAACTTGAAATGAAAGGTAACAAAAAAGATCAAACCTTTTTCTTATTTTTTCTTCTTCTTTTTTTCATTGTTCTTTTGTTCTTTATTTTATTGTTTTTAGAACTAAATTGATGCTTTATATTGGATATGATTCTAAATTGGTCTTTTAAATATCTTATTTAATGTTGTTTCATTTTGTTTTATTAGATTAATGCATTTATCCACTGCTTTGTTGGTGTTCGGAGGATAACTTCATTGTATGATTTGGAAGTGGCAATTTGCAAGAACGAGGGTGTTGAGCGGTTTGACGAGCTTTATTTGGGCCCTTTGTTACGACACCCACTTGTCATGCATTATTTTGTCTCAACTTCTGATATTAGGGATGTGTTCAAGATTACAACTGATGATATAATTTCTTACCTTTCTTCATTCGTTAAAAAAAAGAAAGGTAAAGAAGTTAAGGCTGATGAATTATTGGATTTTATTGCGAAGAAGAAATCAGTTAGTGGCAGGGAATTGCTTAGCATACGGATTCAGAGTTTAGGGTATGTATTGCATTCTGCTCCTACAATTATGATTGAAAGGCCCCAAGGTTTATAGTTAATACATATATATATATATATATATATATATGAAAGTCAAATTTCTAATTCTTGTATGTTGGGTGAATAGTTTATTATGTGTACTAAAAATTGTAAAAATAAATTATTAATTTACAATTTAATTGCGGGTGTTATTTAAATTTTTATAACTAAAACTGAGCCAGCATAAAGAATTTATATGATATATTGAGATTGATATACTTATGTCTTTGTGACATATTGAGTAAGAAATAGATTAGGTAGGTAACATGATGTGCATACACATTTATAGTAATCATTTATGTTGAATCATCTTTCAAAATCAGTCGAGTTTCTTGATATATATTCCCTCCGTCCCTCAAAAACTGGCTTAGATTGACCTTTTTGATCAAATTAACCAATTTTAGAATTAAAAATTAGGCATATTTATTTTTATTTTAAAACTCATGGAAATTGGAAGTAGTTGTAAATTTGATGTAGTTTCTTATGGGTATAGTTATTGCACCTATATCTAAAAGAAATAGTATAAATTTTGATTACAAAAATGGTCAATTTGACTTGAAAGAACTAAGCCAGTTTTCAAGGGACGGAGGGAGTACTATCTTTTGGCATGCAATCCAGCATAGTTTTTTCTTTAAGATCATGAGGACACTCAAATTACTATTGTAAACTGTCACAGCTGCAGAGTGCAAGCCTTTTAGATGTTGCTTTTCAATTGAATTAAATGAATTGTTGGTTTATAGGATGCATATTTCTCAACTCCGCCAAGCATGGAGCTTAGAGAATGCCGCTGTAAAAAAATATTTAGGGGACATGAATTTACCATCCGGTAAAATGGGTAAAAGGAACAGGAAGCGTCCTCTTTTCTCCTCAGTGAAAAAGCAGCTGGATGAGCATTTTGGTGCTATAACACAGCGTGTCAGTTCGTTTACTTCTGCACATGAGGAATTTTGTGGAAAGCACATGAGATTTAGTTCATCAAGTTCTGAAGATGTTAGCGATACTTCTTGTGACGATGAAGGTAACAAGGATGAAAATGATACGCAGAATCAATACAAGCTTCCATCACAAAATATAAGTAGTGCGGACCGTGTTGGTAGCTGTCCTTACCCATCGGTTACTGAGGAAATGACAAGACTTGGGTTAAAAAATGAAACGGATCCTAGACCCTCTCCTCCTGCTAGTGGCACCCTAAAAGGCAATAAGCACAGCAGCATGGCATCTAAGAGAAAGAGAAAATCTGAAAATTTAAGTTGCAACATGTCCGTCCCACATAAATTGTCGAAAAGAGACGTGGTTGAAGCAGATCTTTTGGTTAAAAGTAAGAAAGAACAAAATAATGTAGATCTTTCACTGGACATTGATTCTATCAGGATGTTCATGATGACCTGGAAGGAGGCTTGTCGAGATAACAATGAGGCTGAGGTATGTGATGTGGCTGCTCTCACTAAAGTTGAGATGCATCTGATTGACATCTCACTATCATTTCTTAATTTTTTAATGACAATTTTTTGGTTGTCGTTGATTTTTCTAATGCATCAAGTTATCTTCTTAACTATATAGATTAATAGAAATGGCAGTCTGTCATATTCAGATTCCTTTACATTGTTAATTACAAATGCTCAATTGAACTTGAAAACTGTTGATAGGCGAAGCATATTGATGCATGCCCTTTAATTTGTTGCATACAATGCATTTCTGTCCAACTCTTAGAAAGTTTTATAATTACCATGTTTTTACTGTACCAAAGACACTGTACTCTACCAAGCAAGTGAATCATGATCATAGTTATTAAGGCGCATTTTAGGAGCAAATTGCCTCCCAGAGCCTAGGCGCATATTGCCTCCTAGAGCCTAGGCTTGAGGAGCATGCTCAAGGCGCGTGCCTTTAGGAAATGAGGAGCAACATATGAAATAAAGTGAGTTATTAAATTCAATGGCATTCATCAATTACTTGGACATTATAGGTAACAATACTAAAAAACAATTTTTTTACCTATCTACATTAAATACTAACATATGGAACCCATCTATTTAAAGCATATAAACTAAAAACATAAGTTAAGAAAATGCCCATTTAAAATAGACTATCTTTGAATGCACCAAAAGAGAGAAAGTACAAGGAGAACTAAATTTCATATTCATTTAAAAAATCTGTCTCCCATAAAAGACGAAGGAGGAGAAGACTTATTCTCACACTCTAGGAATGGTGCTCCCTGTTTTTATTATCATGGAAAGATTTATCTAAAAAACTATCATTAATGGATGATTTGGAACTTCTCAGTGGGGTACAATTTGACTATTCCATGCAGGCAATAGAGCATTCATTTATTCAGCTTGTTAATAGACTCTCTCTGTATATGTTAATATATACACACTGAAGTGGTTACCTCCATTTGTCTAGCTCACAATTGTTCTTGCCTATTACTGTTATTTAGTGGGCTCCCTATGAATAGATTTTACTACACTATTGCACTTTTGTGTTCCTGGAAATTCTTTATCCCATTGGACCGATTACTTGACCCAATTAAGTATATTCTAAAGTAGGACATGAATAATACCAAGGCAGACTGTGTGATTTCTGTGTGAAAATTGGACAATTGGAGTATTGGATGTGTATAGGTACTAGTATGTTTGTATTGGTTCACCTCTGTTTTCAGGGATTAAAAATCGATGCCTAAAGTTTAGACCCAATTCATTTTACACAGTTGTCCCCTAAAGTTTGTTGACAACATTTAGTTGTTTGCATATAAAACTGAGATAGAGTGAGAATATCTGAACACACTAAGTGTGATCGCCCAAGTTACGGTACTAGGGATTGTTTTCGTAACACTGCTGTTTTGAGTGGCATATTGGAGCAATGTTTGGGACTTGGGAGATTCGATTGGGAAATCTGACGGTCAAAGATCTATTCGCCGCAATGTGCATGGGGAATAACAGCAGAAAATGATGAAATAGATGGGGTTTCTTCTCTGAGAGCTTCATTGGGATTATCTGAAACAGATGAGAAAATATCTAGTCAGAGGGAACACATTTTCTTTTCAAAAGATGGAGGAATGAGGGTGAAAGTGACCATTTGCATATTATGGAGAGAAAAATGAAAGGGCCAAACTTTAGGGGGGCAGATTTTTCATTAATTTTTTTCTTTATATAGTTACATATTTTCACTTTTTTTGCTTTAGTGTTGAAAAGAACCTAATGTTATTGATTATCTGACTGTTTCTTAGTACCATCTTCTGTTACCCTAAATGCACAATATTGGTGCATGTCTGACAGAAGCTACTTAAAGGATGAAACCATAGATAGATTAGCTCCCCTCACGGCTCACACATTAGTGGATTGTGCAAAATATTCTCTTAGGCTATGGAATGAAAATTTTGAGTTCAAGTTTGTTGAAACTACTTGACGAATGAAGCCTGAGATTAGGCATGTTTCTCATTTACCCCCTCGCGGTACCGGGATTAAGAAACTAAATGAAAATTTTGGGTTCAAGGTTGTTGAAACTACTTGATGGATGAAGCTTGAGATTAGGCATACATCTCATTCACCCCTTGCAGTACCTGAATTAAGAAACTGACAGTGGTCATTTGGCACTATTTCTTCATGAATTTTGGTTAATCCTTTACAATTAGGGCATCCATAAACATAACCTGGTATGTAAACGTGTCTCATTTTCCCTTCCTCTGATCCTCTATTTTCAGACCCGGACCGGCCGGTTCAACCGGGAACCGGTTCTATGTCCGGTCTGGTTTAGCCCGGTTGAATCGGTTTGGTCAAAATCCAGATTGAACCGATAAGACTGGTTAAGTTGACTTGGTAACTCGTTTTTTATTATTTTTTGCACCAATTTTTTCTAATATTATTATATTAACCACTTTTAGTACTTTATTATGTTTTAGTTCATAAAAAGACATTGTTCTAATCAAAAGACAGTAAGAAATGAAATAATTGTATAAATTTGTCTCAGGATTAATGTTTTTTAATGCCAAGCATCTTTTCTTATTAAACATTTATTTAAATCAAGGGGTTCCCAAGGGTTTTGCGAAAATCAAAGTTTCCACTATATGTTTGATTCCACTGTCAAGTGCTTGAGCTACTTAATAAGTTTTACTCATATAATTTTCCGGCTGAAGGAATTTATTCTGTCATATGATCATCTGTTGTGCATGTGTCCCTACCTCCTTGTTTACATGTTAACTCTTCCATTTATGTTTCTGAAAATATTGCGTGGTAAGATTCTGAATCTAGTAAAGTTTGTTGAAGGTAAAATTCTTGTTTTTTGTATTTGTATATTTTCATCTCTTTTAGCTTTGCCATGTATTTGTAGTATGTCATTCTGAAGCTAAATCTCAGTATTTTTCCTTGAACGTGTAGGTTTTGGATAGGATGATTCAATTCCACAAGCCAAAGAAAATAAAGAAAGTGAAAGCAATGTTTTCATCATACCCATGTGTTGGATTGCTAAATGTTGCAGTAAGTTGATTGTGGTAATATTTTTTATTTTTGTAAATTTTGTTGAATGTCCCTCCCTATGTGCTTATGACGAAGTGTCTATCTTTGGAGGGCCTCATTTGAGTTGGACAGGCACATCCCACCAGTGTTACTCTCTCTGTAGTGCCTTATATTTGTGTTGGATAGGCGCATCCCACCACCGAGTCACGTGTAGGATATGTTAAGAACTATAGGATGTATTTTCTTGTAATTTAATTTTTTGAGATTTTGGGACATGCTGTTGCACAAGGATGAAGGTTCTACATGGTCGATGTCATCTTTATGGATAAAAAAAGGAGGGTTTAATAAGGTTTTATTGGTTCCCTAGCTCGAGATTTTGTATGAAGTCTACCATCTTTTAGGTTCAAGGTGGTTTACTCCAGATTTGCAGTATTCTTAGTGCATATGATGCAGAATGGTCCAAGAAGATTAAAAATTATTTGTTAATAATTTTGTATTGCTGTTTAGAGATAAATTTATTGTAATCAATATATATCTTTTAATTATATTAGGTAGTAATTAGTAAATCTCCTAATTATAGTAGATATTAATTAATAGTTTGTTTACGGTAGGTAGTTGGTAGCAATTAGGACTTTATTTCCTTAATTAGTATTATCTGGTCTCCAATTCTTAGGTTTTCTATGCAAGTAATCTAATCCCCACAAGTTACTGAGAGATGAATATATTATGATTGTGAGTTTAAAGCTTTGTGATTTATGATGTGTTTCATTACGAATTTCATGCAAGGATAGGTTTTGTGCTCTTTGCTATCGTGTCATACATCCGCATATAGGTTCTGCCATTCTGCATTATGGTGTTCGAGGGTTGTCTAGGGTGTAGCTAGTCTTGGTGCATAATGTAGCATTTGTTGCTGATGTGCTATATATTTGTGCTTTTGGTGTTCACGGGATTGCCACTTTTAGTTGTTCATGGTGATTTTACTTGTGAAAACAATAAAAAATAAAACATTTTCCCATCACAACCCTGTGTGACCCAGTAACTGGCTTCCTTCTCTTGGCTTCTTGCATGCAGAGGCAGGGGAAATAATATTCATATGTGTTGATGGGAGAGTCCAACTACTTCGCATTTATAGAGTCCTTGATTTCAAATTTTATCTATCACATGTAACATTACTCTCCATCCATGTTACATATTAGTAGTTTGCAAGGAGGATGGGATAGGACAGATCCGATTGCTAATGGCTTTCGGGTGGCAACTGAGTTGATAATGGTTGCATTACCAATAATGTGGTAATTGTCGTAATCCCGTTTTACTCCGACTTTGGTGATTGGCTTTACCACATAAAATTAATCATTGATGGTTACTAGTTAGTAAGTGTCATATTAAGGAACCAAATTTGCAAATGACCATTTGTAAAAAATGTCCATTATTTGTGTCCATCACTGCAGACAATATGAGGCGTATAAGTTTGGGATTTCAGGGGATCATCAACACATAAAGCTGAGTTTCACAACCAAATGCTTGTCATGTTAACTTGTGTTAAAGCGGTATTAACTTATTAAAATTTAGATGACTGTTCTATCCCCGTCCAATTAATTGGAATTCAGCTACATGTATCAATATCCTTTCTTTGTCTTGATCTATCTAGAGCAATATCTCGATTAAACTTTTATCTCCCCCCCCCAAACAACCACCAAAAAAGTAAATAAATAAAATAGAAACTCTAGTAAAACTCATCCTATCACGTGTTGCATTACGTGTATCAATTTTCTTTTGTAGTCTTGATCTATATAGGACCATAGTTCCATTATACTGCATCCTATCAATTATCATCTGTTCAGTATTTATTTCCGTATTGATCTTGAAATTTCCTTGCATTATTGTCAACTTGGACCATTACAACTTAGTGGCCGACTTTCTTATATGAAGAAGCCTCCTTTAGTTGTTCTGCTGGGTAGCTAGCAGCTGGCTTACTGTTAGTATCTCTACATACTACTTCCTTTCTTGCTTATTAAATTGTCTATTTCCTTATTTTATGAAAGAATTAAGAAAAAAACTATAAAAATAAGTTGGTAACTGAACAATGTTACTCAATTTTCATTTTGACAAGTATCAAATCGTGTAACTAACTTTAAAAAATTATTTCTATAGAATATAAATATAACTTATATTAACTATCTCTGCTTTCACATACATAAATTTAGACCTTGTTATACAATGTAAATATATTTGTTTCTATACTTGGGGTGCTTGCTGTTATTATCTGTTGTATTACTTCTTATTTATTTGAATATACTTAATTTAAAAACCATATTTGAATTTACTTCTCACATTTATTTTTCTGATAAGACTGTACGTGTGAGAAGAATTTTAATTAAGTTCCTTTCTATTGCAGGTCAAGTCAATTAAAAGTGGAATGTTTGATAGTATCAGTATGTATGACACTTTTCAAACTCTCACTCAGCAGGGTGTAGAAATCCCACTTTCAGAGAAGCCTATGGACAATGTAAGCATAGAGATTGAACCATCCGAAAAAAATGTTGTGGTTGCTATCGAGCAAAATTTGGCATGCCAACAAGGTGAGTTATGTATCTTTGCTAATGAAGTTTTGATGAAATTCTCTTCACATTTGTGTATTTGCCTTAAAATGCAGCAAACGTTTACTCTGTCCCCCATAAACACACACACACACACACCAACAACAACACACGCACACACACCCACCCCAACAACAACACACGCGCGTGCACACACACACACACACACATATATATATATATGTATATATATATAGAGAGAGAGAGGATAGGATGGCTGTGGTCACCAGCAGCCATCTCCATGTGGCCCCCTTATATTTTACGTTTTTTTCCTCTTTCAAATCACTGATTTCATAGTGGTATTTTTGTACTAAGCAAAATGACGTAGTTTTGGTGTAGTCACCAAAACCAGCTAGCACAACCAAGCTGGTTGTGGTGACCACAACCATCCTTTTCCCTATATATAGTATATACAATATGATATAAATTGAGCCTTTTTTCCTTGATCAATTGCTAAAAAGTATCCATTATTAAATAAGAATATATTGTCATATTTCCCCAAGACCCAAGTTATCAGAAAATAATGATGTTTTCCTCTCAAATTGGCCTAATTATGTTGTGTGCTGATGTTTTCAAAAAATAGTACGTGTCCACTTATCACGTACTGCCTGATACACTTTTAAGATAAATACCGTCCTTATTCTGTGACTCGAGCCTCTCAATTTTATGCATCTTATAAATTTTTCAGCTGTCACTACTGAAGATATTCTTGAGAAAGTTTCAACATATTTTGATGATGTTCTTGACACCCTGGGCAAAGGAAGTTCATCTCTAGAGAAAAAAATTATCTTTTTGAGGAAGCTTTGCAAGTGCGAATTTTTGGTTGCTGAGCAGTTTTCTGTTGAGGAGTTTCAGTCCCTTGGTTATGGGGAGTTTTTCACGTTCATAGAGAAACATATTAGCTTACTACCTCATGCACTTCAAAGGAGCTTGACTGGTGAGACGCATGAGAATATTTCTTTTGAGGCTTGCCTGCTTAAGCGTCAGTTGGATGTTATATTATTCCAAGCTTCAAACAGCTTACTCAAAAATGAGAATTTAAGTGAGGAGAAGATTTCGGAGTTGCTTGATAGGCAGTTCCCTTCAATATGTTTCAAATTAATGAGAAGTGGTTCCTTGAAAGATATTCAAGATATTGTGAAAGAGAACAAACACAATGAGTCTTCTAACTGTGTCTTATTCTCTGCAACTTTGTTTGGAAGAAGTTGTAGAGGATCCTTCTCAGATCACAATGTAGATAGTGCTGGGGTAGGCACTGTCATAGGGCACAACACTGGAGTCCTTGGCTCTGTTACTGCCAAGGATGCAATTGAGGCTTTAACTGCAGCTCCAATGTTGACGGACCTGGATTCATGGTCACATTGGGGACTTGTATTTTCTCCTTCTTTTGGTCCGCTTGTGGCATGGTTGTTGACTGAGGTAAATTCCAAAGATCTTGTGTGTTTGGTGACCAAGGGTGGCAAAGTAGTGCGGATTGATCATTCAGCTACCATGGATTCGTTTTTGGAAGCTTTCCTTCAGGGATCCTCTTTCGAAACAGCTGTGCAACTGTTGTCTTTGTTTGCATTATATGGTGGTGAATGTGATGTTCCATTGTCTCTATTAAAATGCCATGCATGTAAAGCTTTTGAAGTTATTATTAATAATTCCTTGGAAGATGAAGTAAACAATGATCAGAAGTTTGTCATGCATGGAAAGCCGGTTGGTAGAGGACATATGTTTGATGAAACTGCATCCAGTGCTGAGTACAAGAACAGAAGCGGATCTGATAAAAATGTGCGAATTGCATCATGGTTTATCCTAGAATGTCTCGATTATCTACCAGTGGAATTTCGAAGTTTTTCTGCAGAAATATTGCTTTCAGGGTTGCAATCTGTTGTAAAAGAAGCTCCTTCAGCCATTTTGAATGAATGCAGACAAAGGGAGCAGCGTTGCATGCTTCATGAAGTAGGATTATCACTTGGTATAATGGAGTGGATTAATGATTACCATACATTTCGTTTGACTAAAGCCCATGACTTAACCATGTTCTCTGGAAGTTCAGAGTGCAACACTAACACCGTACATACACAAAAGGCAGAAGACAAGTTTCCCTATTCTAAGGATGAAATGAGAGTCCCTGTTGTGGCAGATCGGCCTAATAAACAACATAAAGGAGTCTATACCATGAATCATAATATGGAGGTTTCTGTTGATAGTGCTCATGATTTGGAGCATTTTTCTGAATTTGATAAACATCAGAATCCAGCCATAGTCATTGAATCTATTAGGCGAGAAGAATTTGGTCTTGATCCAAGTCTTTTGCCTCTGGAAAGTAGCATGTTAAAGAAGCAACATGCTCGCTTAGGGAGAGCACTGCATTGTCTTTCACAAGAGTTGTACTCTCAGGATTCACATTTTCTTCTGGAGCTGGTAAATTAACTTCCTTTTGTTCTTAATATTTATTTCATAATTATTCTTGATAAGTATTGTTTTCCAATCATGCTGAAGCTCAATTGGCTGGAATGGCAACTTTTTGGTCCCATTTTCCTGCTCTGCAAATTGAGATTCATTTCTTCCTGCAGGTTTTGTACTTTCAAATCTGACCTAGTCACCTGGAAATATATCATAGTTTCCATATATATACTTTGCTTTAGATGTTTGCTTTCCCTAGGAGCAAGAACTTTCATAATTGTTGGACTTTCCATTTTTGTTTTTAAAGACGCAAAATGATTGTGATTACCGTAAAATCTCTCTCTGCCATATGTTTTCAGGTTCAGAATGCTGATGATAATGTCTATCCTGGATATGTGGAACCGACTCTAACATTCATTCTTTTGGAGGGATGCATTGTTGTTCTGAATAATGAGAGAGGCTTTTCTGCTGATAACATCAAGGCCCTTTGTGATGTTGGAAATTCAACCAAAAAGGAACCTACTGCTGGATATATTGGGAAGAAAGGCATTGGCTTCAAATCAGTATTTAGGGTATCGTAAATTCGATAATTCTGCAAGATTGTTCTATATTTTCTTTCTGGTAACTCTTATCTCTTTTTTTTTTCATATATAAACTGAAAATTCTTTCGAAAGCAATCAAAATGACATTAGTGACAAGTGAAGAAGAGAACATGTAAGGTTAAGCTAGAATGACTTTTTGTCAGGAAGTTATCCAGACGGTCATATCTATGGCATAATTTTTTTAACCTTCGAGTCAAACATGTCTCTATAGTCAATACCTTGCATTCTCAACTTCTCTATTCCAATGGCTATTCTTCTAATCATGGATTTCTAGATTTCTGTAGTATATCCAAAGAAAGCACCAGAGCTTCTTGGGTATCCAAGTACTAGCTGATTTAACAAAATTCATTTCCAGCTCCAGGATTCTAAATCTTGGTCTGGCATGTAACATTTCGGTCAAGACTGGCCAGTACAACAAGTATTACCCTGTGTTTTGGCTGGGACCATCCTGTGTTTTGATTTCTCCCTGGTGTGCTTTAGGTTCCACAGCTGCTGATGTGAAGTCATCACGGAAGAATCAAATTATGATATTTGTACAACACTAATGCTATAGTTTTACATTTGATTCAAATATCTTTGATGATTGATATCTTTCCTTGCATGTCAGATGTTTTTCCTTGCTAAATTTTAGGAAGAAGCTGGAGTAGTTGTCATTTTATGGATTGGTTTCTTTGCATGATTTATTACATGTGTTCAATCACGTTATCATTAAATTGCATGATCTTTTTTGCAGGTCTCTGATGCTCCAGAAATTCATTCGAATGGGTTTCATATCAAGTTTGACATAAGTGAAGGCCAGATTGGATTTGTATTACCTACTGTTGTGCCTCCTTGTGATGTTGACAAGTACAGCAGACTAGTTTGTTTGGATACTGATCAAATGGATAAAAATTGCTGGAACACATGCATTGTGCTTCCTTTTAGGTCGAAGTTTTCCGAAGCCTTGGCAATGGACAACATTGTATCTATGTTTTCAGATCTTCATCCATCGTTACTACTCTTTCTTCACCATCTTCAGTGTATCAAGTTTAGAAACATGCTCAATGATTCATTTGTTGTCATGAAGAAAGAAGTTGTTGCAGATGGTATCATAAAGGTTTCCCTTGGGAATGAGAAAATGACTTGGTTTGTAGTATCTGATAAACTGGTGGCTGATGCTGTTCGTCCTGACGTGAAGACGACAGAAATTTCCATAGCATTTACATTACATGATTTAGGTAGTGGGAATTACATCCCACATCTGGGACAACAGCCCGTCTTTGCTTATCTCCCTCTACGAACATATGGGATGAAATTTATTCTTCAAGGGTGATTTTATTCTTCCTTCTTCTAGAGAGGAAGTTGATGGAGATAATCCATGGAACCAGTGGTTATTGTCAGAGTTCCCTGGACTGTTTATTAGTGCAGAGAAATCTTTTTGTGCCCTTCCTTGTTTCAGAGAGAATCCAGGAAAGGCTATTGCAGCTTTTATGAGCTTTGTTCCTCTTGTTGGAGAAGTGCATGGTTTTTTCTCTAGTCTTCCTCGGATGATTATTTCTAAACTACGAAGGTCAAATTGTCTGGTTTTGGAAGGAGATAGTAATGAATGGGTTCCTCCGTGTAAGGTGCTAAGAAATTGGACTGAACAAGCTCGCACTCTTTTGCCTGATAGCTTGCTTCATGAACACCTTGGCCTTGGATTCTTGCACAGAGATACAATTCTATCAGATTCATTAGCAAGGGCATTGGGTATTGAGGAGTATGGACCCAAAATTTTACTTCAGGTTTTATCTTCCTTGTGTAGTACAGTGGATGGTCTGAAGTCAATGGGCCTTAGTTGGTTGTCTTCTTGGTTAAATGCTATTTATGTGACCTCCTTCCGCTCTGGGCAAGTTGTCCAAGATTTTGCAACTGAATCTGATATCTTAATCAAGCTTAGAAAAATACCTTTTGTTCCTTTAGCAGATGGTAAATATGGCTCACTGAATGAGGGCACAATTTGGTTACACTCTGATGCATTCAGTACTGCAATGGATAACGAGTATAGCCCTGAAACTTTCCCAAAATTGTATACTAACCTTCGAACTGTAAGTCCAGCTCTTTTTGCTGCAGCTACTGGTGCTGGTGTTTTATGCTTTGATGAGTCTACAGTAGAAAACATTACTAAAATGCTTTATCTAGTTGGTGTCCAGCAGTTATCTGCACATGAAATTGTAAAGGTGCACATCTTGCCGGCTATTTCAAGCGAAAGAAATTGTATGCGGGATAAGCATTTGATGATAGAATATCTGTCTTTTGTAATGTTCCACCTACAATCAAAGTGCCCCAACTGTTCTGCAGAAAGAGTGCAGATAGTCTCAGAATTGCATAGTAAAGCTCATATTTTGACCAATCATGGCTACAAACGACCTGTTGAAGTCGCAATCCATTTCAGTAAAGATTTTGGGAATCCTATTGATATGAATAAGTTGATTGATGGCGTAGATATGACTTGGCATGAAGTTGACAACAGTTATTTGAAACATCCAATCTCCAAATCAGTATCTGGTGGAATGTTTAAGTGGAGAAACTTTTTCCAGGAATTAGGAGTGACTGATTTTGTGCAAATTGTTGAGATTGAGAAGAGTGTCTCTGGTATATCTCATGTTCTTAACAATATGATGTCGGATAGAGATATGATTTCCTCTGATTCTATTGCCAAAGATTGGGAATCTCAAGAATTATTTCATTTGCTATCACAATTGTCCTCAAAAGGTGACCAGAAGAAGTGCAAGTATCTCTTGGAGGTTATTGATACATTATGGGATGAGTGCTTCAGTGATAAGGTTACTGGTTACTGCATTACCAACTCCTCTGTGGAAAAGATTCCTTTCAAGTCCTCATTGATAAACGCTCTGCATGATGTTCGGTGGATAGCGTCAAGTATGGATGAGGAGCTTCATTATCCTAAAGATTTATTCCACGAGTGCGAAGCAGTGCAATCAATTTTGGGTGTTGCTGCGCCCTATGCTGTTCCAAAGGTGAAGAGTGAGAAATTGTTAAATGATATAGGTTTCAAGATTCGTGTTACCCTTGATGACATTTTATCTGCTATTCAAGTATGGAGAATAGCTCAAATTCCTTTCATGGCTAGCATATCTCAAATGTCCAAATTATACATGTACATTTCTAAAGAAATGGCTACTTCAAACAGAAAAATAAAGGATAATTTAACTTCTGGAGCTTTCATATTTGTCCCATATTCATATGGTTCCACTTCCGAGGATGTTGTATCTGGTGCTTTTTTGTCTCCTCAGGATGTGTATTGGCATGAAATAACTGGTTCAATGGACCACATGAAGGGAATATGTCCTTCTGGTGGCCCTGATAGGACCCATATTCCTTACAGCAAAATGCTATACCACATTTATCCAGGCCTTCACGATTTCTTTGTGAATGAGTGTGGAGTAAATGAGATCCCCCCTTTCCGTAACTACCTCGAGATTTTGCTGCAGCTGTCGACTGTTGCTTTACCTTCACAGGCAGCTAAGGTCTTTTTCCAAGTTCTTCTACTGTGGACTGATGGACTAAAATCTGGCAAGCTAAGTTCTGAAGATACTGAATATTTTAAGGAGAGTCTTCTAAAAAAGGATTTTACGGTGCTTCCAACTGCATTAGATAGATGGGTCTCTTTGCACCCATCATTTGGTTTTGTGTATTGGAGTGATGATGAGAAGTTGAGAAAGGAATTTAAGGATTCTGACAATGTTGAATTTCTTTACTTTGGACAACTAAGTGATGAAGAAAAAGAGACACTTCAGGAGAAAATTTCTGTTCTAATAAGACAATTAGGAATTCATGCTCTTTCAGGGGTTGTAACTCGTGAAGCAATTTATTATGGTCCGGCAGAATCTGGTTTTAAAACTTCTTTGGTAAACTGGGCTCTTCCTTATGCTCAGCGTTACATCTACAAAGCATACCCTGATACATATTCTCAACGGAAGCAGTCTGGATTTGAGAACATCTTCCAAATGCGAATTGTTGTTGTCGAAAAGTTGTATTACAGAAATGTTATAAAGAGATCTGAAATATCATCAAAAAAGCGACATGGATGTAGCTGTCTTCTTCAGGGCAATGTCTTGTATTCCACTCAGGAATCAGATTCTCACTCAATTTTTATGGAGCTTTCCCGTCTATTAGTAGACTGGGAATCCTGAACTACACTTGGCAAATTTTCTTCACATGATCACCACCATGGCAGAATCTGGTTCTACTGAAGTGCAGACAGAATTTTTCATTTTGAATAGCCAGAAAGTGCCGAAGCTCCCTGAAGAAGAATCAGCTTGGACACTTGCATCTGTGTCGGCATCAGCAGAAAATGACGATACGCTAATGAGAAGTGTTGCAACATTGATTGATGAGCCAAACCAATTAAAGTCTAAAAGGAGATTTGTAGTCAACTCAAACTGGCCACCTGCCGACTGGAAAACTGCACCTGGTTTTGGTTCTGCCTTTGCAAATGGATTGATGACACAACCAAGCAGTAACATGAAGTTGAGAAAGAGGGAGAATGCTAAAGAAATTGTAGGCAATATAAATTATAAAACTATGGTTGAGGCTAATTCTGATTGGACCATAGAAGATGACCCAGCTGCAACTCCAACAGTAATTTTGAAAGATTCTGAATCTCTGGAAGATCAATCTGATTATGCAATCAATATGGCCGACTCTGGTAAGAATATTGTATTTGATTCTGTTGATGTAGTCGTTGCAACTGATGGCCCAAGCACCAGTTCATCTATTTCTAGTGAGCGAGATCAACTTTCCTACGGCACTGCCAATGCACAGCAGGCATTGTTAACTGGGAGACTGGGAGAGTTTGTAGCTTTTAAATACTTTTCTGGGAAAGTTGGCCAGACATTTGTAAATTGGATCAATGAAACATATGAGACAGGGTTGCCCTATGATATTGTCATAGGAGATGAGGGACTGAGCAGGGAGTACATAGAAGTAAAAGCAACCATATCTGCTAGGAAAGACTGGTTCAATATATCTGCTAGGGAGTGGCAATTTGCAGTTGAGAAAGGTGAATTGTATAGTATTGCACGCGTTGCTTTGCAATGTAACAATGCGGCCAAGGTCACAATATACAAAAATCCAGCAAGACTATGCCAGCTAGGCCAGCTGCAGTTGGCTGTTATGATACCTAAGCAACAGCAGGACTTTTGAATTGACCTGACTATTTAATTAGAAACGGGGGTTTATTTGGTGTACACAGTCGGATGATTGGAATATATATGGCGGAACATTTGCCATATTGTGAAGTATTTTGTTGCACGGATGAACTAATTGCAAGCTCATCGTTCAGGCTGGGATTCTCGGGTCCTTGAAGAACTCATAAGAGCCCTGGGAAAGGATACAAGAATGTTAGTAAATAAGTATGGGTCGTAATATTTGTTAGAAAGTAGAAACATTATCTGGAGATGCAAGCCTGACTTTAACTTTTATAGCAATAGAAATTCTTTGAAATCGTAGCATGCCTACAAAGTCCATGTGTAATTTTACATTCTTTTTCTGTACTATTTTTTTGTTGCAACTGTTCATAGGTTGGTTGTTCCCAAGTAGATTGTTATATACTTTTACTTTTTTGTCAAGTAAAAAGATAACTACTAATGTTTTCTTCTTCTTTACTTTTTTGTACGTTTCAAAATTTTCTTCGTAAAATGTGACCATTTAATGTCATTGTTAGATTGAGTTGCAAGATGAACTGCGACGATGCATTTTGGGTAATAGAGCATTTTGCAAGATATTTTTATTTTTATTTTTTTGACTCCCAAACAACTAATGTGATTTATTGGAACTGGGATTTTGATACAGAGAATGTCTGGTTTTACATGTATTCAAATAACACTTAAATCACTAAATTTTGTAAAAATTTCAGTTTCAATAAATCATATTAATTATTTAGAAGTCAAAAAAAAAATGAAAATGCCGGTCGCCCAAGACTTATTGTTCAGTAAAACTCTAAAGAAAGGCACAAATATCATTAGTGAATGATAAAACTATATTTGGAATCCCTCGGCTGAACCCAAAATGGTAACCGTGAAGAAGGATATTAGCTGGTGCTGCTATCTGTACCACTTTCTCAACAATTCCAAAGCTGAAAAAAGGAACCAATTTCCGAACAAAAAATGTATTCCAGTGGGGGAGAAAGCAGAGCATTTTGGATGACCAAAACATTAATTACTGAATTCAAATGCTGGAGGATGTAAATATGGTACACCGGAGCAAATACTAGTTGTACAGCGAAAAATTGACTACTACACAATCAGCAAAACAATTTCCAACTATCATTTACATTACATCCTTTAACGTGAGAAAAATAAAATAAAATAATTGTTTCTACCTGCTTTTGATAACTTACAAAAACCATTTTACCAACCTCCAAGAAAAGGGTTATATTTCTTTGAGCAGGAACTCCTTTTACTGGACTTTTGGCTTTTCAATCTTCACGTAAGGGAAAAGTCTCATGAAGTGCTTAAACTTTGGATTCCATCCCCGTTGCTCAGCACGACAGAACATTAACAATGTGTTTGCATAATATGAATTGAACCCCATCAATACATGCCACAAAGCATGACCTTGTGGATTGGCATACCACCGAGAAATGTCCTTGCAGAATACACGATCACAAAACCAACACAAACTCCCTAGCAATAAGGTGACCACATATAATTTTGCAAGCCGCTTAGCAGATCTATTTCCTGTGTAAATGTAATATTTGTACATCCTAGGGATGCAAAGAAGACAGAGAACCACATAATGCACCTTAAAGCCGATTCCAAAACGGATCTGTGAATGCACAACTGCAAATACTGCACCATATAGGAACAAAAAGGTGGGCATTGTACTCCGATAATGCCAATCTGGAGAGTAGAGTATGTAGATATATAGGAGCATTTCCCAAACCACTGGTGTTTCATCACCTTGCTTGCTGCCTGAAAATAGATTTAAGATTGTCACTCATGGACCACAATGATAACATATTTTTTGATAATCTTGACCCCTCAAGAGTGGAGGAGTATTTTATTCACTTTCAGAAGGACCATCATACATGATATAAATTAACCAATTCTTTCTGATAAGTGCATAACTATGAAGTAACCATTAATCATCACACTGACTACCTAGCTATTGAAGTAATACAGTGCAACGGCACCCAAGGCCTCGATGGACATTCTCAAAATTAAATTAAAAAAATCAGAAACTTCAAGCTAAAAATTGTTATAACATACTCGTCTCTGGCACAAGTATTCTTAGTTTAGAGAAAGAATGTATTAGTAGACATTTTGCTAACATTTGGATTAATTTACAACAATTATTTTTAGAAAAAAAGAGGAAGAGAGTGTCAGACCGGTAGATTAAAATAAAAGGGACATCTATATAGTTAGAAATTAGTTAAAATAAAGTGATAACGTCAAGGTAAAATATGAACTTTAAACATATTGAAAACATTCTAATTTGGACAGATTCATTGGTAATGAATGACACCACCCTCAGTCACAAAAGAGTTTGCTAACAAGAATAGAATTTCTCCCATTAAATCAGAATCATAAGCTATACATAATTCAGTTTATAGGTTCAACATAAGTTCCAGCAACATTATCGGAAATCATTTTCTTCTAATTATAGCTTCAACATAAGCTCTAGGAACATATAAAAGGTACTATTTCCTTTTGGACACAAGGTTGCAGTCCTACATGACACTATTGAAAGTTTTATAATGGTTGGATTTTCTTGGAATGGTTGTGTGCCTACAGTGTGCACTACTGTATTTTTGATTATGCACCCGTCAATACTCAACTCAGTCTATATTTAAAAGAGAAGAAAAATATATCCAAGTACAAGTTATGTTGCTCAAAGAGTCGGCTTGGTAAATAAAACATGTGGAGGAAAGAAGAAAACTTACAAGCGCTGCAGTGTGGCATGGAATAACATGCTCCCTATGGCAAGAATTATATTCGATATGTGAAGAATGCTGAATCTTTTCTCAAACCGTTGTCTCAAGGCATTTACAAGACCAATGAGTGCCAAAAGAATGCCTGGAATATTTGACATAGTGTTGAAAAACTCTGCAATATAAGAAGAGTATACATAGTTCTGCTCACACCACTCAGTCGTGGATGTGACTGGGCCCCAAAAGCTTGATATTCCATCTGCCATTCTTCAATATATATTCTAATTGTATGTTTGGATAACTGAACCAAATTATCTCAAAATCTAGCTGAATTCACAAGAATCTCGGATTTACCTATCTGTAACACAGATGTGAACATAAACATATACAACTATTCAGTAACTTATGGTGAATAAAGAAAATTATCTACAAATTTAGCTGAGTTTTGGCTGACTTCATGATGAGTATAAATTATCTGCCCATTAAATCTATTAACATAAAAGCATTCGTAATTCAGAAACTAATGGAATTAAGAAGATTACAAATCCTAATAAATAAAAACTGGCGTAGAGAGCAGTGGGCCATCAGCAACAGATAGTCTAAACGAACATGAACAGTTGGACTTAAACAGAAAAATATTTCAGCCTTAAATGCCTGATAGATAATAATTGTTAAATTATTATCGTCATAAGTTTCACCATCTTTAAAAGCTTTGATTCAACTAATAAAATAAAAAAGGGTAACGTCTCCCAATTGACTAAGGCACACAAGTAAGAAATGATTATGCAATATATTAAAAAACAATCCATAAATGTGATATAGTGCACTTCAAAGGTTTTATAACGTTTAACAAATAATGGATTTGGGAAAAGAGATCTAACCTAGAATATATCTCCAATATTTAATGGATGAGGAACAGATTCCTCCACAAGATATGAGAGAAGTACATGCAAGTTTTAAACTCTGCTATCTCTGCATATCCCCTTTGCGATGAATGACCAACTAGACACATCCAAGTTGGGAATCTCAGATAGTGCAGGTCTCAGAAATCATTTCTTGATGTTCAATAGATAATTTGTCTTAATTGGGGTAACTGTCCCATTGCTAGGAGCCTCTGGAATTAAATGATAGGTTCATTCTTTTGAGGAATCTTCAATCTGTCCGTCTACTTTGGAAATTCCAGAGGCAGTAAGGACGCAACGAGGGAGATGAGTCTACAAGATCTATACCTTCCTTTTGGGCTGCAAAGATTGTATTACATTTTTTGCATCACTTTGTGTCTGTAGCTTTTAATGATGTTCGGCTACAACTTCATAGGGACAGGAAAGCTTGCTTATTCTAATTATCTGTTCGTTGAATATCTTTGTTTTTTCTTCTCCTACTTTGGAGATAACTTGTCCTCCATCTTTGAACACTTCTTTGTTCTAATAAATTATTTTCGTATCTAAAAAACTTTCCAAAATTCTACATGTAAGGTGGATGGGTAATGAAAACAGGAAGAGAGTTGATATTCACTATACAACCTCTGAAAAATTTTCTCGCAACAAGAAAAAATTTGATTAGATGAAGACTGGGACTACATGTATAGAGGTAAAAAGTACTCACCAGCCATAAAAGAAGAGGAGAAGAAGAGAAAAAACTCACAACAGATCAGGTCTCCAATTCGTACAAAGATCAGAATCAGAAATTTCCCTAAAATCACATATTGAAGAGGTCTATAAAGAAGTAAAGAAAAAGATCCTATCTTGCAACAGAGAGAGAGAGAGAGAGAAATATCCATCTCTAAAAAGCAAGCATTACACTAAGTCCAGATCTCCTCCAACTTTCATAGTTCTTAGACCAAATCTTATAAATTCAGGCAAACTAGTTCATGCTTCACAGGTTTCATTTGTACGTTGGTTAAGGTCGACTTTCCTTATCTCTCTGTTACGGTCTTCATTTGTTTCTTTTAAAAAAATGAAGCTAATTTTGACCTGTTTCTAAATACTTGAAAATTTTATGAGTTGGTGCTTGTTTGACAAACCGGAATAGTAAAATGAAGTACTTCCACTGATAAAGTAAGTGTCAACATATAAGTAAAAAATATTTTAAACAATTCAAAAAGATTTCTGATAAGTTTTTAAGTTTAAATACAAAATCAGCTTGAAAATTACGAAATTATGCATCACAAAACTTTTACCTACAGAACCACTTTTGTTATGTATGTTACTTGACACTCTTAAAACTTTTATACCACTGCATTACCCCACCAAACAGGATCATAACACTTCAAATAAAAAACGAAACTGCCAAAGTAATATATAATTGTCAAACCAAAGCATGTAATGCAGGACAAAACAGTGGAAGATGTAAAAGGTACGAGAAAGATCCCCACGAGCAAATTAGCCACCGTCAGGATGCTTTGATGTCAATCTTCAGAGATCACTCACGTCGGTAGATTAAAGATATCTCAAGCTCGAAAAGGATTTAATTTCATCTATACTAGTCTGATTAATAACAAGTAAAGGTTAGCCAGCAGACCAAGTAAGTAATAACTTCCCCACTATCCCAACGTGAATAAGCTCACACTATACATTCACCCACAATACCTAAACATAATAACATAAATACCAAAAAAAACCATAATAAATAATAATACATGACAAAGACAAAGTCAAAACAATAAATTTTTACAATATAATTTCATTTCCTACAAAAAATCTAATAATATATAGAATTTCAGCTCCCTTATCTCTTTGATTCCAACAAATATAGATTCCGCAAACCTAAAAATTTCTACAATAGGTTTCCTGGATGGATGAATGACCTCTAACCAAATCTTTTCTGTCGTCATCAAACAATTTTTTTTCTCAAACAAGATATCTTGTATGCAAATCCTGCCCTATGTCTTATTCTATCTCTAATTTGTAATTCATATGGGGTTTCTACTAGCATGATATTCCAGACTAAATAGAACGCAAATGTACTAGGTATTACTATTAACACTCATCCATTCATTATTCAAAAACTTATAAAACAACAACTAATAAACATAGAACTCAAGTAACAATTTAACCTAATGACATATAAAAGCTTATTCTATCAATCAGTTAAGCCTTCAACAAATTTAATCAATAAAAACAACTTGCACAACTGTAAAGTAACTTCCATATCACTAACATTAACATGAACATTAAACTCCCGAACACATTCAGCAAACACTACAAAATTTCGATTTCCATTAACATCTTAATTATCAGCAATATTTAAGCATATTAACAATGCGCCTTGAGTCAAATGGATCAAATTAACAAAATTGTCAAACTCAGAAAAACAAAAAATAAGCAAATTTTACAGCAATAAAGCTAAAATGAAAACAAAAACAAAACAAAAAATACAATAACTAACCTTGTAAATCAGATCTGTATTTCCCTCATCTTTCACATAATTTTTCTCTCTCTAAATAAACCTTCTCTCTCTACGAAGGAGATCTCCGTTGAGTTTTCTTTCTGTGGCGGAAAAAGGTGAAACGGAAGAAATGGTTTCGAAACGGAACTAAAGATGCCGAAGCAGATTCTTTAAAACGAATTCAGAATCTTACTAAGGCGCGTGAGAATAAAAGCTTTGATAAGTGACACGCACACATGATGTGACACGTGTGAAGATTATATTCCGCTTAATTGAACCATCAACGGCTGAGAATTTTTTGCGGGAATGGAACTTCATTTGTTGAGGAGTTTCGGTCTGCGTCGACCGGAAATCGCGTGTGAAATACGCTCAAGTGATATTAGAGTAAAATAATTAGGATGACGTACGCTCAGGTGCTAGTCGGGGTGGAGTTTTGCTTAATATTTTTTATAACCGGGAATTTCGACCGGTTTAGCTATCGGTCCAATTTTATTTTTAATTTTGATTTTTAAAAATATATAATATTTTTTTAAATTAATTTTTTTATAAAATTTAGTAATTTTTATATAATTTGAATACATATAAAAAATAGTATTCTATAGTTTGTATAATACTATTTTTTATATTATCTAAATTACACCAAAATTACTGTATTTTATAAAAATTTTAGTTAAAAAAATACTATATACATTTTTTGAAAATCAAAGAAAAAAAAAATTGAACCCGCCGCCCAAGACTTAATGTTTTTATAAAGTGGGCCAATCTTTTATTATAAAAAAGAATTTCAATATCTCAATTTTTTTTATGTACATACTCCCTCCGTTTCATAATATACGACGTTTTAATTGATTTTATTTTTTTCATATTTTATATAATTTAGGAGAATAAGTTATAATATTTCTAAAATTATTTTTTATTAAAAAATGTTATAAATAAGAGAATATGAGATAAGTATATGGTAAACGATATTATAGATAATTAATATTATATAATTATTTTTTTAATTCTTGTGTATTCTAAAATGTGGTATATTATGAGATGGAGGAAGTACAATATAATATGTAATGTTGAAACGACAAGAATATGAGCGTTGCAACGAGAAATTGAAAGATGGACAATTAATTCATATAGTGAGTTGAAATTAAATATAACTAGTTGGTAGCATGTGCAATGCACGAGCTAGTTTGAATAATTAATTGTATAATTTATTAATACGATCGTCCTCAAAATTGATTACAAACGCTATCTAACTCAACACAACTTATTTTACATCCTAAAATATAAACATCACATAGAAATACAATATTAAATTTTTAAAAGACTTAAATTGTCTTTGGTCCGGTGGTCTACTGGTCTTCATTTAGGTTTGCTTCCTTGAAATAGAGTTCTTCATCCCTATTAAATAAAACAATGCACCAAAAAGTACAAGGCAAATATATTAAAAAACATGACTACCAAATATAAATAGCAAGACCCCTCCATTGTTAGCCTCCAACCTAAGAACCCCTCGATCATTGACCTTCATCTCATCAAAGCTTACCAGGTAAAACTATATATATATATATATATATATATATATATATATATATATATATATATATATATATATAGTCCGGATCAGGTCCGGACTCCCGTATTTTAACAAAATTCGAACTTTTTTTTTTGTTTTTTTTAAAACAATTAAAAAAAATAAAAAAAAATTATGGAACTTGAATTTTTACATATACAGTGTTTTTGGTGTGATTTGGATACGTTTAACAAAACATGTCTGTATAGTCTGTGCAGACTGTACTTACTAATTTTTTGTATAGGTATCCAAATCACGCCCAAAACATTATATTATGAAAAAATTTCAGTTCCATAAAATATTAATTTTTTTAGTTGTTTAAAAAAAAGTAAAAAATATAAAAATATATCCTTGGTTGAAATTAACAGCTAGGCCCGTGGTGCTCGGGTGGTCATATGACGAGTGTATGGAGTTTGAGGTTGCGAGTTCGAATCTGTTTAGCAGCGAATTGCTTGAATAAAATTATTTTTTTCAATTTTTTATTGTCAGTCGTGACAAGCTGTACCGACCGGCTATTTTTTTTAATTTTTTATTGCAAGCCGTATGAGCCTGTACCGGCCGACATTTTAATATTATTTTAATGCCAACCATATCAGCCTGTATCGGCCGAAATTTCTTTTATTATTTTAATGCCAGCCGTATCAGCATGTACCGACTTGAATTTATTTTATTTTTTTATTCCATTTTAATGTTCTGAGTCATGACATATAATGGAGAAATAAAAAAAAATTAAAAAAATATGTGTAAGCCGGTACAAGCTCTTCCGGCCAGATTATTTTAATAATAAATATTTATTTTTTATAACTATACTGACAAGTTAATTTTACGTGGACCTCACTTATTAAAATAGAAGTCGGTACAGGTAAATAATTAGGCACAACAACCTGTGCCGGCTTATCAAATAAAAAAGTTAATTGCAGCCATCAATTCAATTTATCAATGGTCCAAAAAGGGGGTGTTGCACAGTACTTATAGCAACCGGCTGCTATGGAAGGGCTCCCTATATATATATATATATAAACATCCGTGACTCCCCCCAAATGATCAGATTTCCAAAGTCACACGTGGGCCCCACATGTGGGCCCCGCCATTATTATAAAAAATACTGAAAAATTTTTACTGATTATTTTAAAAAATGGATAAATGGGGGTCCAACAAATACTTCATAAAAATCCCCTCAATATTTTTAACCACATTTATAATCATTATTATAATTTGCAATATTTAACAATGAGGTCGTTCCTAGGAAAGAAGGGGCATTTCAATAAGGATTTCTCCCTATTGGCGCGCAATTAGGTGACCAAAACATCTTGTTGGCAGAACTTCTAGACATCGTCAATATTACAAATAATAATATGAATAATTTCGTTGTCTCAATTATTGATTTAATAATATATAAAATATTGACAATAATTGAATCAAATAATGTGAGATAATATGCAGCAATTATTGTAGCAATAGTTGAACAAAACTGAGTGACTTCGATACTATGCAACCACGCGTATTACTATACTTTTAACACCGGGTGTTTTAACAGTTAACGTTAAAACTTCCGCCGTTATTTTCATAAAATATTTTTGTCATTTTCTCAATCCGACAATAATTCCGTTGTGGGGTCCACCAATAATTATGCGTACTTTATAAAATTTATATAACAACTTGCGTACTTTATAAAATTTATAAATATTATCCATAACTATAACATTATCTCAAATTCACACTAATTTAAATATTTTAAAAAATTAAATCTTTATTTATAAAACTTGGAGTCTCACGATATATATTTAATCGTAAAATATTTATTAAAAATAAAGAGGAGAAAATAAGAATTGCATGAGAGAGGAAAGGATCAGCCCCGGCCCGCCCTCTTTCGTGCATCAGTCATCCAGTCTTTATCATCTTCCAAATCAGGAAAAGGCACTCAGTTCGCATTGAACCGGACAATCTCGGGAAATGTGTCAAATTCCCCCGGGAAAAAAATTTCTGATCTGCAAATCCCTGGTCCTACATTTAACCCAAGAATCTCTTTCTCTCTCCTCACCTCCATTTTCAAGACTCCTCCTCCCATACAACCTCTGATAAAAGATACTGAAACATTTATCAGCTTATACAATTAACAGGGCAAATTAAGAGGCACCCATTATTGTTCTTCATTTTTTGAGGGGAAAATGGCAGGAAATGAGTGGATAAATGGGTATTTGGAGGCAATATTGGATAGTGGGGCTTCAGGTAGAGATGAACAACACAAGGCAATTAATAAGAGTAATAAAAAATCAGTGAATCTGGATGTGAATTTAGGATGGAAGAGATAAGGGGAATTTGCATTTTAATCCCACGAAGTATTTTGTAGAGGAAGTGGTAACAGGGGTGGATGAGACTGATCTACACAGGACATGGATCAAGGTGGTTGCCACCAGAAGCTCCAGGGATCGGAGCTCAAGGCTGGAAAATATGTGCTGGCGTATTTGGCATCTCACCCGCAAGAAGAAGCAGGTTTCCCTTTTTTTTTTCTTTCGGGTTAAATTACAGGCACCTGAAGAAATTCCGGAAAAATAACACATGCAACTTTTTATATATATACATTTGTATAGAAAACTGTTCATTAATGAAAACAACGCACGTTTAAACATTTTTTCAAATGATAAAATAGAAAAAAGTTGAATGAGTGCTATTTTTGTTTTGAGATTTCATCGGATGCCCCCATTATAATTATTTTTTTGAGAGATTTTGGAGTTTGTCAATGGGTTTGGTCATTGGTGGATTATCAATAAGACTCGTGTATAACAGCCACATTTTTTATGGGAGTGTCGGGGATGTGATGATCTCTCTTATTTGACCAATTTACCATCAAATTAAATTAGGTTCATATTAACCAGATCTATTTTTTATCAATAATGTTACTATCATATAAAAAAGCTTACATACACACATGTATATTATGACACATGTGGAGACCGCAACATGCATGTGTGTATGTGAGTTATATGATAGTATCATTAATTTTTTTTATAGAATCAGGTGAATAATGATATGTGTCTTTTTTCTGGCCCAGAGAATCTTTGTTGATTTTCTGTGCATATAAATGTTTTTTCTCAAATATTCCTTGTTAAACTATGTTTCTAGCTCATCATTTGGACTTGCTTTTTATTTTTACTGGGGTAAGATCTTCTGGGTACATATATAGGACCAAAAATTATTTTTACAAGTTGCTTTTTAAAATGGGTGGAGCTAGTTTAGATTTGGTGTCATAAATTCTTAATTGGTTTTTTTCTTTTTGATGTTTATGAATATTATGCCATGGGAGAGTGTATTTTAATAGTTTCTACCCCCCAAAAAAGAAGAAAGTCCACAATAAGAAACCTCTAGACTAGATTTTGGATATGGCCAAAGAAAATTCTGCTGTAGATACTTTGGCAAAGCCTTGACTGGGATTATTAAATTGCCCTCAGCCAATTTTTCAGTAATTTTTTGGTTGCAGATGTTATTTCCCCAAATTACGGTTACAACGAATAACTTAAAGTGAAATTTTGTGCTTAGCATTTTGATGGGAAAACATAAATAGATTTGGATGATTTGATCAGTAGAATTTGTTTGTGTTGTCCTCACCACTATGGTTTTGGTGTTTTATATACTTCCCATGTCAAAACCAGTAACCTGTATTGCATATTGCATGCCTAATTCTTAAGCTTTGATCATTTAAGTCAGATGTCAATTGAAGAAACTAAAACCAGAAATGAGAAATGAGATCGAAAATTTGGTATGGTCTAGATGGAATTGATAAGTATATTTCTTTCTTGTAAGAAAGATTCTCTTTGATTTAGATTCTCAAAAAATAAACAACTGCTTTTATATTGTAGGCCATGAGGAAATTATTTAAGTAGACATCATATTATCAAGAGTAACATAGTGCGCAATTTTACAGTTGGAATGGGATGATTTTCATCGTGTGGCACACCGGAGGTGGGAGCGGGAACAAGGACGAAGAGATGTAACTGAGGACATGTCCGAAGATTTGTCTGAAGGAGAGAAAGGAGACGTACTAGGAGAATCTGTATCAATTGACAGCCCAAGGAAAACATTCCAACGAAACGTTTCCAATTTGGAAGTGTGGTCTGACAATAACAAGGAGAAGAAACTATACATTGTTCTTATCAGGTGGAGTTCGTTTTAATATACCTTTAATGAAATTCGTGCTGAATATTCATCTTTTTTATTTTATTATTATTATAATAAATTTCAGGCAATCAATCTCGAGGGCTATTATAGTGTTAATTTATACATCATTTATAGTGTTAATTTATAAGTTTGGCAAAATCATTTGCATTCATTTCACTAAATATGCCAACTCGTTCTTATTAACAGATAAACATACATCTATGTACATTCCCTCACCAACTTGAAGCCAAAAGTAGTGTTTTGTTTTTGCCAACTTTGTTGCTAAATTGCTTCTAATGTGCCATATTCCAAATTTCCAGTAGTCAATTAAATGTAGCTTTCTATTTTCACCTATATTGCTTCACTTAATAATGGAGTATGTACATATTGATTGTGCTCTGTTGCATCTAGATAATCCACTGGAGCAACTTCATAGTACATTGTTTAAGCCACTAGTGGAAACTATCTCTGAATTCATGTAGCAAAATGCTTCCTAGTGTAGAATTTATAACTATAAATCATTCTCTTGATCAGCTTGCATGGTTTAGTCCGTGGAGAAAATATGGAGCTTGGCTGTGACTCTGATACTGGTGGTCAGGTAACAAAGAATCTTCTTTAAATAGTAAATGCCCATTGTTTCTTATCTCACTAGAGGAGTTCGCTTCAAAAAAATTCCAGATCAAGTATGTGGTAGAGCTTGCTGGGGCACTTGCTAAAATGCCAGGGGTATATAGGGTGGATCTGTTCACACGTCAAGTGGCCTCACCTGAGGTAGATTGGAGCTATGGAGAGCCCACTGAGATGCTTAGTGCAGGTCCTGAAGATGTTGATGTGGGAGAAAGCAGTGGTGCTTATATCATAAGAATACCCTTTGGTCCTCGTGACCAATACCTTCGAAAAGAATTATTGTGGCCTCATATTCAAGAATTTGTAGATGGTGCTCTGGCTCACATTCTTAACATGTCAAAAGTTTTGGGGGAACAAATTGGTGATGGCCAGCCCGTTTGGCCATATGTAATACACGGGCATTATGCGGATGCTGGGGATAGTGCTGCTCTCCTTTCCGGTGCTTTAAATGTCCCTATGGTTTTAACGGGACACTCTCTTGGTAGGAACAAGCTAGAACAACTTCTTAAGCAAGGAAGACAATCAAAAGAGGATATCAATTCAACATACAAGATTTGGAGGAGGATAGAAGGAGAAGAGCTTGCACTTGATGCTGCAGAACTTGTTATCACTAGTACCAAGCAGGAGATTGATGAACAATGGGGATTATACCACGGCTTTGATGTCAAGCTCGAGAAAGTTTTGAGGGCCCGTGCTAGACGGGGTGTCAATTGCCATGGGCGATACATGCCAAGGATGTCGGTAAGATGCTGTTTGGGTATAATAAGTTATACTGATGTTTTTATCTAGTTCATTCTCTTATATATAATTTTGGACATACTACAGGTAATTTTGGTTCAGAATTTTTTTCCCTCCTTTTGTTGGGCTGGTTTATTTCGTTTTCTCCCCCTCTATTGCATCTAAGGAATCTGATAACCGATCCTCCTCAAAACCCTTTAGGTACGTTTGGAACTTGGAAAATGTAGAGGAAAGCAAAACTAAATGTTAAAATAAAAGGAAAAACATTATTTTAATGAGTCTAAGTATATATACTTCTAAAAATTCTAATATCAAGAACAATGTTAAAATGTGATGTAATGGATGGTAAGAAAGCTCCAAAAAATTTCGGATTTTATTTCCTTTTCCCTTTTCCTTTCTTTCCTCTAGAGTTTTCCAAGTTTCAAACATACTAGTTTCCAGAATTTTCCCTTTTCTTCACATAATTTTTATTGCTGAAGAAGAAGATCATCTTTAACTTTCAATGGCTATATGTATGATTTAGAAGCTTAGTGACGCTTGCTTTGTCTAATTTGCTCCTTGATAATGCCCAAAAGTAGAAGTAACCGAAGTTCAGAATTAGTTACCCAATGATAAATATACTTTTGAATTATAGAATGCCAGAAGCTCCCAATCATATACATTTATTTCAGAAGGTCATGGTCAATTTTTGGTCCCTCCAATGTGAAACCTTTGGAGGAGCGGAACTTTACAATCAGAATAGGACAATGTCCTTCTTACGTAGCACTTTAGTCAGTCTTATCCATTCTCTTTCCACCTGCCGGAAAAGAAAAGATGAGGGCTGCCTCAGCCTGACCCCAGGAGCTCCATAGGCTCGCCCCCTACTACACCTATTGAAACAAGATCAAAGCTTACCATGTGCTGAAAAGAGACGGGACAAGGATATACCCATCGGATCAGATAGCCCTTCAGGCAACCAACCAAAACCGGCACAACAAATTCCATTCTGATCAACAACTTGTAGGACCTATCTGCCTAGAAGGATTCGATAAAGAGAATGTGAGTGGGCAGGAGATTCATAGACACAGAAAGAAAAGACCAATAGGAGCAGAAGGCACTCAGTTGTTTATATGAAATCAAGGAGCAAGGTTCCACCATTCCTTCAGGGAAATGTAGTTCGGCTGAAAGGAATCGGTGACAAAAGAGCTCTCGAGTTCTTTGAGGGCCTAAATTTATATTGGGTTCAAAACCCAACCACAAATATCATGTTTCAGAATACTTGCAAGATACACTTCTACTTTATTGCTTCAATAAGTCATGACTTGTGTCACTACAATCATAGCATTAATAATTACATGGATACTAGAAAACCGTCATTTGCATACTATACCTATTAGTGATGTAGACTGAATTAAACTCATAATTTTAAAACTCCAGAGTAAGTCTTTAATACATAAATGATACAACTTTGCAGGTAATCCCTCCTGGAATGGACTTCAGCAATGTTGTGGCTCATGAAGATACCTCAGAAGCAGATGGGGAACTCGCACCACTAACTAATTCTGATGGTTCTTCTCCAAGAGCAATTCCAGCAATATGGTCAGAAGTATGTACCAGAATTACGTGACTATGTATTATTAACTATCAGAATTGTTCACCTCTGTGTTTTTTTAGGTGTTGCGTTTTTTGACAAATCCCCACAAGCCGATGATTTTAGCCTTATCAAGACCAGATCCAAAAAAGAATATCACCACTCTTTTGAAAGCTTTTGGAGAATGCCGGCCACTAAGGGAGCTTGCTAATCTTGTAAGTAGGCCGGGATCATTTCTAATTTATAGCTAGCTAAGAAAACAATGTGGTAAAGTGCTTGTAACCGAAACAAATATATTTGTGTTCAGACACTTATCATGGGAAATAGGGATGATATAGATGAGATGTCCACCGGGAATGCTAGTGTGCTGACAACAGTACTAAAACTCATAGACACGTATGATTTATATGGGCAAGTGGCCTTTCCTAAGCATCACAAGCAAAATGATGTTCCTGACATATATCGTCTTGCTGCCAAAACAAAGGTTTTGCTAGTTGTAGTTTTACTTTTGTTTTTACTCTTTTAAATATTTGTGGTTGTAATTTACAAGTTAGCTGATGCTATGACAGGGAGTCTTTATAAATCCAGCTTTGGTTGAACCTTTTGGACTTACCCTGATTGAGGTTGGTTTCATTTATATAACCTTTTTGTGGGCTCATCTCAATTTGGTTACAGATAATATGTTTTAAAATCATTGGTTTGCAAATTCTCTAGGCTGCAGCACATGGACTTCCAATGGTGGCAACTAAAAATGGTGGTCCAGTTGACATTCATAGGGTAATTATGACATCTCTTTCCACTTCACACTCTCAGTGCACTGTTTGGGAAACATTACAATGTGTATCTTTGTTTCGCACATAGTTGTACAAAAGATATAGGGAAAAAGAAACTTCAGGAGTTGAAACCAACCATTTTGGGATTGCTATTGGATGCCTCTCCCTGCCTTCTTTATTTCTTAATATACAAATGGATCTATAGTATTGTAGAAATAAGTTACCTGGTACTTGTTAATGTAGGCACTGAACAACGGTCTGCTGATAGATCCTCACGACCAGCAAGCAATTGCAGATGCATTGCTTAAACTAGTTTCAGAGAAGAACTTATGGCAGGATTGTCAAAAGAATGGTTGGAAAAACATACACCTCTTCTCGTGGCCTGAACACTGCCGCACATACCTAACAAGGGTGGCAGCATGCAGAATGAGACATCCAATGTGGAAAACTGACACGCCAACAGATGACTTGGCTGCAGAAGGGTCCTTAAATGATTCACTTAAGGATGTGCAGGATATGTCTCTGAGGCTCTCCATTGATGGGGAAAAATCATCACTAAATGAGTCAATTGACTATTCAACTGGAGCTGGTGGTGACCCTGAGGTGCAAGACCAAGTGAAACGGGTCTTAAGCAAGATGAAGAAGCCAGAACAAGGGGCACAAGATTCTGAAGGTGAAACGAAAGTGGTTGACAATGTACCAAGCAAATATCCTATGTTGAGGCGGCGGCGTAGGTTGATTGTTATTGCACTTGATTGTTATGATAGCGAAGGAGCTCCACAAAAGAAGATGGTTAAAATAGTACAGGAGATTTTTAAGGCCATTAAATTAGACCCACAAATAGCAAGAATGTCAGGCTTTGCTATATCAACGGCTATGCCAATATCAGAACTGACAGAGTTCTTGAAATCAGGGAACATTAAAGTAAATGAGTTTGACGCCTTGATTTGTAGTAGCGGCGGTGAAGTGTATTACCCGGGTACATATACAAAAGAAGACGGAACACTTTTTCCGGACCCAGATTACTTAACACATATAGACTGTCGTTGGGGTTCTGATGGTATAAAGAAAACCATTTGGAAACTGATGAATGCACCTGAAGGTGGAGAAGAAGTCAGATCTGCTGAACCTTCAAATTCCATGGAGGAAGATGTGAGATCAAGCAATTCCCATTGTCTTTCCTACTTAATAACCGATGTCAATAAGGTAGTTATAATGAATAAATACAGAACAGGAAGTAGAACTAAGTAGTTTCATTGGTTGATATACATTCATGGTTATCTTCTGCAGGCAAAGAAAGTAGATGATATGAGGCAGAAGCTTAGGATACGTGGTTTACGCTGTCATGTGATGTACTGCAGGAATTCGACAAGAATGCAAGTCATCCCGCTCCTTGCATCTCGAGCACAAGCTCTTAGGTAATCTTTAGTACGTACATTTATAGGCCTTGATACTTTCCACCAGACAGAATACTTCACATTCTTTCGTCCTTTTTATTCTGTACTCCTTTGTAGTAATTTGAATGTTTTCTTCAAAATCTGTATAGTTTGCAAGTGTAACTTAAAATCTTAAGAACCTTGTTTTTTTGGCTGCGATGCTGTGATCACCATATTTACACAAAATTTAGCTCCATTTATTTTGAGGAATGTAATATTTGGAGAAAAAGAAATGTAATTCTGCACCCCTCCCCTTTTACCTAACAGAAAGTGTTGATAAGTTGCTGCTTCAAGTACAAGAGACTAAATCATTTCTCACAAAAGTTGAAGCATACCGTCCTAACTACAATATCTGATCTTTGACTAGTACTTTTCTTCTCATTTTATCATAAATAGGTACCTTTTTGTCCGTTGGAGATTAAATGTTGCAAATATGTATGTCATTCTTGGTGAAACTGGAGACACAGACATTGAAGAACTGATATCTGGAACTCATAAGACCCTAATTATGAAAGGGGTGGTGGAGAAAGGTTCTGAAGAGCTGCTTAGATCAACCGGTAGTTACCAAAGAGAAGATATTGTTCCAGCAGAAAGCCCACTGGTGACCTATACGAGTGGAGAAGCAAAGTCTGAAGAGATTGCAAATGCCTTGCGAAAAGTTTCAAGATCTAGTGGCATGTGAGACTTTATTTCCCATCTTTTTTTGTTTGTTTTTTTTTTCTCAATCTCGGAAAATTGTATGTACCACTAGCTTTTTTTCCAACTTGGGTTTCTATAGAAATGTAGCTAGACATGATTCCCATTGTTGTGAATGCAGTTGTTGTCGTGTATTCGGTGTTACGGAACAACTGGAATCTGTTAGAAACATTGCATATACTTTGAATAAATTTAGAAGCAATCAGTTTTTGTGGGGGAGTTGGTTTTATGTTAAGGTGAGTAGGTGCATTACTGCACAAGTACATATGATGAATACCAATGCAAGAGTTGTGAGCAACTGTAAGAAACTCCTTGGTCCAGTCCTAAATTTGGATGTCTTGAGTTCGACTCCACTCGAAGCAGCATAGGGTAAGCTGTAGGGTGGGAGATTAGTCTAACGTAAGTCGGCAAGTCCGATACTATATATATATATATATATATATATATATATATATATATATATATATATATATATATATATATATGGGAAAAATGTATGTACACAGCTGTGTATTATACAGTAGACTATGACGACGATTTTTTGGACTATAGCGACAGTTTCACCCGTCGTCATAGCTATTATAGACTATGGCGACAGTTTACCGTCAGCTATAGTCCCAAAAAATTTGTCGCCATAGCCCTACTGTGTAATACACAGCTGTTTATATACATATAACCCTATATATATAATCTGAAATCCTTAGGATAGTAACAATTTTTATTAATTTTTTTCATTTGCCTCACAAATTATTTTTTTTCATGTATATATTATATAATAAATGTTTAATTATTCATTTAACACCCTAGTCTATTAAAGGAGGGAGGTTTCAGTAAATTTGGGCAGGGCATGGCATGATTTTTTAACAATAAGCTCCATAATTTTATTGAATATTTATTTAGAATAAAAATAAAAATTAGAGAAGTAAAAATACTTCTAGTATCATTTTTTGTTTGCATGTATCCACCAAGTCAGCCGGCACTACTACTAGGTTACTTTACGTGAACACCAAGCACTGATTCTACGCGGACTAGTAAACCAAAGAAGATAAAATCTTTCTAATTAGAAATACATTCAAACTTTTGAAAATCAATCTAGAAAGATCTTTAATTCAAAGTTGATATCATCTCATCATACAACTAATTAATATATTATTATTATTATTATTAACTTTTAAAAATAAATTTGAAATATTTTTAAATTTAAAAGTAAAAGTAATCATAAAAAGTTATGGGATAATAAATCTTATATTAATTAATTTTCATTCCGTCTCCAAAAGGATGATTAAAGGTATAATTTTTTTTATCTTAAAAGGATGAGATTTAGTACATAAAATTAAAGGTAAACATGTTATTTAGTAGGGTCCGTTAATATATAATAAAAAAATACTAGTCATTTTATATAATGTTGTAAGACCACTAATAATAAAATTAAAACTTGTACTTTCTTTTCTTTATTCTTATTTTTTTAATATACGTGTCAATTTTACTTTGCTCTTTGGGACGAAGGGAGTGATAGTTTTTAGGTAGTTTAAATTTTATCGTTGTGATTAAAATTAAAAGAATTTATTTTAATTTTAAATTTGAATATGTTTTAAATTTATTTCAAAAAGCTAGATAACTAAAAAGTCAATAATTAGACTTTTGTAAATTAATTTAAAATGTTAAAATAAATTTTTAATTTTGGAAACGGAGGGAATAGTTTATCTATCTATCTATTATATAAAGTTGGAGAGCCGATTATGATAGTTAATATATATTTTGAATAATGCTCGAGATACAATTTATTCTACAACTATTTTATAATTTGTTGATGTAATATATTCTATCTCAGCTTTTATGTGGGGCCGAAACTAAATTTGTTCATCAATACGCTGATGTGGAGCATGCCACATCAACAAATTATAAAATAGTTGTATAATAAATTGTGTCTCTAGCATTACTCATGTATTTTTTTGAAAATTTTTAAAAAATGCCCTTCGATTTCTAAGATAATTCTTAATTTAATTTAATTTATTTTTGATATTTTTTTCCTTTAATTATTTAAAATTTACAAAACTCTTATTTTACTGGTACTACCGTATACGAGTGTATTGAATCATATCCGACGGACTGCCCTGCCCCTGCCCTACTATATACACTGAGCTTTTTTTTCTTATTCTCCAAATACTCTCCCTTGGGTCTCTTGGCGTATGGTTCTTGGCGCACCGGCGGTAACTCTTGCCAGGTCAGGGGTTGGATTTTTTGTGTTTGTGCTTTGGGTGTGCGGAAATTAGCAAAAAAAACAAATACTCTCTCCATAAAACAGTAAAATCGCCGATGGCAGACATCACGGCTGCCGCCGGTGAAGATCGGAAAAAATTGAAGCTCCCGATTCCCGGCAAACGAAACATTCTCATCACCAGCGCCTTGCCTTACGTTAACAACGTACCTCACCTCGGCAACATCATCGGATGTAATTTCGTCTTCTCTCTATATGTACATATATATTATATGTAGTTTTGATGTATACTGAAATATGTACTTATAGGCGTATTGAGTGCGGATGTGTTTGCTCGGTACTGCCGGCTTCGCGGATACAATGCGTTATACGTATGCGGGACGGACGAGTACGGGACGGCTACGGAGACTAAGGCATTGGAAGAGAAGTGTACTCCTCAGGAAGTTTGTGACAAGTAATTGCTGTGTGAAGTTATTATTTTTGTGTTTTTTTAATTGTATTTGAGATATAATTTTGAATTGGGTTGATTTTTTACTTTTACTAGTGATTAGAAATGTGTTGGACTGAAAAAGAGGCCATCTTATGAAGATAGGTCATATATTTACGTGTACTTATTATGCTTATCATGGGTTTTTTGAGTGGGATTTCTTGTTCACATTTCTCATTCTTGGCCTTATCATTTTGTAATATGTTTTCTAATGAAATCTTCTTTCTATTCTCTATAAAAAGATGCTAACTTTTAAGGTTTTAATTTTAGAAAAAAAGGAAAAGAAAATTGAGGATGACAAATTAAGTTTGTGTTAAAGAAAAGTTTGGATGATTTGATTTCAATAAAAGGCTGATACATAGTATATCTGACAGTTATTTGCCTGGATTGTTTCTATTGTTTTTGTAGATATTATGCTATACACGAGGACGTGTATAAATGGTTTACCATAGGTTTCGATATATTTGGACGCACTTCAACCCCACAGCAGACTGAGGTTTGCCAAGCCATTTTCAAGAAACTGATGGAGAACAATTGGCTTTCTGAAAACACAATGCAGCAGGTATCTGTTATGCTTCATTAACTTCACCTAATGGCATTTTTTGGTTAACTATAGGCATTATCTTATGTGTTCTCTTTTGTTTGTGGAATCCCATTTTATTTTTTCCATATATGTCACATGAATATCTGTCAATTGATTTCTCTTTTACAATGCAGCTTTATTGTGATACATGCACAAAGTTCTTGGCTGACCGGCTTGTGGAAGGTAACTGCCCTACACCAGGCTGTAATTATGATTCTGCACGAGGAGATCAATGTGAAAAGTGTGGGAAGCTTTTAAACCCGACAGAACTACAAGATCCTAAATGCAAGGTTCATGTGTGCTATTGCCTGTTAGTTTTTATTTTATTAGTCTGGAGGCTTTTTTAAATGCAATCTTATGAAGTATGGAACTTCTAGATATTGGTAAAGACAATTCCTGATTGGTTGGTAGCCACTTCTAAGAATCGTAAGTAGTAATTTCTTAAGACACATTTCTCTTTTTCCATAAAACCAGTGTTCTAAAAATTCCCGCTTAGGTCCGATAAATTCCCGCCTAGGCGGCTAGATGCCTAGACAAAATCAAACATCTACTTTGAAGCTCTATAATACTTAAAAATGAATTTGTTAAGCATTAAAAGATTATTTTTTGGGTAATATTTCATGCAAAATTTATAAAAATGACATTTACTATATACTTTGTATAGTATAACAAGTGTGTACAATAGAAAAATAAATAAATGAGACCGCCTAAAAAAATGTTTAGTCCGCCTAGGAAAACGCCTAGGCACCCCCTCCGTCGTCTAGGCGGATTTTTAGAATACCGTATAAAACAAAACTAATTATCAATAAGAGGCTGAATGAAGGATCAACTCTTTCTAATTTCATTGTCCACGTGTTAAAATTGAAATTCTACCTCGTTACTATTTTTCCGACTTCATATGCAATTCAGATCTTTTAACCATACTATGTAAACAGGTTTGTCAGAACACACCACGAATTCGTGATACAAACCACTTGTTTCTTGAGCTCCCTTTACTGAAGGATAAATTAGAGGAGTACATTAACAGCATGTCAGTGGCTGGATCCTGGAGTCAGAATGCTATTCAAGCAACAAATGCATGGCTTAAGGAAGGACTAAGGCAACGATGTATTACCAGGGATTTGAAGTGGGGGGTTCCTGTTCCACATGAGAAATTTAAGGACAAGGTTAGTTAATAAGACCTGGTTTATTATTGTATTATTACCCTTTTCATCAGTTTTGTGTTTTGTTGGTTTTGCTAGAAGCTTTCAATCATAGTAAAGCGTACTGAAGAACCTTTTTCTATTATTCTGTTTGTTCTATTACATGTTTTCTTCAACTGTTTGATGCTCAGGTTTTTTATGTTTGGTTTGATGCGCCAATTGGATACGTATCAATCACTTCATGTTACACACCCGAGTGGGAGAAGTGGTGGAAGAATCCTGAAAATGTGGAGCTGTATCAGTTTATGGGGAAGGATAATGTGCCTTTCCACACTGTAAGTATAATTCTTCTTTTATATTACCTTTTTATTTACTCCCTCCGTTTCACGAAAAGAGTCCTATTTGCAAAATTTATGAATATTAAGGATATATTTTTGTTCCATTTATACCCCTAAAAATAATAAGAATCTAGTTTAGTAGTGTGGTATGATGTTTAAATTATGATAGTAAACTTGAGGATATTGTGTTATTTTATACTACTATCACTAAAAATTGGACTACTTGTGCGGAGCAAAAAATTTGGCAAATGATACTTTTTTTGTGCAGTGGAGGGAGTAATAAAATATGTTTTCTTCATGGTATCTATGAGCCACCGTGATCCTTCTTGATCCTGTATTGCTACACAAACTTGTGGCCTTGTAAACAATTAAAAATATTTTAATATGTGCGGCTGTAGCTTTCTTGTTATTTTTTTGCTTTTTCTTTGTGCTCACTGTGCAGACCTCCTCCTGTTAATACCCTATGAACACATTTGGTGTAAGTATATTAATTTTCGGTCTAAATTTCGTACAGGTGATGTTTCCATCCACGCTTCTTGGGACCGGTGAACAGTGGACTTTAATGAAAACTATTAGTGTAACTGAATACTTGAACTATGAAGCAGGTTAGTTGATAATCAGGTTTGGTTTTGCCAATAAGTAGAGTTGAGTAAACTATTATAGCTTTGGTGTACAGTACCAAATTACTTTCCTTACATTTCTCTTTAACATTTTGATAAATTTGATTTTATTTTGATGGCATTTTCAGGTAAGTTCTCAAAGAGTAAGGGTGTAGGAGTTTTTGGAAACGATGCAAAAGATACAAACATTCCTGTAGAAGTGTGGAGATATTACTTGCTAACTAATAGACCAGAGGTAGGCTCTTGCTACAATATATGAATAAACATTGTTATCTGCCATTGGCTCCTCCACTCCCCCTTTTAAAAAATTCTCTGTCTACCCCTCTCTGTGTATTTATGTGTGTATATTCATTTATTTATTAGATATTCTAATTCTAATGGATTTCTTATTATCAGGTATCAGACACATTGTTTACATGGGTGGATTTACAAGCAAAGTTAAACAATGAATTGCTAAATAACCTAGGCAATTTCATCAATCGTGTCTTGAGCTTCATTGCTAAAGATCCAGGTTAGTCAGATGGGTTACGAAAGAAACGTACAACATAGGAAAATATCTGTTGTTTAATATGTTAGGATTATTACCAACACGTGCATTATTCGATCACTATTTTCTAGACGCCTGTTTCATGTTAAATCCAGTTTACTATACATATTTTTTTTTAGTATATATACTTTCAATCCCCTCCCACACTGGAAGCATACAAAGAAAAGAACACAAATAGGAAGGCGTTTTGAAGATTTATGGGGGTTGTTTTTATTACTGTATTTCAGAGCAAAAGGTATCGATATATTGCTTACAATAGCATCCATGTGATGTGATCTCCCAGTAACCATCCTGGGTACTGTTAGATAGATGCCAGCTGTGCATTTCATTATTTCCTATCCATTTTTTCATGTGCTCCTGTTTTTCATTTGAGGGGTTGGGGAAGTTACTGGTGTGCTATAGGAACATTGTACTGGATAGGCTGATGAGGTTTTTCTTGTAACTGACAATTTCCATGGACAGATTCAGGATCTGGTAAAGGTTCGGGATACCACTGCGTCATCCCTGACGCTCCAGGTGCAGAATCGCATTTTCTTACAAAAAATTTGGGAGAGAAAGTTGGTAATTATGTGGAGCAATATATAGAAGCCATGGAGAAGGTAATTGATGGCGCACTGTCCAATATTGTGTTCTTGCGTACTGTTGTGACCTGGTAGGTTGCTTATTGCTTGCTTAGGAATTACATTTCTCTTTCCCTTCTGACTTAGGTTAAGCTAAAGCAAGGGTTGAAGACTGCGATGAGCATTTCTGGGGAAGGAAATGCATACCTGCAAGTAAGAATACAACAAAGTTTAGAGCATTTTGTTTTGGATACTTGTTTAGTTATATATTTCATAATAACCTCTACTGCTATGCCCTATTTTTTTGGGGGCACTTTTACCATTTTTTTGGGTTTACGTTTTAAATAATTTGTTTCGAATTATTACCGACTGTAAAGGCTACTTGACTACCTTTTCATGACTGCTTAAGACTGTCCATATTAATAAAATGTTTTACAGGAAAGCCAGTTCTGGAAGCTTTATAAGGAAGATCAACCTTCCTGTTCTATTGTTATGAAAACTGCGGCGGGACTGGTCTATCTTCTTGCTTCCCTATTAGAACCTTTTATGCCATCTTTTTCCATTGAGGTAAATTAGGTGACTTTACACTTTATATGCATACTGTTTCTTGAAAGTAATGCAGTTCATCCATGAAGTAATGCTTATTATTGTTTTTACTGCCATTTTAGGTACTTAAGCAGCTCAATATGCCTTCTGAAATGCAAGTCTCACTTACAGATGAAAAAGGAGATATCGAACGGGCTAAAAGACCATGGGAGATCTTTCCTGCTGGTCACAAAATTGGAACTCCTGTGCCATTGTTTAAGGAACTGGTACATGTTATATGCAACTTATTTTGCAGCATATTGGCTTTTATTTTTGGAATCTTATTTGTGGGTGAATTTGCTCAATGCAATAGGTCTTAACCTTTTTATTTGGTTCAAATTGTGTATGTGTAGACAGATGATGAAGTGGAGTTCTTTAGGGAAAAGTTTGCTGGAAGTCAAGCCGATAGGATTGTGAAGGCAGAAGCTGAAGCAAAGAAAATTGCTGAACAACTGAAAAAGACAAAAATTTCAGGTTAAAGTTTGACGAAGATGTATTAATGCTATTTTGTGGATTTGCATCGTCTCTGCCATGGATATGTTTTTGTTGAATGTTGTTTTTTCCCCTTGGAATTTCCTGGAAGTTATGGGTGCTAGTAACTGTTCTTATATCTTTTGATCTTCTTGAGACATTGTTTGGTATTTATTTATTTTTTATTTATAATTTTTTCCTTGGAACATCTTTGTGGAAGTTGTTGGTGCTAGTAATTGTTCTCATATTTTATATTCTTCAAAACTTTATTTGGAATAATTTTTTCTGTTTCCCCCTGCATTTGGTTTAGTCAAACCTGAATTAGCTTTTGTTATGCATAGGATGTTATACCAAAGCCATGTTATTTTCAAAAAATTATTATTGGTAGGTTTCATGGTGGTCAAATTTAAACCTTTTAGACTGGCTCTTTATTTTCCAGCTATTTGCTCTTTTTATTCTTCAGTCTTTGACTCTAGTTGATGTTACCAAGTATTTTGATTGAGTGGTGCTCTTGAAGGCAAATGAAAAAAATATGATCAGATAAGAAATAATTATGTGTACTGTGGTTTGGCCCTTTCTTTAGGTGCTTTTCATTTAGCATTCGAGATACTTAATACTCCAATTCCAAAAAAGAGTCTCATTTGCAATATTTTTTTGTTCCACAAAAGAGCCCTATTTTTATTTTAGTAGTATAAAATGACATAATGTCCTCATGTTTATCATCAAAATTTCATTATCATACCACCACTACTAAATTAAAAAATTATAATGTTAGGAATATAGAATGAAAATATATCCTTAATCTTTGCAAATTTGCTGTCGAGACTCTTTTTGTGGGGCAGAGGGAGTATAAGTACATATAATAATATAAGGGTTGTGTTCCCTTCTTGAATGCAAGAATATTGACATCTGATTACTGACATTGTTTTGACAGATGGAAATGCAAAGAAAGAACGACAGAAAAAATCTGCCCTTGAAAGCAAACCTAAGAGCACAGCTGAACCTGAAATCTCCATAAGTAGACTCGATATCCGCGTTGGTCTTATCACAAAGGTTCAGAAACATCCCGATGCTGATTCTTTATACGTGGAAGAAATTGATGTGGGTGAAGGCCAACCTCGAACAGTTGTTAGCGGTCTTGTCAATTATATTCCTCTTGAAGAAATGCAGGTTTTTTTCCTCCACTTTTCCAGATTCTACAGACATTAGACTTCCACATATGTGTGTGTAACTCAGTTTATATATTCAAGTTCTGCAAACGAATATGTTTTTGAGATTCATAAATGAGATTTTTTTTGGTTGTCAGAATCGAAAGGTCTGTGTTCTTTGCAACCTGAAGCCAGCAACCATGCGGGGTATAAAGTCGCATGCAATGGTTCTTGCTGTATCTAATAGCGATCACACGAAGGTAACCAATCCATCACATTTTTTTCATTAGTACCTTGGCCTGCATTAACTGAACCATGCAAGGGCTCACTATTGTTCAAATTTGGCTAAACGAATCTAAATATTTCCCTTTAAGCACGATTTATATACAAATGAAAGAGCTCGAGCTGAGGTTGCCTTGCCACAAGCCAGAAATGAATAAAAGATTTTCTTAATCTCTAGTTAGTAATACTATGTAATACATAAAAGATGTTTTTTTAGGCTAAAGTATAACAAAAAATAGTGAATAATTAATATACAAATTAATTTTACCATTCAATTAAGTACATGAAAATGAATTAATATTGTTATAATTTACAAATACAAATGTAGGTGAGAAAACATGTTTTAAGTTTTTTTTTTCAATAATTTATAAATAAATAATTTTTTTCTTTTAAGATATGTGATTATATAAGTAAAAATTGTATAACGAAATAGGATATATAAAAAAAGTTGTAATATATGTCAAATTGAACTGAACCCTAAGTCGACGAACTTATTACTTATCCAGGCCGAGTTGAGGATGTTCAAGGTAATGTTAATAAATAAGACCTAAATTTGATTCCAAGCTTGTCTTGTTTACGTAATGAACATGTTCGAGCTCAGACCTACTGACCTGAGCAGCGTGCTATTCATGAAAATCTTAGTTCATTGCAGTCCTATTAATAGTACTGCATCTCATTATTGCATGGTTTATATTTGGTTTCAAAGTTGTGGAACCATTTTATCACCCTTTAAGAATGTTGAACATGGCATCCAAATATCCCTTTTGTGACCACGACAAGTGGGTAGTATTTGTGATCAATTCATTAAACGCTTTTAAACAAGAATAATTTTAAGGGTTCCAAATTTGAGAGTCCCAAATGATGTAATTATTATATTGCTTGACTATATTCATAGCGGTTAGTCATTCCATAAATCTGTATTGAAAAGCTCATTTGGGTCACTAACTTTGGTTCATGTAGCATTATTCTTTAAACAATGGTAAAAACAACTACCAACTCATTTAGTATAGTCCTGGTTTGTTTTCATTTGCACAGATTCCACCACATTTATTATGTCATGTCTTTTTAAGCGTCAACCATGCTTTACTATTGAATTCAGAAAACAATATAATAATATTAATTTTTGTTCAACTGATTAGCAAAAATAACTATTAGTTATTTAAGACACTAGGTGATTTTGTTTACGGAAATGCCTTTGTGGTTGGTTAAGGGCTTATAGGCGTATGCATATATGATCATGGGATGGTAGAAAGATATCATGTTCAAGGTTGGCTTATTGCCCATCAATCAATGCAATCTTTTTGGGTTATTAAAAAACACGACTGCTTAGAATATATAATGCTGGTGTAATTTCAGGTCGAATTGGTTGATCCACCGCAATCTGCTCCTGTTGGGGAGAGAATAACGTTTTCTGGCTTTGAAAGCAAGCCTGATGAGGTTCTGAACCCTAAAAAGAAGGTTTGGGAAACCATTCAACCAGATCTTCACACTGACAACGAACTGGTGGCCTGCTATAAAGATTTGCCATTCACCACATCTGTTGGAATTTGTAAGGTCTCATCAATTTCGGATGGATCAATACGATGAATAGGTCTTCCTGAACTTTTACTTTGAACAGATGATAGAAAACTTTTAATGATTGTTTTTCTTTACCCTTTACCTTTCTTTACCCTATTGTCTTTTTATGCAATATTGATCCATTTATCAGGTGTTTCATCTGTAAAATGCTGCTACTACATTTAGAAGCACAATAATAGGTCATGTATTTGCTGCAAGATATATGAATTTTTTTTTATAGAATTACCCTTGTGCCTGTGAAATGTACTTGTGAACAACATTATTGCTCTGTTAATGAAACATATTTCTTGACCTTTGTCTGCTTTAGAATGAAAGTTGAGCAATGTAACTTCTGATAATCTAATTTATCATTTTATTGTTGAATGAGGCTGCGCCGCGGCAGCATTGAGCTGCTAATAGTTTGAAACTTTGAATGTTTTCATTCTGCCATTCAATCTTGTGAATTAGTGATCTCTTCTACTCCCTATGTTCTAATTATATATTTCAACTCTTTTGAGTTAATTTGCAAACTATAAGTAGTTTTAAATTATTATGTTGATTTTGAATTTTAGAAAATGATTTTGTAAGGTTTGGCTTGAAAAATAAAAGTTAATTAATGAACTGCATGAGTTGCACATTATACCTGAGGCCTTTATATATTCGGCTTGCTCAGAATAATGAGAGCTTAGTAATGGGATGGTGATCAATTTTAGGCATGGTTAATAAATAAAATCAACATAATGAATATATATAGTAAATACATCGTATAATAATATAGTTATTTTACGCAACATAAATTTCAGAATAAAAAAAGGGATCCATTTATGTTTTTATAATTATGTATATGCTATAAAATTATTTTGTCTATTTTATTGTAGTGAGTATAGTAGTATTCAAATGCGCACAACACTTCTAAACCTAAAATTGATCATTTTTTTTATCAAATGACAATCAATAATTCTTTTTTTTTTTTGGAGTGGGGTGGGGTGGGGTGGTCAAATATCTCTATTTTTGGGTTAAAGTAGTAGTATTTTTGGGTTAAATATCTCTATGTTTTAATTGCTGATAATAATTATTAAAATTTATGATTATTATGAAATTTAGGTCGACTTTTTCATAATTATGATTTAAATTTATCTCAATATATAAAAGTAATCTTAAAGTAGCTTCTAATAATTAATTAATGAAATGTGAATAAAGAGGAGATCATAATGCTTACCAAAGAAATGGACAGCATAAGTCGATTTTAAGAAATTCCACCAGTGCACTTGTTGGTAATAAAACACAAAGTTAAAAAAAACGGGAACCCCACGTGCAATGACAGACTTGAAAATGGAGTCTAAAAGCAGAGGAAAAAAAGAAGTTTGGTCCCATGTCACCGATGGCGCCAGTTAACCGGTCACCCTCATTTTCCTCTTCTTTTGTTGTCATTTGTGAAGGAAAAAACTTGCACCCACTAAAGAGTTCTGCCTCCTACTTACTTGGGTTCTGCTCAAAAGCCATCTTTTTTTGAAGAATAATGGCTGTAAGTTTCACTTATTCTTGATCTATCTTTACTTGGAACTAACAATGCTGATAATTGATGGCTTCTTTTCCCTTTTTGCTTTTGAATCTGTTGAGTTACAAAGTTGGAAACTTTCTTGATTTACAAGATGCAATCTTTGTATATTTTGAATTGGGATTTAAATGTGATTTTTTTTTACTTTGAGCTTTCTTCATGATTATTTTGGAGCATTGGGTTGCTGTTCTTTCATTTGTTGTCAATGGATTAGGTTTAGTCTTTATAGAACTTGAAAATTTAGATTGATTTTATTCTTGGTGGTGTTAACTGTTTGTTGATTTTGTGGAAAACTTTAAAATTCTGGTTTTAAGGTTTCTACTTGGATCTACAATATGTATTCATGAATGGGATCTGAGTTTTTGGCCCTTAATTGAGATAAAATTGTAGCTGTAGTTGAATAGTATTGGCATATGAGATTTTATTTTGGGAACAACTTATCGAAAATCCTGATGAATATTTTCTTTGCATTCTCTTCTCTGTTTTAAGCTACTTTCCTGACATACCCTAAAGTGATAGCTGCTCTAGAATGTTGTAAAGGTAATATAATACTACCACAGTTCCAAATTGTAAGATTGTTATTGACTTTTGAAAGTAAATTTGATAAATTTTAAACTAAAAATTGAGATAATTCATCAAAAATTACGAAACAATAAATGTTAGCTTTAGTGCTTTTTAGATAGGTGCTAATTTTGAGTTTGAAAGTGTCTTAAGTTGACTTCAAAATCTTATAATTTGAAACAGAGGGACTATGTAAATTTATCGTTTGATGCTTACCTAGCTGCTTATCGGAAGATGAAAGTTAATTGTAAATCTATTATTTCGTCCGCTTGATGACTCAAAGTACAAATCAAAATGAAGGCTGTTATTTTAAGGTGGTCTCCTATTTTAGTTGCATCAAGTGATAGGGCTATGAAATAAATTTATCCTAAATTTTCAGCCCAGATTGTATTGGACATTGCATACAAACTGGAAGTATGAGTGCAGGATTCTCAACAATGACAAGTATAGGCACAAAACACAAAAGCATCCGATTTCTAACATTAATATTATTCACTAATCCAGCAACAATAGGTTGTCTGTGATATATCTCCTTTAATTCTTAATTTCTTATTTGTAGTATCAACAATCCATAGTCTAAGATTGGTGAAATTTAATAAGTTTTGGATAAAGGACTGATTTTCTGTGTTTTTGTGCATCTTCAATATTAATCGATTCCTTGTTCTTGCAGCAACAATCGCAGGTACCAGAGTTTGGTAACTGGGAAAGTGAAGAGAATGTTCCTTACACTGCTTACTTTGACAATGCAAGGAAGGGTAGAACTGGTGCTAAGATGAACCCAAATGATCCTAAAGACAATCCGGATTCTGATGGCCAACCTCCAGTTCAAGTTACTTCCTTCCAACAAGAAGCTGAATCCAAGACCCAGAAGGGACCAGAAACTGTAAGGGCAAGGCATGAACGCCAGCTGAGCTGGAATGAAGGTGACGTGAGGAGACCAACTGATCCCCGGTTGCGCCATGACGCTGTTGGCAGGAAAGCCACTGTTCACTCACCCCATCATCATCTCAGTGGCACGAGTACTGATAGCCCTAAAAGGGTTTCAAGGCAGAGTGTGGGCTCTGACCGTAGCATTGAACAGTCACCACTGCACCCAAATCACCAGGCAAGGCTTGGAAATAAAGGCAGTGGAGTTTCTTCTCCCTCATGGGAAAGAAAGGGTTCTTCTGAAGGTAGAGATGGCCTAGCTCCCTCCACTCCAGGAAGATCCCGGTTGAGATCAGTTACTCGAGGCGATGAAACTGTAATTCTTTATTCTCATATCTCATAAACCCACCTAGTCATGTTAGCATAAATTCTGCGAGAAACTTTTATTTATATATGCTCGTTAAACAAGTGTGGATAAGGTCACAACAAAAAATGAAGTAGCTTCGTATGTTTCTTTAGATGCTCTGGTTGATTGCTGAGAAACTAAAAAAAGTGAAATAATAAATCGTAGCCAACCACATCCTGCTACAAATTACCAAGTTTTCTCTCTTGTTCAGTTCTTTAAGTAATCAATGGAGGATTATGTAGAACAAAATGTAGCATTGTGAATGTTTTGGTTATTAAATAGTCTTAAAACTTGACAAATTAGGTTTTACCCTGATTACTTCCCCTAGTGTCTGTTTAAATATTATAATTAGGGCATGTTATTTGAGAAATATCGTCAGTGCATTCCCAAGTGCCATAAACATTGTCTTATAGCTATTCTTTCCAAATTTTCACGGATGCCTCCATAAATTCTGGATATGACTTATTTTGAAGGAGTATTGACTTGAATTTGGATTTGACAGCCTGATCACAGCCCTGCAGTTCCAAAGTTTGGCGATTGGGATGAAAGTGACCCTGCATCAGCTGAAGGGTACACTCAAGTATTCAACAGAGTGCGAGAGGAGAAACAGAGTGAGACAGGAAAGGTACCCATCATGCCAACTGAGACTTCTTATTCAAACCGTCAAAAGCAATATGGAAATGAGGATCCAAAAAAGGTATAGTGAATAAATTCTATTTACTGTTTTAGTTCCTCCATAATTGCCAAAACTTATATGCTAAAAGTGAGATATATCACCATCTGGTTGCATTTTCTGAATATTCCAAGTATAGGCGAGAAGGCCAACCCTTTGACTGTAGCTTATTAGTTCACATGGTACTATTGAATCTTCTGACCCTCGTATTTATATTTCAGGGCTGTTTATGCTTTCCATGGGGCAGAAAATGAAATCTCTTCGACATACATGAAAAGAACATGCATGGGACTTGTATACTATATATATAGTTCAGAAGGCTATCTTATGTATATAGAGACTCTTTAGCAAGTGCATTCTTTCTACTTCGGGTTCAGTCTTACTGAAACAATAGAACTTTCGACAGGGAAAAACACCTATCCATTTTGTGCATCTAGTGATTAAGCTATATTGGCTCCTGCAAAACGAAACGCTCCTACAACTATATGTTGGTCTCTATTCAGAAGCTTTACTTTGGCAAAAGGAATCTCTCTTTCCCGCTTATTGGGCTCAGTTTTATTTCTTTTCTTCTTCTCTTGTGTGCATTAATTTTCTTCTCTACGCAATATGATTTTCTTATATGGGGAGACAAAACTCCCCAATGCTGATTAATTTATTCTATGTTAAGAATTTTGATTCCACTATTACTTTATTAGAAGCAACAACTGAAGTATATGTTAGATTGCTTAAGATGTGCTTACCTTGACTTGTAATTTGTATCGAGGTTACATAATTAATTTTAATATATGGGAGATTGTCCAGATTGGGAGAAAGCTTGATGCAAGTCTAGACAGTTTAATTAATGCAGTAACTATGTACCTTGATGTTCTGATATTGTCACAATTTCAAATATATAGTCAAGTTCAAGAGCCTCTTTGAATATGTGATTAGAACTTATAGAGCCCGTTAAGAAGTTGAAACTTAAAAATGTAACTTTAATGGTAGCTGAAACTTTTTGTGAAAATTGTGTATATTATGGCTGGAACGGAAATGTAAAATAAAACACAAACTCTAAAAACATGGACCGTGATTAGGTTGAAACCATGCACTAATTAAGATAGATTGTCGATCAACAAGAACTTTAGAGCAAAGACACAAGAATTAAACCCGAAACATAACTAAGTACCTATAAACAACATTAGCCCCCATATTTGCTTGCACTAGAAATTTGGCATTGCTTCAATTAGTTTATATTTATGATTATCACGATCATAAGCGGAAGTTACTTTACCTTTTGAATCTTAAAAAAAAATACTTTTCTTTTGGCTATTGACACTGTTAATTGCAGCAGCAGAACTAGGCAGCCATAGCAGGGTTACTGGTAAGTTCTCGCATACCTCACAATTCTTGCTTCCAGAAAATGCAAGGGCGCATCTTTCGTGTAGGAGGGTAATCTTGCACTCGCATTCTGTCTTTAGTATATTTCCTTGGTCTTTGACTATGGAGGGTAATCCTCAATCTACCTCAGTATATAATGATGACATGTTAGGAACTTTATATTATTTAAAAAATAGAAATAAATCTCAGATTTTAATTGGAATAAGCTAACAAATAAAATATATCTTTAATTTTAGAACGGATATAGTCTTTAATAACACTCTAACTGCCCCATTTTACTGGAGTTTATCTTTAAGATAAAAGTAGCAATTCTAAGGCAGAAAATGGCTCTCATAGGAGTCTAGCAACATGGGAATAAGGAAGTGGTATAAAGAGATCTGTACCTTCAAGATTTGTTTGAGCTGCTAAAGTTCTAGGTCTTACAAGTACAGCCTTTTGCACAGGTACATTTAGTCTTGAAATCGGAGCTTTTACCTGGATATATATATATATATATATATATATATATATATATATATATATATATATATATATATATATATATCCGGATCAGGTCCGGACTCCCGATTTTGTTAAAATCCGGATTTTTTTTTTTTTTTTTTTGAAACAACTAAAAAAAAATAATAATAATTATGGAATTGGAATTTTTACATTATACAGTGTTTTGGACGTGATTTGGATGCCTATAACAAAATATATCTGTACAGTCTGGGCAGACTGTACATACATTGGTTGGTATAGGTATTAAAAACACACCCAAAACACTGTATTATGGAAAAATTTCAGTTCCATAATTATTTTTTTTAGTAGTTCTACAAAAAAAAAGCAAAAAAAAAAAAAAAGGTCCGGATTTTCTCCCGTCCGGGAGGTCCGGATCTGATCCTGTTTATATATATATATATATATATATATATATATATATATATATATATATATATACTACAAAAAAAAGAGTTTATCTGCGACCAATAATATCAACGACCGCATTTCCGGTCGCTGATAATATTAGTAGCGATCGCTATCTGCAATCGAGATGAATTCTAGTCGCTAGTTTCTATCAGCGACCGCATGCGGTCGTTGATCGGTCGCTGAGATGAATTTTCCTCTCAAAATTTGGTGGGAAACCCTGACGCGTTTTTTTGTGACTAAACTTTATCCGCGACCGCACTGCGGTCGCTGATATGTCCACATCATTAAAAAGCAGCGACCGCATACGGTCGCGGAAGGCGATCGCTGATTCTCAAAACCTTAAACAGACTCAGGTTCACGATATCAGCATAGAGAAGAAAAAAAGAGAGGGAGATACAGACGAGGGAGAAGAGGGAGTAGGGGGAAGAGAAGAGACCACCACTGTACCACGCCGGTAAACTGATTTTGGGTTTAATTTGTTTGTTTAATATGCTGGAATTTGTGTTTAATTTAGGGTTTTAATATATTTTGTTATAAAAATGATGAATCCTCGAATGAATTAGTGTTCAATTTGAGTTTTGAAATTTAATTTAGGGTTTAATTTGTTATATATTAATCGAGGCTGAATTCAATTTGGGTTTGATATGTTAAAAATTTGGATTTGATATTTACTGTATTGTATACCGCAATTAGTGTTTGATTTGTGCAAATACATATTCTACAATTAAGTTTTAATTTGTATAAATTTGAGTTTGATATGTAATGTATGAACAGAAAAGAATGTATCATTTTTGGTTTGTTTATGCATGTTTAGGTATAGTGTGTATATTTGATATATATAAGGAATAGTAACATTTATCTCCGACGACTATTTTGTAGAAATTAAGTTTCATGCCCTGACACGTATCTCCCTAAAATTTTAGTTTCCCTATTCTGTTTTGCAATAGCAAATTTTGTAGGATTATTTTTTGATTTTATTTCAGTGTACTGATTCCTGGCGGTTCCCCCGCTAATCTTCCTATAAATTCCATTCCTAAAACCCCGTAGACTGCATTGGTTTATCTAGTCTTGATACTGATTTACCCATTGATAGACACAAACCTAGATTGGATCTAGAGCTGTAATTTGGTTTATTAGTGTGTTTTCTAGAGCTATAATTTGGTTTATCTAGTCTTGATACTGATTTATCGTTATTGTTTTGGTCTTATTATATTGGGAATTTGTATATTTCTCTTGGTTTGTGTCTTGGGTGCCTAGAAATGACTTTATATACATGCTGTCGTGCATGTGGCTAGTCCATATTATAGGGGAGACTCTGGCGAATTTTTTTTATTGGTCGGGTAGTTGCGAACATTTATACTATTAACGAGCTTATAGTTGATTCACTAGAGCCTATTAAGAGGCTATTGGAGCTGATGGGCTGGGCTTGGGGCCGCGAGGCCACACGAGGCCACGCCAAGCTTAGCCAAGCCTCACGGGGCCAAGCCAAGCTTGATTATTAGCATGGTAAGCTATTGGGGGGGGGGGCTGTTAAGCCAAAATAGGCAGTGCTAGGGAACTGTTAGTGTAACAGAGAAGGTAACTAAACACACATGGTCAATAAAGAGACTGTTTATCTTTTTAACAAGGGTATTTAACACTTATGTATATAAGAATAAAGCTACAAAATGTTATAGAATCTATAAATTGCTCAACCAAGTTGTGACTATCTCAAAACATAAAAGATTATAGAAAGGGACCGTGACGGGTATAATCTTAAAACATGTTAGGCGCCTTAGCACACTGGTTGATATGAATGAATCTCCAAGATACTCAAAAGTTGTATAACATTTAAAGTTTCTCATACTGCTTTAATTTGCATTCATTCGTTAACATCAAGTATGCTTAAATATTAATCATATGCTTACAAGTCTCAAGTCATATGATTACAAGTATGCTCTCAAGTCATATGCTTACAAGTATGCTGAAATGTTAATCATATGCATGCTTATAAGTATGCTCAAGTCATATGGTTATAAGTATGCTCAAGTCATATGTTAACATTTATAATGTTGTCTGTAGTAGGTACCGTGGAATCATGGACCTCTATTTAGACCGTAGTTGGATGGTATGACGAAAGTCAAGTGCCCAGATAGGTGCTATAGCTGACTTTAGAGCTGGTTGCCAAGTGTTTTTGGAGTATGCGTATAGTCACCTGGAATGTATGAATGGTAAGTCGCAGATACGATGTCCATGTCTGAAGTGTAAGAATGTAAATTATATGGACAGAGACATGGTAAACTATCATTTACTTGTTTCTGGGTTCATGAGAAATTACGAAGAATGCTGGTGGGAACATGGACAGAGAAGAGATGGTGGCATCAGACAAGTACACAATTCGGTCAGTAGTACTCATCGTATGAATGAAATGGTTCATGATATTGCAGGGCCAGATTTTGATTGGGAGCAAGGCAGAGAGCAACCTATAAATTCTGATGCTAAAGACTTGTTTAAGTTGTTAGACGAGGGTAGCGAGCCATTATGGCATGGTTGCACTAAACACACTACATTGTCTGCAGTGGCGACATTACTTAACATCAAGGCTGATCACAACATGAGCCATGAGTGTTTTGAGTCGCTCTTGAAGGCCATTAAGAGTATGTTGCCTGACGGTGAGAAATTACCTGATAACTATTACTTTTGTAAGAAAATGGTGAAGAAGTTGGGTCTTGGAAACCAAAAGATCGATGCATGTCCCAACGATTGCATGTTGTTTTATAAGGAAAATGAACAGATGACAAGGTGCACGTTTTGCAGTCATGATCGGTTTAGGCCTTATAAAGAGGGCGTGACTACAAAAAAATCAAGTATACCGTTTAAGATTCTAAGGTATTTTCCAATAACACACCGGCTAAAAAGATTGTACATGTCTTCAAGAACAGCTGAACATATGAGTTGGAATGCGAAATCTCCAGCTAAAGATGGAGAACTAAATCATCCCGCAGATGGGCAGGCTTGGAAAGATTTTAACTTATCACATCCTAGATTTGCATTGGAACCTAGAAATGTGAAGCTTGGATTGTCCACCGATGGTTTCAATCCGTTTGTCCACTCAGCTGTTCCGTACTCATGTTGGCCTGTGATTGTTACTCCGTACAACTTGCCTCCTTGGATGTGTATGAAACAACCATACTTGTTTCTTTCACTCATGGTTCCTGGTCCTAAGAGTCCTGGAAAGAACTTAGATGTTTACTTGAGACCTCTTATAGACGAGTTGAAGGTATTGTGGGAGGATGGAGTACAGACTTGGGATGTTGCAACGAAAACAAATTTTAACCTTAGGGCAGCGGTTATGTGGACTATAAGTGACTTCCCAGCTTATGGTATGTTAGCTGGATGGAGTACACACGGGAAGTTGGCTTGTCCGTATTGTATGGAGCATACCAAGTCGTTTAATCTATCAAAAGGTCGAAAGCCTTGTTGGTTTGACTGTCATCGTCGGTTTTTACCGGTAGATCACTTGTTTCGAAGAAATAGAGAACACTCCAGGAAAGGGAAAGTAGATAATGATATGCCTGCACCGCGATTGTCGGGAACGAAGATGCGAGATCGTGTGATGAGATTGCCGGTTATCCCATTTGGTAAGGTTGATGCCACAAACATAATCAATGGGTTTGGCGAATCTCATAACTGGGTTCGGAGAAGCATCTTTTGGGAACTGCCTTATTGGTCTACAAATTTGATTCGTCATAATCTAGATGTGATGCATATTGAGAAGAATGTGTTTGACAATGTGTTTAACACTGTGATGAATGTTACAAGAAGACAAAAGACAATGATAAGGCACGTTTGGACATGAAAGATATTTGTAAGCGTCCTGGATTAGAACTTTATGAATCTCCTAATGGTAAGATTGTCAAACCGCATGCAAGGTACACATTGTCCAAAAAGCAAGTTGAAGATGTGTGCACATGGGTTAAGTATCTGAAACTACCAGATAGATATGCGTCAAACATTGCAAGATGTGTTACGGGTGGGAAATTGCAAGGGATGAAGAGTCATGACTGTCATGTGTTAATGGAGAGACTCATGCCTATAGCATTTCGGGATATGCTTGATAAACCAATATGGGATGCTTTAACGGATCTTAGTCATTTCTTCAAAGACTTATGTTCAAAATCATTAAATGAGAAGGACATGTCTGTACTTGAGAAGAACATCATAGAGATCACGTGTAAATTGGAAAAAATATTCCCACTTGGTTTTTTTGACTCCATGGAGCATTTGCAAATCCATCTTCCCTATGAAGCTCATGTTGGGGGTCCAGTTCAATATAGATGGATGTACCTTTTCGAGAGGGTGATGGGAAACCGTAAGAGGAAGGTGAAGAATAGAGCTTATGTCGAGGGGTCGATATGTGAGGCATACAGTTTCGATGAGATATTTACGTTTGTCTCATACTATTTTCCGGACAAAGTCTTGACAAAGGCCAATCGAGTATCAAGACATGATGATGGGGGAAATGTTGAACTAAATGGTCGGCTCTCTGTATTTGGTCTATTGGGCCGCGGTTATGGAAAAGGGAAGCGCATATTCCTCTCTGAGCAAGAATTACATGCTGCACATACTTACATTCTTCTCAATTGCGAGGAGATTGACGAATTTGTGAGGTACACATGTAAACTTGATAATTTATCTTTTAAGTTAAAAATTTATTCCAATATGTTAATGTTTATAACATGATATAGATTGTACAATGACGAGTTAAAAGTGAAACATCCCGGCATAACTGATAAAGATATTCAAATCAATCGGGATAAAAAATTTGCACTTTGGCTAAAAGACAAAGTAAGTTCAATTTTTAAGCACGTAGTATATATATATATACTCTATATTAACTATGACTTCATTTAATAAGATGGAGTTTTTGTAGGCTTTGACTGAGGGATCAACGATTTCGCCTAATGTACAAGTCCTAGCTATGGGACCAGACAGGGACCAAGTCAGCCGCAATAGTTATAAAATAAATGGTTGTGAATTTCACACAAAGGCATATGGGCACGGTTAAAGAACAACGAACTCTGGAGTGTGTGTCCAAGGAGATTATTACAATGAGCTTGGTCGTGCCTTTTATGGGGAGTTGGAGGAAATCGTAGAGTTGTCATACAAGGGCACGTACGGGGGTCATATTCACTTGTTCAAGTGCCGTTAGTTTGATTCAGAAAAAGGGATACGTGTTGACAGACATGGAATTGTCGATATTGACCTCCATATGTCTGCGTACTCCAACGAACCGTTTGTTTTACCAACTCAAATAGTACAAGTATACTACACTCCTAGTCCTGTTAGGAAAAGGGATAGACCGTCTACAGATTGATAAGTTGTAATTCATACTCCCGCGCGTAGTCGTGTAGAATTAGTTGATGGGGAGATTTACCAAGAGCAGATGCTTCATAGTCAAACTATAATAAATGTGGAGGACGACAATGAATTAATCCAGTTAGATGGTGGAGATGAACCACATGAATTAGATCCTGAGTCAATACTTGTGTCAGATGACATTGATACCGAGGAGGAAGAGTTATTGACTGAATCTGACACTGAATCTGAAGCAGATGATGGTTATGAATCTGCAACACGTATACAAGATGATTTTAAATCAGACATTGACACTTGAACAAATGAAATGTATGTTTAGCATTACATATTTTTTATATCATTGTCATGTTTATGTACTAAACTATTTAAATGCAAATTTTGTTTATTGTCATTTTATATTCATATATACATGTTTATATCACTCTCATGTTTATGTACTAAACTATTTAAATGCAACTTTTGTTTATTGTCATTTTATATTCATATATATACATGTTTATATCACTGTCATGTTTATGTACTAAACTATTTAAATGTAACTTTTATTTATTGTCATTTTATATTCATATATATACATGTTTATATCACTGTCATGTTTATTGTCATATATACATGTAATCAAATATGACTCATAATAACATCTTGAAATTTGTAATATACAGATGGCTTCTGAAACAGTGCAGAAAAAGCGCGGCTTGGGTAGGGGGCCTAATCATGTGCCCAAGGCCCTTACTAATCCGGATGATCAGATTCTTATTCAGATTTGCCCTCCTCCGAATAGCACGTACGTCCCGCATATATCAATTTATATAAGCATTTAAGATTCTATTTATTGTATATTGGTAATGTTTTGATTGATGTTATATTGGTTTGTGTCTTAGGTGCCTAGAAATGTCCATATAGGCATGCCGTCATGTATGTGGCTAGTCCATATTATAGGGGAGACTCTGGCGAATTTTTTTTTAAGTATTATAAGTATAAGTTTGAAAAATGTTCATAAGTATTATAACTTAGATGTAAATTGCTTTAATATATGCTAATTGATGTTGTATATTATAGTGATTTTTCAAATAATAAAATCGTCAAGTGCATATCACAGCTGTGTTTACAGAATTGGCCTACAGCTGTGATTACATGGGCGAGCACACCTATCGCCCACAAGGATGCCGTTTGGGCAGAATTTCAGGTATATTTTTTTTAATTATGACAGATAATATTAATATAATATTCAAAGGATAATTATTTAGTAATGTTATTATTGTTGTTTTATTTGCAGAAACGGTATAGATGGGAGGACGCGTATGCTTCAGTGATATATACATTATTTTGGCAAAAGTGTGCGGTCCGCACCAAAGACAATTTGAATAAAGAAAGACAAAAGGTCCTTCACAATGCCGAGATCGACCATCCAGGCTAGGGAGAAGATTACATGCACGAGCATAGCCCCTGGTGGTGCACCCATGCCATATGGGCTGAGATGTGTGCCCAATGGAGAGCTGAGAGATGGGTGAAAAGACGAAAGACTGCCGCAACCAACAAATCCTCGGGTGTACCCGATGGCGAAAAGGCTAAAGGGACATACAAGGGCGGTAATATTTCACAGTTGCAGCATATCACTGCCAGGGTACATATTTACAAGTTTTAATATGTTTACAATCATGAATTGTAGAAAATATATCATATTTTTACTTAGTAATATTATACTATTTTTTGTATAGGAGTCTCAGTCTCAAGGTCAGCCTATCCATTGGCTGGATGTGTACGTGGCCACCCGTGATGGTCTGCCTGAGGCTATCCAGATAGCAGTAATAAATTTTAACAACTTGATCTTTAATGCTTACAGAATTAATTTATTTTTAACTATTTAATTGTTAACATGATGACATGATACTTATAAGCGTTTATTGAATGAGCGCTATCCTGAAGGCACTCCACGTCCGCCTATTGATCAAGAGTTATGGGAGATGACGTCTGTTGTGAAGAAGAACTATATTAAAGGTCAAGGACAACGACGACGCTCATCCTTCAGTGGCTCAGGCTGCTCTTCTACCCAGTCTACACAGTCATCGAGCCATCCAGCTGTTCATACTCCGGCTGACTGTGTGAGAGCTATATGTCGAGATCGCGATCTTCTGAAGATACTGGGCGTGCATCTGGGGGCTCTGAGTGCTGAGGAGTTAGCTGAAGTAGTAGCGGCAGCATCACAACACGGGGATGACAACGAGGTATAAAATCAATTTATTGTATATATTATCGTAATATACCAATATTAACATAGTTAGTATATATTTGTAACTTGTTTTATTATTTTGTTAATTACAGGGTGATCAAGGAGGCGATGATGCTCTACGTACCTGCTTTATATTAGTTTTGTAGTTATAGTATAAGCTTGTACTTATATATTCATTCTTTGGATATTTGTATGTTACTTAAATAAGTTTTGAAATGTTATTATATTTATTCAAATGTTACTTAAACACGTGTATGTGTTGGTGGACGATGGATGATTATATTGTTGTGTATGTTGTTGTTGGGATAAAGCAGGTACAAAGCAGGTATAGGTTTTTGGTAATTATGCAAAACAACAAAAATCTATTTTTTATTTTTTTCAATATCAGCGACCGCATGCGGTCGCTGATCGTTATTAGCGACGGCTATATATTTGAGGCTATCAGCGACCGCATCCGGTCGCTGCCACGTGGACCACGTCAGCTTTGGCCCTGGACCATGCTGACTAAGCTTAGCGACCGAATTTGTCATTTCGGTCGTTAATATCGGTCGCAGATATGTCGGTCGCTAATTGTGGTCGCTGATGTGCATCCCAGCTACCAGAATTTGTGCGACTACTATCAGCGACCGCATGCGGTCGCTGATGGGTATCTGCGACCGTCCGCGGTCGCTGATAAATATTTTTCTTGTAGTGATATATATATATATATATATATATATATATAAATAAAGGTAACCCTATTAATTATTAGTAGGATTTATTTTGAAATGAAAGAAATATATATAAACTTGCCTGTAAAACATTTCCAATGTTGACAACTAGAGCTCCAGGGATTGGGGGTACATCAACCCACTGATTCTGATGAAGAACTTGGAGGCCTCCAATATGATCTTGGAGAATCACAGTAAGAAAATCATTATCAGCATGCTTGTTGGTGCCTAAAGTCACTTCTGGTTGCGGGCACACCGGAAAATAGTGGCGTAGAACACCAAGCCCCTCTCCACATTCAATGTTGTTAAGGTAGTTTGGATGGAGACCAAGAGCTTCTGACAATAACTCTAACAAGTTCCGTCTTAGTTTCATAACTTCCTTTGAGTACTGAATCAAAATATATCTGTAAAAAATAATAATTTAATCATCAATTTATTAGGTTGTTGATAATGTCAGACCATTATTAACAAATTAACTGAAAATTATAAGAACTTAACTAGACATGAATAAAAATATAGTAGTCTAAGCTAGACGTACATGCATGCATGCTTTCTACAACATACCTACATGCTGTTGGCAAGTCTTGTGGATTGGGAGGATTTGGAGCCATCATGCAAGAAAAGGTATCCCTCCAGTTAGCTGCAGGTGCACTATACAAATCAAAGTTGCTATTATACCCAAATGGTTTCGTCACATCATGCGTGTACCATTCTTTCTCCACCTCATTTTCTTGCTCATAAAACCCGCGTACACCATCCATAATATCCTCCAAAATGCTATCTTTAATACCATGATTGATCACCAAGAAAAATCCCCAAGTCTCTGACGCCTCCCGAACTTTTTCAACTATATTGTTGCGATGAATTAGGCCTAATCCATCAAGGTCTATAATTGGGAAACTTAATGGGGTTTCGTTTGGATTATTGGATAAATGTCTATATTTTCTGGTGATGGGATAAAAATTTGAGGGACCTTGGCATGGCGATACCCGAATCAACTAGTCCTTTCACACCGGATTTTGTGTCATCAAAGGTTTTTAGTTCTGCTTTTCTATCGTAGTTTGGTTCAGATGAGAGCTGAACTTCATTTATGGCCATTTTTTCTTGGAGTTTTTGTGGAGAAGTTGAAGGGGGTGAGGGTGTATCGACTATCAAATGTAGGATAAAGTTTGTGTTCATTTATAAGGGGCACAAATAGATACTCCCTCCGTTTCAAAATAAACCTCCTAATTGATTTCGACACATTAATTAATAATATTTTTCTTACCTAAATTGTTCTTTTAAATTACTTATTAATTGAAGTATCCATTCACTTTTCTATGACCCCAAAATTAATTATTCATTCCCAATTCTCATATGAATTAGTTCTCTAGATTATCTTTATTGTTATTCTCACATTCTAATAAGTATATTTATCTCTCCAAATTCACCCGCTAATTAATTACATGCATATTTCTCACATTAATAATCCATCCATGCAAACCTTTAGTATTTCTAGCTACTTTATCATTTGGTTATAAGTAGACCTGCAAACAAATCGAACAGAACTGAACTTTGTCGAACTCGAACATTTTTAGTCAAACTCAAACATGTTTGAGTAAGTACTTGATCGAACCAACAACAATGCACGAGTTCGGATCGTTTGATGTTTGCGAACAGTTCACGAACAAGTTGAACATAAGCTTGTTCGCAAATATGCATGAACAAGTCGTGAACGTTCACGAACACAAACTATTTTCACGAACACTAAACTTATTCATGAACACAAACTTGTTCACGAACACAAACTTAGAACTCTAAAACAAAAAATAGTTAAATAAATACCAAAAATGTATTCTCTAAGAGTTTAAGTATTCAATCAAAAATTAGACCAAATATTGTAATCATCATTCATCCCAAAAAGACCAAAACCATAAATTATTACTTAGAAGTTAGAAGTTAAAACTTAAAACTTAAAAGTTAACAAGTACTTAGAAATTCTTAATTTACAAATATCAACAATCAAATATTAATATCTAAAAGACTTTCAACTCTTCAAGGTCCAACCATTTCAAGTAGAGTCTACAAACAAATGATTATCAAAAACTCACAATTTAATATTAGTAATATATTTTTGTTGTTGTTTTTTTAATTAATATTCAGTTTATTTTTTATAATTTTTAAATTAAAATATCTAGTTTTTATTTTCGATCTTCAAATTTATGTATAGTTTTTATAGTTTTGAAATTATTCAGTAAATAATTTAATGATTATTACTCTATTACTGAATTCTCGATACATACATTGATGACTTGATTTCTCTATTCTTTATCTCGATTTGACAATTTTAATAACTCACCTAAATGTAAGCAACTGTATTGTATCACTATTTAATTAATGTCAAATTGTCATTGCATGATGATTAATGACTTTATTTATGTGCTTTATGACATGGGTTATAATTTATTAAATTATTAGGGATGTAAATTATAATAATCCAACAATCATTATGTTAGTTCCCAGTAGGCACAATATAGATCTAGAAGGGGGGGGGGTTGAATAGATCCTTTAATTTCAAATACTTTTTCTAGTTTATTTTGTATTGCTCATTAAGTAGCATATGACAAACATAAGAATCTTTTCAAGCAAAGTAGAATAAATAAAAGATCCCCTTCATTGATATATTCATAATTATACATACATTGTTCGTAGAGTTAGTTCAGTGGTAAGCAGTTAAAACATACATAGCAGTTATAGCAGTTAATGTACATAATGTAAATGACATAAAGTAAAAGGCACAAGGGATTTTAAGTAGTTCAGAGACCCAAACTCCTAATCCACTCTTCTTCTTTCAACTAGCAGGATTTCCACTAAGGAAGGGCAGCACCCTGAATCACTAAGATTCCTTTAAGGCCAACAGCCTTGGGACTTCAGTTCACTAAGAACTCTTCAAGGCCAGCAGCCTTGGAACTTCTCTAGTTCCCTAGGAACTCTTCAAGCCTAGCAGGCTTGGAACTTCATTTAGTCCCTCTAGACAAGGACCCCTCAGGCCCTGGCTTCTTGTTGTTGTAGTTGTTAGTGCTGAGCTACTAAGATGTCATTAAGCTCTGAACATCTTTTGTACTTAGCAGCTTGGTGTGATCCTCTATGCATTATGCTTCGAGTCTAGACCACATCTTATTTGGTGCAGCTGATCTTCACTCTTTTATGCTCATCTTCATCTGGTATCAACTTTTCACCATCACTATCTAGGTTTGCTAAGTCTCTGTGCTTTTAGTAGACTTTGTCTGACACTTAGCAATCCCTGAACACTTCTTGAATACTTTGCATATATGGTTCTGCACTTGTTCAGTTTTAGCTTTCGGTTCATGGTGATTCGTAGAGTGGCTCTCTTGATCTTCTTTGTACTCAGCCACTTTTCTGAATGCTATCTTTTTGGCCTTCTCGGCTCTCAGCTTGGCTGCCATCTTTAGTGGCATTCTCATCTTTGTTGAGTGAAGCTTTGATTTGTTTGAGTTCTTCTTCAAAGCTGCTTCACTTCTACCTTGGTAGTCTTACTGTTACTGAGACTTATTCTGTTGATCTTTGGTGGAACTCGTAGCGTCAACTGTAGCATTCACCAACTCAACGATTCTGCAACATGACAATCATCAGCGACTCTTGATCTTTGAAGCTATGTTGATTATACTACTCTCCAATCTTCCCGTTGGAAAGTAGCCGTTGAAAGCTATTCAAATTGCCTCGCAGATCTCGAGTTATTTGATGCAGACTGCAGATGTGACATGACATCTTTTTCTGACTTCCTGACACTGTAGTCTGTTATTTCACCTATCATGTTAGATATGTCACTTTGATATCTTAGGAAGGTCGACGACTTTATTTCACCCTTCTGATTTCTCGATCAGAGGTTGTCCTTGCAGCGATGCTCTCAATGAGCTTTTGTCCGAATGCCATTCTTCAGATTGAACCGTTGCCAATGCTTCAATCCTTAGTTGTTCAAACTCTATAATTTCTGATGCACTTCTCCTTGGACCTGATTGTAGTGTCGCATTGACATGTAGAGTCAACACTACGATCTTAGAGAGTGTTCACTTGATCTTCAATGTAGAACACCTCTCTCTTCTTTTGTGCAGTGCTTCATCACTTCTGTTTGCCTCGATTATTCTCAGATACTCATGGCTTGATTCTTTATTCTGACCCCTTCTGAATAACAAGACACTTCAGATTTATGGCGTGTCCAGCTCGCTTTCTCCTTGTGATCTCCCGTTCACTTATCATCAATGGACTGACCCAATGCTTAATCACTTTAGCCTTGTTCTTCAGAGGCTGACCAGTATCTAAGTGTGTACTCCATCAGTTCCTTTTTTGTTTGGCAAACACTATGATCCTGGTTACTTTCAAGATCGTTATCATTTTTCCACTTGACAGCTACAACACAAGTTGACTTTCCTTTGTCAACTACTGAAGTCTTCTAATGATCTTCTTGTGGAAGACTTCATCTTGACTGGCTTCACAACTCAATATGAATGCTGATTGGGTTGACGCTTAGATCTTCTAATAGTTTATATGCCATCTGTTGAGTGCTCTCTGGCTTCCTTTAGGTTAGATGTATCTTTGCAGTATCAGCTAGAGGCTTCATTCCTTTGGATATTCAGGGAGTGCTCATTTGTTGAGAATCGTATTAGCTCTATGATTCTGCCTTGGCGTTGTGAGCACATTTGTTGAAGTCTCAGTTCTACACTCTTCGATTCAGCTTCGGCTGTGCAGACACTACGACTCCGAGATCAGATCTTGTCACTCTTTAATTTTTATCGTTGTGCTTGTTGTCTTCAGTCTGATCTTGCTCGACTACGATCTCTACCTCTGATATGATAAGTAGACTCTATGACTCTGAGTGTAGTCTACGATTCTTGACTTGGCTTCGACATCAGTAGAATCTACGACTCAAAGTGTAGTCTATGATTCTTGACTTGGCTTCAGCAGGTGCTCGGTCGGCTCGTAGGCAGGCTGTCTCTACGATTCTGAACATGACTTCCTCAGTAGACTACGGCTCTGAGGAAGTTCTAATCGACATACTACTGATCCTTCCTCGTCTCTCCTGGCAGTTTACAACTCTGAGATCTACTATCTTGAAGACTACGATTCTTCCTCGATAGCTCTCAAGTTATCCTTGACTCTCCTGACAGACTACGATTTCTAGTGCAGTGCTCGACGATCAGACAAGCCTATCTATTACATCATAAGATCAACCTAACATGCTTGATCTTTCTATATTTATAGTCCTTGTACATCATTTGTTTTTAAGGACTTTACAAAGCTGTTTTTGCATATTTAGGATCAACCTAACATATTTGATCTATTCATTTTAAGTCCTTGTACATATATTTCTATTATCTATTAAAGGACTTTACAGCTTTTTTTAATACAAGCATACTTGCATATTCATTCATATATATATCATAATCAAATCATATATAAATAGGAATATCATTCACATGTTTATTCCTTACACATTATTAAAATTTTTATGAAAATATTAAAATTATTTTAATTAAATTAAAATTTAGAGGTGAAGAAGTACACATTATTATTTGTTAATTATTTAATAAAAATGTTTACTTATAATCAATTATTAAAAAAAGATGTTTAGGTAATAAAATATAATTACTACAAATTTAACAATTATTAATAAGACAAATTTAAAATTTAATATGAAATAAACAATTATTTGTATTTAGAATTTTATAAACAATTTAAACATGTAATTAAGAAATTGAACTACTTGAACCGATCTCGAACTTATCGAACCGAGCTGGAACTTCTTGAACTGAACTCGAACTTACCGAACCGAATTCGAACTGTTCACGAACAAAGACGAACTAAACCACTTGGTTTGTGAACATGTTCGATCGAGAAATTGAATGGAACACTATATGTGCGAACTCGACTCGATTAGGCGGACAAGTCGAACTCGAACCGAACCGAACCGGTTCGTGAACAGTTCGATTCTTTTGTAACCCTAGTTATAAGTTGTTACAAGCCATATATGAGGTGTTGATAAAGTAGCTATATATCCATGCATGCAAATTATCTGCATTCTTCTAAAAATTCTCTCTATCTATGTTTGCACACTCTTTATATTCTTCTATAACATCCAAACAAAATTATGACCGGTAAAATTTATATGGTGAATGCAGAAGAAAGTACTAAAAGCTAGAATGAATAGAGAATTAAAGAGGTTAGAGAATCATTTAATTAATAGAAGACATGTTATGCTTATAATATGGAGAGCAGATCCTCTATCCCCAAATTCTCTGTCCCCTTGTGTCCCTCTACTTCAATTTTGACAACTAGTCTCTTACTTAATACTAATTAATTCTAAAATTAAATAAAAAGACATGTGTCAAAATTTAAGTGGGGGGACATAAGGGGGACATGGAATTTGGGGACAGAGGATCTGCTCTCTATAATATGAGAGAGAAAGTACTATAACAATACATCACTTTCCAATGTAAACCTTTTACCATTTCTTAAGTAACTTTCCAACAAAGTTAACTAAAAAGATTATGAGGGTATAAGTGGACAAATAAGATAAAAAATAGTTACTACTCCCTCCAGTTCCTAAAAGATTGTCGTTTTAGAATAAAAAATTTGTTCCAAAATATTTATCATTTAAAATTTTCGAGGAGAATAAATTATCTACTTTCCTATATTACCCCTACCTTCTCTTATTATCCCAAGAAATTCTCTTCCATGTATTAATAATTTTCAACTTCCCATAAAGGGGTAGTGATGAAATTTCAAACAAGTTTTACTTGGTAAATGATACATTCTTAATTCATGTGCAAAAATCTTAAACGACAATCTTTTAAGAACGGATGTAATAATATAGAAACATGACATTTATTTTGCAACATCCTAAAAAGGAAATTATGACTTATTTTGGAATGGAGGGAGTATATAAGATAGGAGGGTATAAAGAAGTGAGTCACATATCACTAATTTATATTTATTTTTTATCACTACTACAAAACAGTAAATAGACAACGCAGAAAAAACGTTGTGGTTTCAGTCAGAAAAACGTCGTGGTTAAGGGTGTTGTCTATTTGGCACCCTTTCACAACGTTTTTAAAACGTTGTAGTTAAACAAAATACACAACGTTTTTTTAGGAAAAAACGTTGTAGATTTGTTTTTCAAAAATTAGCAGATGCTTAAAAATATTATAGAAGGTATGATTCCACAACTTTTTTGGATAAAAATATTGTTGTTTAGTATATCAGATAACGTTTAGGCACATTTACAAAACATTTTTAAAATGTTGTAGATTAAAAAAAATTATTGTGATTCACCTACATTACCAATGCACCTGCAATATGCTAATGCCATGATATATAGCTAAAAGGTCTAAATTCTCAATTAATTTAAAGCCAAAATGTATCAACCATTCAAAATACATCCCAATAAATACCATTCGTTTACAGTTTCACACTACTACATCCACAATATATAACAAACTATCCATATATGCATCTCAAATTCACTATCCAAAAAAGAAAGAAATGCAAGTTCCACCATAGTTCCAATTGTACAGGAATAGGGGCCATGACAACTTACATTAGAAACATATCCAGGTTGCGATAATGGACCACCGACAGAGGGCTGGCTACTTGGACTCTCCAAAGCAGGAAAATTGAAATTAGACCCAATATTTCCAATTGGTTGCTGTGAGCCTTATTGGTGTGGCAGATGACTGCCTATGGGAGCGCCAGCACTGCCACGCCCAACACCAAAACCCCGACTTCCTGGCTTAGGAACATGAGGGACAGCACCAACAGGTCCGTGTACAGCACCACGAGTAGGAATACCATATGGCTGAGGAACACCGTGATAAGGTGGAATGGGAACTTGTGTGACGCCCCCAAAATAGGTATACAACACCCATTCTGAGTCGTCAATAACATGGTACAGAAACAACTACAACTTTATTTATACAACAAAAAAACTGTGAGTTTAAATATAAATATTGTCTTTTAGACAATATCAACACTCAAATAAGTCCTCATTACAATTATTGATATATTATTTTATAAAAATGGCATTATTTCTTCCAATATCATTATGCCGGAATATTGATAGTATTTTTCTTGTGAAATTCTTGTCTTTTAGTGTCGAGATTACTATTCATGTATACGACACTATTTACATATACGGTACTATTCACGAATACGGCACTATTCACAGAAAAATTAAATTTTATTTTTTGTCCAAAATATCTATTATGGATACTAACTTTGATTGTATCCATGTTTTGATCATTCTTGAATTTTGCTCCACTATGATTATTTATGAAGTATTTTTGAACTCGGATTGTTTAAAGTACGAATTCTTAATATTTGTTCTTTTATTTCACTGGATTCGTTTTCTTTAAAATATTTTTCATCATCCTCAGTCCTAAATGATGATTTTATTGAATATCTTTGGCCTATAGTGCAAAGATTAATGATTTTCTAATGAATATCATTGGCCCGTAGTGCAAAGATGAACAAGTGTTGAGATGAACATGACCAACTGATGAATATCTTTGGCCTGTGGTGTAAAGATGAATATTTGATTCAAGATGAATATTGATTGATATTACAGGGATAAAATAATGATGATAGACTTTTAAATTCATAGATTATAGTAGATTTCATTCTCTACGTAACTCATCTATGAATTATTATTTCCGCTGTGAATATTGATCTGAAACTTGTTGTCTATTGTATTTTATCAGATTTTTCCCTATTGAAAACTAACGATAATTTGTTATATATTATCTTAGTCATAATATTTTTTACTGGGCTAGTTGAGCTCACCCTTTTCCTTTTTGTTCTATTTTACTTCTCAGGAGGCGAGAATGTAGCGAGTACTAGTCGGGGTATAGAATGAAAGTTTTAGAAAGTTGTTTTAGTATTCCTCACCATTTTTGTAAAATAATATATCAATAATTGTAATGAGGACTTATTTGAGTGTTGATATTGTCTAGAAGACAATATTTATATTTAAACTCATAATTTTTATGTTGTATAAATAAAGTTGTAGTTGTTTCTGTACCATGTTATTTACGACTCAGAATGAGTGTTGTATACCTATTTTGGAGGCGTCACAGTTGGTATCAGAGCTTAAGGATATGATCTCTGGTGGAGATCAGGGAATAAAACTAGAAGGGAGAGACGTGTAAAACCTTCGCTAGTGTGTCTTAGCTAAGATTATTTGTTGGTTGGTCAGTAGGGATATTATGTGATATGTTGATTTCTTTAATTAACCCTTGTTTTATGACAGTATTTGAGAATGTCGACTGAGAATGTTAATAGTGGAGTAAATGAGACCCTGGAGACTCCTTTACTCACCAACGAGGAGAACGTGCAACAGGCTGTCAATGTTCTTCCTGTAAATAACACCATTGATCAGACGATGAACGATGAAATATTTAGAAGATTTTTGCAGTTCATGCAAAATCAGACGAGGGAGACTCGTGCACAAAATACAGGTTGAAATGATAACAACGCACGGTTTGTCACAGCCAAGCAGTTCAAAGAGTTGGGACCACCAGAATTCTGGGGAAAATCGGATCCGATTAAGGCAGAAAAGTGGGTCAAATAAATTGCCAAGATATTCGATGTCTTGGGATGCGGAGGAACAGAAGGTTCCATTCGCCACCTTTATGTTCCGTAATAAGGCAGATTACTGGTGGGAATCTGTGAAGCGTACCCATCTGGTCGCACTCAACATGTCTTGGGAGACGTTTCAGAAACTGTTCAATGACAAATACTTTCCTGAAAATATTCGTCATATGAAGGAAGTGGAGTTTATTAGATTGGAACAAAATAACATGACGGTGTCCCAGTACGAGGCGAAGTTTACAGAGTTATCCAAGTTTGCACCTCATTTGGTGGAGAATGAGGAACGTATGATGCGGATGTTTCTGAGAGGTTTGAAACTCGGCATACGTCAATATCTCATTTATCATAAATTTTCTCTCTATTCAGATGTTGTCAACATGAATCAATTATTAGAGCGGGATAATGAGTATGTTCAACCGAGGGACCACAACCAGGATCATACTGGTGACAGCAGTCATCAGAACAACGATAACCAGCGGAGAAAGAAAAATACGGACAAAGGCGGTAACCACTTTGGTGGTAATCATGACCATGAAAATAGAAGAAGCGAGTCGGGGGGTGATTTTAAAAAAAGAAGTTTCAATAATGACAATGCAAAGACATCAGTACCAGCAGCAACTTGTTCTAAGGGAGGAGAACAATCATCGGTCGTATGCTATAAATGCGGGAAAGAGGGACATATCAGTTTAAACTGTCCACAACAGTTCAAGGTATGCTATAATTGTGGAAAGGAAGGACATATCGTTCGAGATTATACGATAGCAAAACCAAGTCCAGCGGGGATGGTGACTCAAAAAGCTGTCCCAGAAAAGTCAAAATCAACGGTTCCTGGAAGAGCGTTTGTCGTGACTAGTCAAAATACAAGGAACCCAAACGAGGTGATCACGGGTAAACTAATCATAAATTCTTGCGAATTTTATACCTTACTAGATACCGGTGCTACCCATTCATTTATCTCTCCTGCTTGTGTTCAACGTTTAAACTTAACTCTAGAGAAATTAGACTTTGATTTATCTATGGAGACTCCGTTAGGAGAAACTTTCATCACATCCACTGTTTATAAATCTTGTTTGATCCAAGTTGGCACCATCACATTACCTGTTGACCTTATCTCTTTAAAGATACTTGCTTTTGATGTGATTTTAGGGATTGATTGGTTAACTACTCATCATGCCAAAATTGATTGTTTTCGTAAGGTTGTTAGTTTTCATATTCCTAACCAGCCGGTTGTACGAATTCAAGCAACTAAACCACTAAAATCAATCACTGTCATATCAAGTCATAAAGATATTCGTTTATTGAAAAACGGATGTCAAGCTTTCTTAGCCCATGTTATGGATTTGAATAAAGACACGTCGGATTTGAATAATATTCCTGTTGTTAGTAAATTTTCTGACGTATTTCCTGAAGAACTTCCCGGTCAACCCCTAGAACGTGAAGTTGAATTCTTTATTGATCTTGAACCTGGTACAAAGCCCATTTCTAAAACCCCATATCGAATGGCTCCTATTGAACTTCAGAAGTTAAAAGTCCAACTACAGGAGTTGTTGGACATCGGTTTCATTCGTCCTAGTACATCTCCTTGGGGTGCTCCTGTTTTATTTGTAAAGAAGAAAGACGGAAGTATGCGACTTTATATTGACTATCGAGAATTAAACCATGTCACTATCAAGAATATGTATCCGCTACCTCGTATTGATGACCTGTTTGACCATTTGCAAGGAGCACAATTCTTTTCAAAGATTGATCTTCGTTCTGGCTATCATCAGCTGAAGATTAGAACTCAGGATATTCCAAAGACTGCCTTTAGAACTCGGTACGGGCATTATGAATTCTTAGTCATGTCTTTTGGATTGACTAATGCTCCTGCGGCTTTTATGGATATGATGAACCGGATATTCAAGGAATATTTGGATCAGTTCGTTGTTGTCTTTATTGATGACATCCTCATATATTCCAAAAGCCGTGAAGATCATGAGCACCATTTGAAGCTGGTACTCCAAAGGCTTCGTGAAAACAAGCTATATGCCAAGTTGAAGAAATGCGCGTTCTGGCTTAAGGAAGTAGCATTCCTTGGGCATGTGGTGTCAAAACCTGGAGTATCTGTTGACCCGGCGAAGATTGAAGCAATACAAAGTTGGGAGCAACCGAAGTCGGTAACCGAAATACGTAGCTTTCTGGGCTTAGCTGGTTATTATCAGAGATTCGTGGAAGGATTTTCTCGAATCGCTACTCCTTTAACTTAGCTAACTCGGAAGGATACAAAATTCGTATGGAGCGAGGAATGCGAGAAGAGTTTCCAAGAGCTTAATGAAAGTATTATGCATACAAGCCAATCATGTATGATGATAAAGCATATACTGTGTAATCAATCTTATTTATTTATTAATAAAAGAATTATTTATTAAAGGCATTTATTATCTACATGGTGCTGTTTTAATAATATGTGGTAAACCCATAGTTTTAAGCAATGCTTTTAGAATCATGATGAGATCATGCTAATGAGATCTAAATTCTTAGATAGCTTAAAACTAAAATGTTCCCAATCAATGGATTACTAAAAAGGGGATTAGTGAATCCGGATAGATTGGTACGTACGTTGCTTGCTCATTGGATGAGGATGATTGATCTCATGATCATTTGTGTGGAGACACTAAAGCAAGTATGTAGGTGCTTATTAGAGAATAAGTTCACTGAACGTGACTTGCTAAGGAATACCTAATGGAGTTTTACATGCCTGTCAATAGGAATTCCTGTAGTGATAGTAGTACAAATGATCCTTAGACTTGAGATCGTCATAGTATCTTATATATAATTAATTACACTTTGACTTATTCCTTAAGACTCTTAGAGTATATCAAAGGGTATGCTTGGGTGTAATAAGTTATATATGAAGATAATGAATGATCAATAAAGAATCTACCACTTCTAGTAAAAGAAGAGAAATGTCCTATGTGATTCGATAAATGACAACCCAGGAATCCTTGGCCAAGGTGGAATGAAATTAGAAAGCAGTTTCTAATTTGCATTCATTAGGAGTTGTGCATTTAGAAATCGAAATACATATAATTAAATAAAATAAGACTTGACAGTAATTCCATGTCTTATATTTAATTGGGACATTGTATGGTGGAAGGATTGAATTGTATGGTAACTATTTACTCAAAGGTTCTTTTATGATTAATGTTGAAATCTATATTATCTGGAAAGTCGTTGATCGCTAGGGAGGCTTATCCCTATTGTAGAATAAATATTATTTATTTAAATAAATTATTCGTTTAATTTATTTATTTAAATGAGATTAGAATTGTTCTAATTGATTTATTCACAACCGATTTAATATGGAGAACCTAAAGGGTCACACCATAAAAGGAAGAATACTTATTTAAGAAGTTAATGGCATAATTGTAATAATATGTTAAGTATATTTAATTTAATCTATGGTGATAGAATAAATTAAATAGCTTAATATTTATTATTTAATTTAATATTTTAGAAATATTAAATATAAATTAATAAGAGGAGTCTTATTAATATTATTACAATTATTATTATTTTAATTTCTAAAAGGGTTTAGGAATTAATTTAATATAAGTACTCTCATTTATTCCTAATTGGATTAGGAGGGAAAATTAGTTAAAGGAGTTTAATTAATTATCCCTAATAGGATTAGGGAGCCCATTTAATTAAAAGAGTTTAATTAAATAAATAATACCTTATTTTAATTAAGATAGGGTTACCTGATATCTTTATAAGAGGAGTCTTATATCAGATATCAGATATACGTAATTCCAAGAGTTGGAGAGTACGCCTCCTTTTCTATACAGATAGGAAAAACTAGGGTTTGAGCCAATATCCCTTCTTCTTGAAAATTCTTCTTCCTTGGTGGATCACCTATAGAGGCCATACACTTGGGTGGATTACATTGATCAAAGGAAGGAATCTACCCGGAGATTCAAGGAGATCGCGGAGAAGTAGGAGGTGAACTCGTACCTGAGGAAGCTCGTTTCTACAAGGGTATGATTTCATAATTTCTTATTCTTCGATTAATTAATAATATCCATAAAGAATGATCCGGGTAATTGGTTTGTGAAAATTGAAAAAATTTTAAAAATCTAATTTTATTACGCTTCCGCTATTTTTGCAATTTGATTGCTACTTTGATTTTCACAAACCCCAACAGTGGTATCATGAGCCAAACTTTATGCGAATTATTAATTATTTTGATTCCATATATGTATGGGTATGAATTTAGAATAATTTATTGGGCATAATTTGTTGTATAAAATTATTATTTTATGAAAATAAAAATAAAAATTATTTTACTGAAAACTATTTTCGGAAAACGTTTTTTTTTTATTAATCCGTGGGTGACTTGATTTTAATTTGCATCCGTGGGTGATATTTTTTTTTTCAAAAGGCATCCGTGGGTGATATTTTTTTTTCTTTCAAAAGGAATCCGTGGGTATTATTTTTAAAGGGAGTGATCACCGAAAAAGAAAAAAAAAATTAGCGAAACCTGTTAATCGAAATTTTTTTTTTCTCACGAATTTCTTTGGAATATCATGGTTGATGATATTGTTACAGGTAATCTAGTTTTTTTTTCCGGCAGATTGTCCCACATGATTAATATATATATTAATCTAATAATTTTATAATTAAAATAAAGATTTTATTTTAATCTTGAAATTGGATTTCATGCAATTTATATTGCCCATTAAATGATACTCATATATATATGGAATGATTTTATTTATTGATACATATGGTGATATGTATGTTAATAAATGGAATTGATTATGGACTATTGATCAATGTGATTGGATTTATTTTAGTTGGATGTTTGAATGAATGTGTTTTATTAAATGGGGTCTGCGTACCTCGTCTTTTCTGGTTTTCTTCTTGATGTAAATTCTATCTCTCTCCTATGTACTTCCCCTTGACTGCTGATCAAGGTTTCTATTTAAATTAAATAGTTTAATGTAATAGGATTAGTTAGAATTTTTTCGAAGAACCAGAGATCAAGGAGCGTTTGAAGACCCGTTTGTAATGGAACCCGGGTTTAAATGTAATAGTTATATTTAAATGTTTATTCTTGCACCCTAGGGTTTGACCTTTTGGTTCACTTGGTGGCTCTAGTGAATCAAACTAGAATAAAGTCCATAATCAATCCGGGTAGAATATAGTATTCTATATGTGCATGCTAGTATTATATATATTATATATTATGCAAACATGCTTCGCATGTTTAATAATATGACGCGTATTTTATATATATATTTGCATGCGCGCTAAACAAGATGAGACAAATAATAACAAATCCCTCAACAAAATTATATTAAGTTGTAACGTTCAAAGATATTTGGAATATCGAACGTCGCCTTCTAGCATGATAAAAACAATAGAGCATTGAATATTTAATATGAGTTTGTTGTGCACACACAAGGCGAGTATTAAATATTTGAGATGTTGTTTTTATTACATTTGATGTTTATAAGGAATTGAACATTACCACTTTGTTGTGCACACACAAGGGTTGTAGTTTTCTCTTCACTTATATGGAAAATGCTGGGTATGACTTAACTTAAATCATTTTAGTTCGGATGTGCACACACTTGACCATTATGATTTAAGAGGCAAAATATAAGGAGTTACATGATGATGTAATTGACAATAGTTGTCTACCTATTTATTTATATATAGTTTGTTGTGCACACACAAGGCTATATACATTTGAAATGGGATCCTTATTCTCACTAGCAAATCTTTAATTAGATATTGCCGAACTATATTCATGAGGGTAATATAGTTTGAAGAAAATAGTGGGAGATACCAATATAAAATAAGACCTAATTTATTTTGGTAATTAATTAAATAAATGTTTGCTAAAATATTGTCTTTTTACATGCAGAATTTTGAAAATGTAACATTCACTAATTTCACTGCGTAGCATACTTGATGCTAACAAACTGACCGGACCGAACTACACGGACTGGTTAAGGAATCTGAGAATTGTTCTCACTGCTGAAAAGATTTCTTATGTCCTAAATTTGCCCGTACCTGTAAAAGTTGCAGAGACAGCCTCTGAGGAAGAGATTGCTACTTTTAAACAGTGGCAAGATGATGCATCTGTGGCTCAATGCATCATGCTCGCATCCATGAGTAACGAGCTTCAGCGTCAGCATGAGAACATGGATGCTCCTACTATACTGCTGCACCTGCAAGAGCTGTATGGTGAGCAAAGTAGGACTGCTAGATATCAGATATCTAAGGAGCTCTTCCGATCTCGGATGACCGAGGGTACTACTGTTGAGACTCATGTCCTAAAGATGATCAATCTGATTGAACGTCTTGGACAGCTTGGGTTCGTCATGGATGGGGAGTTGAGTCAAGATTTGATCTTGCAGTCACTCCCTGACACCTTCTCACAATTTGTTGTGAATTTTCACATGAATAAGTTGGACGTCAGCTTGCCTGAGTTACTTAACATGTTGAAAACTGCTGAAGGTCACTTCCCATCTAAGAAGAACCATGTCTTACTGGTGGATGATTCTTCCAAGAAAAGGAAGAGGCCCAAGGTATCTTCTGAAAAGAAGAAATCCAAGAAGGCTAAGGGAAAGGCGAAAGTGAAGGATCAAAAGAAACCTGATCCAGATAGCAAAGGAATTTGCTTCCATTGCAACAAGCCGGGTCACTGGAAGAGGAACTGCAAGGATTATCTTGCGGAAAAAAAGCAGAAGAAGCTTGGAGAAGCTTCGAATCCTAATCAAGGTTTGTTTATGATTGAAATTAATTTTTCTGAAAGTCAATCTTCTACTTGGGTATTGGATACCGGCTGTGGTTCTCACATATGTAATAATATGCAGGGACTGGTCAGAAGTAGAAAGCTGAGCAAGGATGAGATCGTCCTACGAGTGGGAAATGGAGCAAAGGTTGCTGCATTAGATGTAGGGACTTATTATTTAGCACTGCCTACGGGCAAGTCCATTAGTTTAAATAATTGTTATTTTGTTCCGTCACTTATTAGAAACATTATTTCAATATCTGTATTGGATATGGATGGTTTTGACATTATAATAAAGAACAATAGTTGTTCTATTTATAATAATAATGTTTTATATGGTGTTGGTAATTTACGAAATGGACTTTACATTCTTGACTTGCATGAAAATATACTTCAAATTGAACAAACTAAGAAAAGGAAAAGAGATGATGTTAATTATACCTATATGTGGCACTGTAGACTTGGTCATATTAATGAAACAAGATTATCTAAGTTGTATAAAGATGGGCTCCTAGAGTTATCGGATTATGAATCATATCCAACTTGTGAATCTTGTCTCATGGGAAAAATGACTAAATCTCCTTTTAGTGGAAAAGGAGAAAGAGTTACAGAGTTGTTAGCGTTGGTACACACAGATGTATGTGGACCTATGACAACGAATGCACGAGGAGGGTATTCTTATTTTATTACATTCACTGATGATCACTCAAGATTTGGATATGTGTATTTAATGAAATACAAATCTGAATCATTTGAAAAGTTCAAAGAGTTCAGAAGTGAAGTAGAGAAACAAACGGGAAAAAGTATTAAGATTCTTCGATCAGATCTAGGTGGTGAATACTTAAGCAGTGAGTTTCTCGATTGTCTCAAAGAAAATGGTATAATTTCACAATGGACTCCACCAGGGACGCCACAGCTGAATGGTGTGTCTGAAAGGAGAAATCGAACACTGTTGGACATGGTTCGTTCCATGATGAGTTTTACCGATCTTCCGGTGTCATTCTGGGGATATGCTCTAGAAGCTGCCATATATCTACTAAATAAGGTTCCCTCAAAATCCATCCCTAAGACCCCATATGAAATGTGGACAGGGAAGAAACCTAGTCTTAAGCATGTTAAGATTTGGGGATGTCCAGCTTATGTGAAAAAGTTTCAGAACGATAAGCTTGGGGCAAGATCTGATAAGTGTACTTTTGTGGGATATCCTAAAGAAAGTTTAGGATATTATTTTTTCAATCCTACTGAACAAAAGGTGTTTGTTGCCAAACATGGTGCCTTCTTGGAAAGGGATTTTATCCTTGAAGGGGTCAGTGGGAGGAAAATAGATCTTGAAGAAATTCAAGAACCACAAACCACTACAGATCAAAGTGAGGTACCTAACCAAGTAGAGATTCCTTCTGTACCACACCCTATTCGTAAATCTGGAAGAGTACCAAAGATACCAGAGAGGTATGGACTTGTCATAGAAGATGACAATGAGGTACGCATCATAGATGATGATGATCCATTGAATTACGAACAGGCTATGAGTAGTCTAGGCTCAGAGAAGTGGCAAGAAGCCATGAAATCCGAGATGGACTCCATGTATGAGAACCAAGTATGGACTTTGGTTTCACCACCTGAAGGCATTAAGCCTATTGGGTGTAAATGGGTCTTTAAAAGAAAGACTGGAGCAGACGGCAAGGTAGAGACCTATAAGGCCCGACTGGTCGCAAAAGGTTTCAAACAAAGACAAGGAGTTGACTATGATGAAACCTTCTCACCAGTAGCAATGCTCAAGTCCATTCGGATTTTGCTTGCGATTGCAGCTTACCATGACTACGAAATCTGGCAGATGGACGTGAAAACGGCCTTCCTCAATGGGAAACTTGAGGAGGATGTTTATATGACACAGCCAGAGGGATTTGTTTCAAAGGTTGGAACAAATCAAGTCTGTAAGCTACAACGATCCATTTATGGATTGAAGCAAGCTTCTTGTAGGTGGAACATCCGTTTTGATGAGACAATCAAAAAGTTTGATTTTTTCAAAAATGAGGATGAACCATGTGTATACAAGAAGGTAAGTGGGAGCGCTGTTTCATTCCTTGTATTATATGTTGATGATATATTACTGATAGGGAATGATATTCCTATGCTACAATCAATTAAAATCTGGTTATCTAAACACTTCTCCATGAAGGACTTGGGAGAAGCATCCTATATTTTGGGGATAAAGATCTATAGAGATAGATCTAAAAGGATGCTTGGCTTGTCCCAAGGAACGTACATTGACTCGATGCTAAAGAGGTTTAGCATGGAAGATTCCAAAAGAGGTCTCATACCGATGAGCCATGGAATACATCTCTCCAAGAAACAGGCCCCAAAGACACCTGAGGAGAGAGACCGTATGAGTAAGATTCCTTATGCTTCGGCAATAGGATCTATCATGTACGGTATGATATGTACTAGACCAGATGTTGCTCATGCACTTAGTGTAACAAGCAGATATCAGTCGAATCCAGGAGAAGAACACTGGAAGGCAGTGAAAAATATCCTAAAGTACTTAAGAAGAACGAAGGATGTATTTCTTGTCTACGGTGAGTTTGAATTGAAACTAGAGGGCTTCATAGACTCAAGTTTTCAAACAGACCAAGATGACAGTAAATCCGTTTAGGGGTATGTGTTTACCTTAAACGGTGGCGCAGTGAGTTGGAAAAGTTCCAAACAGCAAACAGTTGCTGATTCAGTGACAGAGGCAGAGTACATAGCTGCAAGTGAAGCTGCAAAGGAAGCTGTTTGGATGAAGAAGTTCATTACCGAACTTGGTGTGGTTCCTAGCATTACAGGACCAGTGCCTTTATTCTGTGACAACACTGGAGCTGTTGCGCAGGCTAAGGAACCCAGGTCTCATCAGAAATCCAAACATGTGTTGCGGCGATTTCATTTAATCAGAGAGATCATTGAAAGAGGAGACGTCACCCTGGAGCGTGTGGACTCTCAAGACAATATTGCAGATCCATTTACTAAAGCGTTAACACAACAGCAGTTTGATCGCCACTTAGAGAAGATGGGTATGAGATACCACGGCGATTGGCTTTAGTGCAAGTGGGAGATTGAAAGTATTATGCATACAAGCCAATCATGTATGATGATAAAGCATATACTGTGTAATCAATCTTATTTATTTATTAATAAAAGAATTATTTATTAAAGGCATTTATTATCTACATGGTGCTGTTTTAATAATATGTGGTAAACCCATAGTTTTAAGCAATGCTTTTAGAATCATGATGAGATCATGCTAATGAGATCTAAATTCTTAGATAGCTTAAAACTAAAATGTTCCCAATCAATGGATTACTAAAAAGGGGATTAGTGAATCCGGATAGATTGGTACGTACGTTGCTTGCTCATTGGATGAGGATGATTGATCTCATGATCATTTGTGTGGAGACACTAAAGCAAGTATGTAGGTGCTTATTAGAGAATAAGTTCACTGAACGTGACTTGCTAAGGAATACCTAATGGAGTTTTACATGCCTGTCAATAGGAATTCCTGTAGTGATAGTAGTACAAATGATCCTTAGACTTGAGATCGTCATAGTATCTTATATATAATTAATTACACTTTGACTTATTCCTTAAGACTCTTAGAGTATATCAAAGGGTATGCTTGGGTGTAATAAGTTATATATGAAGATAATGAATGATCAATAAAGAATCTACCACTTCTAGTAAAAGAAGAGAAATGTCCTATGTGATTCGATAAATGACAACCCAGGAATCCTTGGCCAAGGTGGAATGAAATTAGAAAGCAGTTTCTAATTTGCATTCATTAGGAGTTGTGCATTTAGAAATCGAAATACATATAATTAAATAAAATAAGACTTGACAGTAATTCCATGTCTTATATTTAATTGGGACATTGTATGGTGGAAGGATTGAATTGTATGGTAACTATTTACTCAAAGGTTCTTTTATGATTAATGTTGAAATCTATATTATCTGGAAAGTCGTTGATCGCTAGGGAGGCTTATCCATATTGTAGAATAAATATTATTTATTTAAATAAATTATTCGTTTAATTTATTTATTTAAATGAGATTAGAATTGTTCTAATTGATTTATTCACAACCGGTTTAATATGGAGAACCTAAAGGGTCACACCATAAAAGGAAGAATACTTATTTAAGAAGTTAATGGCATAATTGTAATAATATGTTAAGTATATTTAATTTAATCTATGGTGATAGAATAAATTAAATAGCTTAATATTTATTATTTAATTTAATATTTTAGAAATATTAAATATAAATTAATAAGAGGAGTCTTATTAATATTATTACAATTATTATTATTTTAATTTCTAAAAGGGTTTAGGAATTAATTTAATATAAGTACTCTAATTTATTCCTAATTGGATTAGGAGGAAAAATTAGTTAAAGGAGTTTAATTAATTATCCCTAATAGGATTAGGGAGCCCATTTAATTAAAAGAGTTTAATTAAATAAATAATACCTTATTTTAATTAAGATAGAGTTACCTGATATCTTTATAAGAGGAGTCTTATATCAGATATCAGATATACGTAATTCCAAGAGTTGGAGAGTACGCCTCCTTTTCTATACAGATAGGAAAAACTAGGGTTTGAGCCAATATCCCTTCTTCTTGAAAATTCTTCTTCCTTGGTGGATCACCTATAGAGGCCATACACTTGGGTGGCTTACATTGATCAAAGGAAGGAATCTACCCGGAGATTCAAGGAGATCGCGGAGAAGTAGGAGGTGAACTCGTACCTGAGGAAGCTCGTTTCTACAAGGGTATGATTTCATAATTTCTTATTCTTCGATTAATTAATAATATCCATAAAGAATGATCCGGGTAATTGGTTTGTGAAAATTTATTTTAAAAATCTGATTTTATTACGCTTCCGCTATTTTTGCAATTTGATTGCTACTTTGATTTTCACAAACCCCAACACTTAAGAGGAGACTTTTTTCGGCACCTGTTCTGATAATACCATCTGGTTCAGATGGATTTGTTATCTACAGCGATGCTTTAGGCAAAGGATTAGTATGTGTTCTCATGCAACGTGGGAAAGTCATAGCCTATGCCTCGCGACAACTTAAAGAATATGAGAGGAATTATCCTTCTCATGATCTGGAGTTGGCAGCAGTCGTTTTATCGCTAAAAATCTGGAGGCACTATCTATATGGAAAGAAAGTGGAGATATATTTAGACCATAAAAGCCTTAAATATTTTTTCACCAAAAAGTAACTCAACATGCTGCAACGACGTTGGCTCGAGCTGTTAAAAGATTATGACCACACCATTCAATACCATCATGGAAAAGCAAACGTGGTACCTGACACGTTGAGTAGAAGATCATATGCAGACACGAGTACGATGATGTCAAGTATACACATAGAACCAACTTTAATTGATAAAGTTAAAGTTGCTCAAGCCACAGACCCCGAGCTGATGCGTATGAAGAAGAGAGTACAAGAAGGTGTTATTTCAGAGGCAAGAATTGATGAAGAAGGAATACTTCGAATCCACTCTAGACTTTGTGTTCCTAACGATTCTGATTTGAAGAACAAGATCACGATGGAGGCACACAATACACTATTTGCAATCCATCCTGGAAGTACCAAAATGTATCGTGATCTTCGACATACATTTTGGTGGAACAATATGAAGAAAGAGATTGCAAAGTTTATCTCAAGGTATTTAACTTGTCAAAGTGTAAAGACGGAACATAAAGTACCTAAGGGTCCGTTGCAACAACTTGAGATTCCGAAATGGAAGTGGGAACACATTACCATGGATTTCGTTACGGGTCTTCCCACGGTTTCTCAAGGCATAGATGCGATTTTGGTTATTGTTGATAGATTAACCAAGTCTGCACATTTCTTGCCGATACGGGAGACTTATTCCCCTGAATGTCTTGCTCATATGTATGTAAATGAGATTGTGATATTGCATGGCATGCCAATATCAATAGTTTCGGATCGTGACCCAAGATTCACTTCACAATTTTGGGTTAGTTTGCAAAAAGTTATGGGTACAGATTTACGATTCAGTTCGGCATACCATCTTTAAATGGAAGGACAATCATAGAGGACTATTCAAACTCTTGAAGATCTATTAAGACTTTGTGTCCTAGATTTCAAAGGGAGTTGGGATAAGTATTTACCATTGGTGGAATTCTCCTACAACAACAGTTATCAGGCAAGTATAGGTGTGGCTCCATTCGAAGCATTGTATGGACGAAAGTGTCGCTCTCTAATATATTGGGATGAGGTGGGTGAATCAACATTTTTGGGACCCGAGTTGGTCTGTATGACTACAGAAAAGATTCAAATGATTCGACAATGTATACAAACGGCACATGATCGGCAAAAGAGTTATGCGGATCTTCATCGAAAGGACGTGAAATTTAGTATTGGGGATCATGTATTGTTGCGTGTTACTCCATGGAAGGGAGTTACAAGATTTGGGAAAAGAGGAAAGCTCAATCCACAATTTATTGGTCCATTTCAGATTCTTGACTGAGTAGGAAATGTAGCCTAAAGACTCGCGTTACCTCCAAGTATGTCTCTTGTTCATAATGTTTTTCACATATCTGTGTTACGTAAATATGTGAAAGACCCGAACCACGTTATTGAGTTAGAACCAGATGAGATAGCCGAAGACTTAACGTACGAGGAGGTACCTGTCAATATCTTGGATATGAAGGAACATATCATACGCACAAATGTCATACCACAAGTCAAAGTTTTGTGGAGGAACCATGCTATTGAGGAAATGACCTGGGAGTTGGAAATGGAAATGAAAGCGAGGTATCCTCACCTTTTCGAAACACCAGGTACGTACGTCAATTTCGAGGATGAAATTTTATAAGGAGGGGAGGTTGTAAGATCCCAACTTATTATAAATGAAATTAAATTTTCTCTATTTATTATTTTGATATAGTAAGGGTTGATTTTACTAATGTGGTTAGTTATGGGTAAAATGCGCAAATATTTCAAATAAGCAAGTGGTTATAAAATATTTATTTTTATCGGAGAATATTCGTACGACGACGCAGCCTTGTGTGGGCCTTATAACGGAAAGCAATTAGATGAAGAAAACGACAAATATAAGTTGTTTATAAATAACAGCGTAGTTGTTACCGTTAATACTGTTGAAATACCCGGTGATTAAAATACAGTAGCACACGGTATTGCACAAATTATTGATTCTTACATAAGAAGCCACTACTCAATAATTGTTACAGTAATTACTGTTCAATATTTTATTTTATTGATTCAATAATTGCTACGTTGATATTTTATACTATTGTTATTTCAATAATTGTCACTACATAATATTTTCCTTTATCGAATCAATAATTCATATTATTTGAATAATATTATTAGATAGCATTACTGGTAATGTCTAGAAAGTTCTGTCTAAGGAGAGGTTTGGTCACCTAATTACGCGCCATTAAGGAGAAATCCTTATTGGAAAACCCCATCTTTCCTGGAAACGGCCTGATTGTCGATATTGTGATTCTATAATATTATTTGTGAATAATTAATTATTGATTTATATGATAAGAAAAATATTCATTTTATGTGGATATAGATGGAGAAAATTTTTAATGTGACAATTGTTGAAAATTGATATTTTATCTTTTTCTATAAAATAATTCATTTAAAAATATTATTATATTTTAATAATATAATAATAGTGATATTTTACAATGAATGTGTGATATATGAATAAATGAGGAGGAAGAGTATTTTGTTACAAAAAATGTTTAAAATATGTTAAACATGTTTGTGGGCCCCACTTTGTGACTGAAATTGGATTACAGCCCGTAAAATCGTCCGTTTATGGATTTCGGTCAATTTTTGTTTGGAGTTTGAAAAAACTTAAACTTACAAAGTTGTAGAGAATGGAATTTCCTATCGAAAAGACACGAGGTTCAAATTTTTCTGATAAAAGGGCTATTTGTTATGAATTATTGAAGCTTCGAAGTTCTGAAATAATTGATTTTTGGAAGTTTTAATTGTTTTAGTTAACAAAAACATTTTTTTTGTCATTTGGTGGGCTCCAATGGCATTGTAAACATGCTGAATTCAATTGTCAAAGAGGTGGGCTTGTATAATTTTTATAAATATATATTTATTAAATTTTCTGCTTTGGTGTTCTAAGAATTTTCCTATAAATAGGGTGCTTAGGTTAGAATTAAAAATTACACTAGAAACTGAAGTTTTCTTTCTCTCTTTCTCTCTCTATATTATCGAACGTATTCTTGTAAGTATTTTGATACTTTGAGTGTTGCTATACGGTGCAAGTTCTCTTCAGCACTATATCCAGTATTCCAGTCAGAAGTACTGTCTTTTCGAGGTAAGGGATATTATTTTTTTAAAAATGATATTATTTCTTCTAATATCATTATGCCGGAATATTGATAGTATTTTTCTTGTGAAATTCTTGTCTTTTAGTGTCGGGGTTACTATTCACGTATACGACACTATTCACGTATACGGTACTATTCACGAATACAGCACTATTCACAGAAAAATTAAATTTTTGTTTTTGTCCAAAATATCTATTATAGATACTAGTTTTGATTGTATCCATGTTTTGATCATTCTTGAATTTTGCTCCACTATGATTATTTATGAAGTATTTTTGAACTCAGATTATTTAAAATACGAATCCTTAATATTTGTTCTTTTGTTTCACTGAATTCGTTTTCTTTAAAATATTTTTCATCATCCTCAGTCCTAAATGATGATTTTATTGAATATCTTTGGCCTGTAGTGCAAAGATTAATGATTTTCTGATGAATATCTTTGGCCCGTAGTGCAAAGATGAACAGGTGTTGAGATGAACATGACCAACTGATGAATATATTTGGCCTGTAGTGCAAAGATGAATATTCGATTCAAGATGAATATTGATTGATGTTACAGGGATAAAATAATGATGATGGGCTTTTAAATTCATAGATTATAGTAGATTTCATTATCTACGTAACTCATCTATGAATTATTATTGTCGCTGCGAATATTGATCTGAAACTTGTTGTCTATTGTATTTTATCAGATTTTTTTCTATTGAAAACTAACGATAATTTGTTCTATATTATCTTAGTCATAATATTCTTTACTGGGCTAGTTGAGCTCACCCTTTTCCTTTTTGTTCCATTTTTCTTCTCAGGAGGCGAGAATGTAGCGAGTACTAGTCGGGGTATGGAATAAAGGTTTTAGAAAGTTGTTTTAGTAGTACTCACCATTTTTGTAAAATAATATATCAATAATTGTAATGAGAACTTATTTGAGTGTTGATATTGTCTAGAAGACAATATTTATATTTAAACTCACAGTTTTTATGTTGTATAAATAAAGTTGTAGTTGTTTCTGTACCATGTTATTGACGACTCAGAATGGGTGTTGTATACCTATTTTAGGGGCGTCACAACTTGAGGCATTGGATAAACAGCAGTATGCAGTCCAGGTTTATGTGTGCCATTGGGTGGGCCAGGTGGCATGAAAGAATGCTATTATCAAATACTATTATCCCCTACACCATTATTTCTTGGCGTTTCATCTCTGGATGAGCAAAGAAACCAGTGATTATTAATTAACCTATATGACAGATGCAAAACAATAGAATATGAGAGCAAACAAAGGCATATATGAATTAGAGATCCGGACTGTCCAGAAAAGGTCTACTTCTAACAATGTTCTCAACACCAAAATGCCAAACTCCTTAACTTGCATCAGCGAGAACTGAAACAACTGAGAGACCACACTAATCAAATTTATTCTCAACTGAGACTAGAAGGAAGATAATGGTAAATTTGCAATATCTCATGTTCAATTAGTTAAATCCTACCTTATTCTGTTCTGCAGAATGGAGTATCAAGGACCGGAATTGGGACAGATTATTCTGTTCTGCAGAATGGAGTGTCCAACGCAAATGATCTCAAAGCTGCAAACTTACATAATAATGCTGCAATTCAGCAAATAAGTCAATTAACAATAAAAAAAAATGAGAAGTAGGATTATTGATACAATTAAAAGTTTTAAAACTAACTTGTTTCTAAACAAGTTTCTAGAGTTTAGAATAGATATTAGAACATGCATACTACACTTTATCGTAAAAATGATGGTAGATGATAGTCGAAATAGGTAAAATGGTAGACATAATATCATTGCCAATGCTCAATTTCTCATTGTAATTCACTTAATTACTAGATCAATGAATATGTTTCAAAAATGAGCATTTTATGGAAATGATTGCAACAGATGGAAAACAAAATAATTATTACACAGATTCATCTATGTAAGACTAAAAATTCTCATCACATCAAATTTTTAGGATATCAAGTCTCTAGATTTCAGATTATTCTACTAATTAAAAAACTTTTAATCCAATAGTCATTCCAGAGATGGCCAAAAAAATATCATTCAAGTGACATATAAGTCATGTTTTATTTGACATAAAGATAAATTGATTTATACCTTCCCAGGAAATATCTATATTGCCGGAGAACACCAGGAGTGACTCTCTTATCAAAGGATTTCAAGAAATTGTTATCTGTATGATCTTGCTTAAGCTCAATATTGGTCTTAAATTCACCACCATTGAGGCAGTCATTTAATGTATAGAGGGATTAGACGTAGTTACCTTGCCACTGTCGTCTAGTGTAATTTTGCGAACACCCCAAGCCTAAAATGACATAACTTTTCATCAACAAAATTGGAACTGAATCCAGTAAAGAGCAATGAAAAGTATGTTAAAGCAGGGTGATTGACTATATAAAAGATTACATGCATTAGCATGGAAAGACACTTGCAAACCCATCAAAACAAATCCTTATACAGGGATACATACCTCTCACTTCGGATTCCTAAGGACAATGATCACAAAATCTCCTCGAAGGAACATCTTGCTGATAAACCTGTCTTTGTTAACCGGAAGAGCTTTCTTCTTGCCTTTTCCAGTCTTTGGCACCTGAACAAAGAATGATACAAAGCACATACTGATTTGAACTAAAGAAAAAGGTTTGGTGAAGCAACAGAACTTTCGCAATTTAAATCTGTTAAATACACTAACTAGACTGACACTTGCAATTAGAATTCTAGGAGATACACTAAATAGTTAGAAAGTCTTGTACAACGTCAGAGAACCTTAGTAATATAAAACCCAAAGACTTTAACAAGCAAGGAATTTACAATAGAGAAATACAAATCAATTAAAACATACCTAGGAGCGGACTCACAACGATCAGTTTTTAGGGCTTCGATGAGTTGGTCCTTCGTCTTGGTGTTTCCCTTAATTAAAACGTCGTGGATTCGCAGCGGAACTCACTCTGACGTGAGTCGACGGAGTAGGTTCCCCATTTTCTCTTTTTCGTCACGTATTCTCGACTCTTCGGTGACTGGTTCTTCTTCTTCATCGAAATCTCTGGACCAAACAAACAACAAGACCAAATTTAGAGCACAAAAACAAAACAATAACAAGTTCCCACTAAAATTTACCTATACACTTATCCTCCTAAGAAGAGAACTCTTCAATCTCATCATCTACCTTACACCAAGACACCACTGGCTCTGGCTTCTAGGCAACCGGTGTGGGCCCCCGACGAAGGCGCTTGAGTGTCCGAGGAGGGTCCGAAACTTTTGGACCAGGACCTACCGTGGGTGATTCAAAATCATCGTCGCCGAATTCGCCGACTGTAGGGGGCAGATTTATGGAGGTTGAAGGTTGTCGAGCTGGTTTAGGTGACGAATCTTTTCTGACAGTGATTTGGGGTTCCGAATCTAGGTCAAAATCGAGCCCTAAACTGAACGACGGAGCTGTAAAATCCGCCATGAAAATGAAGGGGGAGAGAATGATTTTGAATCTGGAAAGCTAGAGGGATTTGTGAGACAGGATGGAGGGATGAGAAAGAAGGAAGAGAGGCGAGGGCTGATAGAGCGAGAAAAAGAAAAGAAAAGCAAAATCTTTAAATTGATAAAGATTTTTAGCTCCGTGTTTTTCTTCATAGACAACGTTTTTAAAAAAAACGTTATCTAGTTAAAATAAAAAAAATGTCCTTTTAAATAGATAACGTTTTTTCATATATATCTACAACGTTTTATTTTAAAAATGTTGTGAAAAAAAAACCACAACGTTTTTTTATAAAAACGTTGTGGTTTAAGTGTTGTCTATTAGGTACTTTGCACTGGTGTATCCCTTGCAATTTCACATTAATGACAATTCCCATTTGACATAAAATTAATCAACATATAAATCATTTTCTCACAAACAAAGAGAATTCGAGTTCAACTTTGAAACATAGTTACGCACCATTTTTGCTCTTTCATAAAGGTCACAAAATATTTATCTATTTGGTTTAAGTGTATCGGAGCTATTAGAATTAGATCACACACGCACACGACAGTAAAAAAATAACACAGAGATTTACGTGGTTTTTCAATTTGGATAATCCACGGGTGCGGCGTTCCTTTTGTTATTCAACTTCAATGATACTTAGGGATTTACAATAGATAATATTTATAACTACTACTCCTATTCCAATCCTAATTCACATTATAACTTAAATACCCATAATGTCCTTATAAATATCGAACCATAAACTGATGTTCGACGACCGGCGCGGCCTGCGCTGTTTTTAGACTGTCAGCGGCGCGCCCCGCGCTAGTGCTGCAGAGTCTTGTCCGCGTTCGACGCTACTCACAAGTCTGTACTGGCGCGCTCCGCGCTATCCTGTAGAAACTCCATACTGTATCGCGGGGGGCTACGCCCCCTGCAGCCCCCAACCTTTGGTTCACAACCAGATGGGCCAGTGTTTCGCTCTACTCCGCTGCGCTTCGTTATGCTCCGCACTCGACCTTTTTCAGGAACTTCTCAGTTATGAGTCACAAGTCCAACATGAGCATAATAGCTAGTCCTAGTAAAAGTTTAACCAAAAATAATTAATGCTTTAAGATTGAGATTTTTGTTCAAAACCTAAACCTTGTGGACAGAATCCCACCCCCTCACCATAGTGTAGCCTTGTGGGTTCAAATCTCTAACCCCCATCCCTCATAATGTTAATTGATAAGATATTCAATAATGCATGCCAAAAAGATCGAAAAACCTTGTGGACAGGAAGAACTGAAGAATCTCAGTATTTGTCCTAAAAAGTGAACGTTCTGGAACTATGAGATTATGTTCATTTGATTAAGTACTTATAATTCAAACATTGTATTGGGGGCAGATATTGAAAATACATTGGCAGATTATATCTATAAAGAGATGATTGTTCTAAAACCTGGTCCAAATGTGACGTCTGATCCCCACAAGCTGTGTGTGTCTCGAAAACTCATCATGGAAAAAAATTAATGAAATTTCAAACACACAAGAAAAAGAATTGAGGACTCGATTTATAAAAACCACAAGCATATTCATACATAAATACATACATACATATATATAAATAAATTTATTCATATAATACATACATATATATAAATAAAAAGGGGCAGTTGCTGTATAAAAAGCACTAGGAAGAAAATTTGTAAGTATACAGTTGTGAGCCAAAAGAAGAGGGTCCAAGTTTAGATAACAGAAACCTTGTTGCCTTGGGTAGGTGGTCAACCGGAGAATGATGACGATGCCAACTATGCCAATTTCAACATTAATGCCAACTAACATAAAGATAGTACAAACTAACTTTAAAGAAGCCAAATATATATATGTCAATTCCAACATTCAAGATAGTACAAACTAACTTTAAAGATGCCAAATATGTCAATTCCAACATTAATGCCAAGATGCCAACTATGCCAATTCCAACAATATTAATGCCAACTAACATAAAGATAGTACTCCTTCCGTCTCAGGATAAAAGTCCTTATTACTATTTTGGGTTATCCCATGTTAAATGTCCACTTTCTTTTAATAACTAAACTTTTACATATTTTTTACTATTATACCCGTAACATTAAATATATCATACTTTTCTTATTCTAATTCTCTCTTCATATTTAATGATATTATTATGGGCAATTTTGTCATTTTATTCCTCTTCTTAATATGCGTGAAAAGTCCACCAGAATTTTTATCTTGGGACGGAGGGAGTAAAAACTAACTTTAAAGAAGCCAAATATATATATGTCAATTCCAACATTCAAGATAGTACAAACTAACTTTAAAGATGCCAAATATGTCAATTCCAACATTAATGCCAAGATGCCAACTATGCCAATTCCAACAATATTAATGCCAACTAACGCTCACAAACCGTATCGATGCCAATTTCAACATTAGAGATGCCAACTTATAACATTGCAATGGTCAGAAACCGGGATAAATGCTTTTTATTTTAGGTCAACTTATAAATGGGTTATTGAATTTATTTTTCTTATAGTCAATTCACTGAACTTTTATTTATTAACAAAATGTTTATAATTCCGTTAAATCTTTTGACTTTAGACAGAATTGGACAAATAAGTTGCAGACGTGTAAAAAATTTATGATGTGGCACGGATCAGTCCCATGTAGCTTTCATTATGTGAAAATGGAGGAAAAATTTTATGAAGAAAATGAAATATTTATTCTAAAAAAAATAACATATGTCAATTAATCAAACAAAAAGATAGTAAAATTCAAAGTTAAAAAAAAATTTACATCATGATTTTACCAAAAAACAACATATATCATTTAATCAAAACGAAAAAGGAAATACTAAAATTCAAAAATTAAAACACATAATAGATTTACAAAAATTAATCTCGACACTCATCCAAATGTGTTGCAGATGATAAGGTATCCCATACTGTTGACCTTTCAAAAATTTCCCATTTATCCATCACAAACAAAAATATTCATTTTTATCAAATTCAGATCTAGACAGTAGCGAAGTCACATAGAACTGTGTGGGGTCAATCGACCCCACTGGGAATTTTTTTTTATAATTTAAGGTAAATTTTAAAATTTTAAGTATTATATATTAATTGACCCCACTAAAATTTTATAAATTTTCTATTATACGGGGTCAAATTGAAAATTTATAACTTTGTCATTCAAATTTTAACCACAATATATGTATCTCTCTCTATAATTGAAACTAAATAATAATCTAATTTATATTATTTTTAAAAATAAATAATGAATTACTCCGTCCATCCCATTATATCTGACGTTATAGAGATTTTCACATAAATTAAGAATAGATACAATTTTACTATTTTACTCTTAATTAATACTTTTAAGTGTGCAAAAGCAATTTATTTAACACATGAATCAAGAAAATGGCAATTAACAGTCTCCAATTTCTCCGATCTGATCCACCGAGTCACCGCTTCGTGCTTTCTTCACCCTCTCGCCGGCGGCCGCTACCATCATATTACTAACGTTTGTGTGGTAAAGTTTTCTCCATTCCTACACCCCTACCCCTACAACTACATTTCCACTTCTCAACCAGATAGTCTACATGTCCGACGTTAATTAGCAAACGTACAATTGTAGGAGCTAGTATAAGATCGATAATCTCTGAATCAATCATATTACTAAACGTGTCCGCCTAATCACCATTATTAAAGTCAACAACTGTACATTTAGTAATACTCTCGCCGGCGGCAGCTACCAGTCCGACGAAATCTCCGCCGGTGGCGACATCATTAACTCCATTAACAGGCGACTCCATTAACTCCATTAACGCCGTCAATCCCGCTGTGAGTACCATGGGGTAGTCCAACGCCGTCGATCCCGCTGTGACTCCATTAACTCCATTAATCGGATCGGCGATGGCAGCTTTATGTTTTCTAAATTTGAAGCACCGATCAACATGCCTAATGTTGAGAGTTCCCATCGCCGCCGTCCATTTCCTATTCACTTTCTAAAGCCCATGGATTTGGTAAGGAGAACTTCTAAAGGCGAGATCGACGGAAATAGCAGAAAGTGAGAAGGAAGTTAATGACAACATTAAATCCATCCCATTCACTTTCTAAAGCCCATGGATTTGGTAAGGAGAGAAAAAGGAGAGAGAAAGTGAATGGCAGCATTAAATAGCCATTAATGGTGGTAGAGAAGGAAGGATAGAGAAGGAAACAAATAGGTAAAATATTCTTGATTTTGTAGAACGTCAAATATTTTGAAAAAAAAATAGCCTAGAACGTCAGATATAATGGGATGGAGAGAGTACTTACTTATGAACAGTTGTGATTAAAAAAGTCCATTATGAGTCAATATAGTTTATATATATTATATACTAGTTGGTAGCCCGTGCAACGCACGGGCTAGTTTGAATAACAAATTATATAATTTATTAAAATTACAATGAGAAGAATATTTTTTTATAATACATTATTTTTATATCTACATGTAAAATCTTTTGGTAATGTATGCGTTGTCTTCGTTCAATCTTTTGATGTATTGTGCTCGTTGGTTGAATCTCAAAATGAGCATCATGTGATTATCCTGCACATAATATATATAAGATAAATAATCTATTTATAAGATAACAACTTTTAATTCTTGGTAATATTTATTTATGAAGTAATATAAAATTTAGAATACTACCTCTTCATCGAGCAATATAGCTGTAGTGTTGACAATTTGTCCAGTGCTCAAATTGATCCCATCTCACTTTCTTGTTAATAGGACCTTTATTATATAATCATCTCTATGACTCTGAAGACAAATCATCATCATCCTCAATTCCATCATCATCATCTGCAGCAGCCTCACCCCAAAGAAACCTCTTCTGCACAATCTCTAGAATCAAAAAGAAATCCAATATGCCTAAGTAATGTACAATATGTTTGCCAATAGTAACCTGAAATTAAACTGAATAGTAGATGCACAAATTCCATTTTTTATTGACAAAGCTTACATATAAAGTGAAACAAATGTAGATGTAGAGTACTTTTGTGTGTAGTATGAGGTTTTTATAAGGTGAAGTACTATGATAAGTAGTATTTTTATTAAATGTATTTAAATTTTCATTTGTAACTGTTTAGTGAGAAGTCATATACTTAATGATTTTATTAAAGATTTTTTTAATGTTCATGACTTCATTTTCCAGCTTTTTAATTATTTTTTTAATGATGTTTTAAATGTTCATGAATGTTAATAAATATATTTTAAATCTTAATGTTCATGACTCTTCCTTTTCATAACTTACATGTATGACTAATGTTCATGAATGTTAATAAATATATTTTAAATGTTAATGTTCATGACTCTTCCTTTTCATAACTTACATGTATGACTAACTTTGTTAAAAATCAAATCGATTTCAATTGATTTGAAATTGATTGAGTTAAGGATTGGCAAATTGTTTAATTGATTTGAAATTGATTGAGTTAAGTATAAATTGATTTAAAATTTGGAAGCCAGATTGATTAATTGATTTGAAATTGATTGTCAAATTGATTTCAATTGATTGAGTTAAGGGGCTGTGCTGTATTTATATATATAATATAATATATAAATTGATTGAGTTAAGGATAAATTGATTTGAAATTTGGAAGATTTGAAAATAAAGTTATAAATTGATTTTAATTGATTTCATTTGATTGAAATCAATTGCATTGATTTCAATCAATTGCTTGTGTTGTATTTATATGGGAAGATGAATGGTCAATATTTTTTATCCGTATTATGGTACTACACTCTTCATTCATTTTTAACTAAATTTTAAAGACTAAAATTTATTTATTTATTAGTATTTGTTAATTGTTAATTTTAAAAAATATTAATTACTTAATTTTTATACTACCCTCACATTAAATAGTAATTAATTTTTTATTAAATTTTAAAAAATATATATTAAAATTTATATCTATTTTGATCAGTTAAATAAATCATTAATTATATTACTAATTTGGGAACTAATATTTTCACATGTATTTAAAATTGATTAAGGATAAATTGATTTGAAATTTGGAAGATTTGAAAATAAAGTTATAAATTGATTTTAATTGATTTCATTTGATTGAAATCAATTGCATTGATTTCAATTAATTGAAATCAATTGCTTGTGCTGTATTTATATTGATATATTGATATATTGATTGTAGGACCATTTTTCTCATTTAGTTTTTTTTTTCATTTTTATTGTTAAGACTTTTTTTCGTTCTTATTGTTTGATTTTCCATTATTGTTTGATTTTTGCAATTGATTTAATTATATATGTGTATTTATATTGATTGAGTTTAGTTTTTTTTTTTCATTTTTATTGTTAAGACTTTTTTTTCGTTCTTATTGTTTGATTTTCCATTATTGTTTGATTTTTGCAATTGATTTGATTATGTGTATTTATATATTGTTATTGAAGAGAAGATAAAAATAAAAAAATTATTTATGTGTATCATCATTTATGTGTATTTATATATAAGAATAGAAGAATAGATGAGTTATCAAATTAAGTGAGTTAACTCATTTAATTAGTTAAGAGTGAACTCAACGATTTTTCCAATTGATGATGTCATCATTTCAATTGATTTCAAATTAAGGGCTGTGCTGTATTTATATATATATATATTGATTATTACTCATTATATTTTTATTGTAATATAGTATATATATATATATATATATATATATACTCGAAAGTATAAAGTATTAAAAAAAATTGGCTCGGGGGCGCTGCCCTCGAATCTCCGTCAAATTATTTGTAATTCGGTAATAATTTCGACCCCACTGACAAAATTTTTTGGCTTCACCACTGGATCTAGATCCATCTAGATTTACATGTGCTCTGGCTTGATTTCATCTAGAAATTCTTCGCGCAGAGGTCGAGGTGGAGGTTAGGAGGCGGTGGTGGTGAATCTGAGTTGAGGTTTGGATTTGGGTGGAGGATCTGGGTCAGGGTTTTGATATGGTTCTATCCCATCTCGCTTTTCTGGACTTGAGCGATTTGAGTTGAGGTTTGAATTTGGGTCGGGTTTTGGATTTGGTTCTATACTGTCTCGCTTTTCTGAACTTGAGAACACTGGCGGATCTACCCTTGGGGCAGTGGGGTCAATTGACCCCACTGAATTTTGAAGAGTCAATTTTTTATTTATTTTTAATTTTATAAAATGTTTGGTAAAAATAAAAAATTTAGATTAAAAGACTATTAAATGTCTCAAATTTCTATTAACACCAACACTCCACTCTTTTATATTGTTTAGTAACTTACATTGAACATGATATTTTTGCATCTATTGAAATGAGGCTATCATTGCAATAGTTTTAAAGCAATAAAGTCTCAAAAAATGTTATTGTAAATAATATTTTAACAATATTATTTAGTTTGGTAATTTATTTTAGAGGACACAAGAGGTGAAAGATATCTCACATTCTTGCGTGATTTGTCTCTTATAACTAATAACAATGTTTAAAAAAAATATAAAATATCATTTTGTACATAATATGGGAGGAAGTGTATTCAATTACGTAAAACGATATCAATTTTATATGATAGCTCATACAATTATTTGCAATATCCCTCACATCCTTTGTTGTCTTTATTTTATTGCATTTTATTTCTTTGTAAATTTTTATTTTTTAAAAATTGACCCAACTGAGCTAAGGGCCTGGATCCGCTCCTGCTTGAGAATTTGAGTTGAGGTTTGGATTTGACTGAATGATTTGGGTTGAAGTTTGAATTTCTGCACAAAAGAATCTCAATTTTTGTACTTGAGTGATAACAAATTCAATGGAAGATTCCCACTTTGGATTGCAGAGATGGAAGTTCGGAATATACTCTTGTAAGATAACAAGCTTACTAGTTCTATTCGGTCTTGCCTTTTTCAATCTTTGAGTTTAAATGCCTTCAAGTGAATTAATCATCTAAAACATCATAATTCTTGAGTCTTGACCTTGTTCTTGAAACGTCTTCTTAGAATACCCTGTAAAAGAATTGACGTGCTTTGAAATTTAAATAGGTCTTAGAAAAGAATTTGACTTTTTGATATATTTATATTTTTGTGAAGTCCAGTTCTGAACAAACCTTATCGAGGACCTATACTTGCAAAATGGTTGAACCTTTCAAGCATACTTTATTATTTCTTGTAGCATGCATGTATTGTAACACCCCCTTTCCAAAATAGAAAGAGAGGTTACTCAAAACACAACAGAACTAAGGAAGATCACAAGGCTCTAATCCACAAAAGAGTAATCTCATAATAATTCAATATCATAAGACAAACCATAATAAATGCCACACTGGCTCAAACCACAATCTAAATAATTTATTACAATTCTAAATAAATGACATATCAAGTCTAAACAGGACATTTCTAAACCATTGGATTAAAGGAAGCTCTCGTCACACTTGCCCTTGATCCCCCTGATTACCTGCCGGAAGAAAAACACAGCATGAGCCAAATGCCCAGTACGGATATAGAATACAAGAAATGAACCGAAATAACTAACTCAATTAAATGAATTGAACAAAACGAACTGAAACGAAACGAATAAAACTAACACAATAAAACGGTAGGCTGAATCAAATGGTTGGGTGTTATTTCATATCGAGCTCAAAATAAATAGTAATATATCTTGCCACACAGGCAAGTCAAATAATGCCACACATGCAGGCAATCACACATCGGACTGCGCAATCCAGATGCGTGCAAAATCGGAAGGTGTGTTTGGCACAAACATCACCAATCCGCAGAACAGAACATAACAGAAAATTAGGGTCGACCCATACGCCTCCCACAACAAAACACCAAATGACCAACTCCCACCGGAGCACAAAACGGAGACGCCGTGGACTGATCACACCGCCACGGAAGGTGTCATGCCTCGGTGCCAAGAGGACATGCCTGTGGTACCCCCACAGGTGGTTATAGCTCAGGTATACCCTACGGTATTCTAACAAAATATAATGTCACAACACATGCGACACAACAAAGGGTTCTAACATGTACATGTTAAACTAAAACGAGATATTAACACAAAGTCTCCAAAAATATTAACATGCACATTACTACAATATCAAAATAAATTTAGATTTGTTGTACTAGTCTACAGAGTACAAATATGAGTTCCAACTATGAACGCCAAACGAAACTATCACAATGAATTTGACAAGATATAATCATGAGAGGCAATGCTAATTTTCAAAACGCATAACGAAACGAACTAATTAAAACAAAAGAATCTCGCTGAAAGAGTACGGAATCCGTACCTGGATTAAGCAATGTAATACCCAAAGTATATTCCAAAAATTCGTTTAGACTCTCGCCGTTCAATCTAAATAATTTAATAAAATTTTATTACAATCCAATCATTAATAACATAATAATATTAAATTTTATTAATAAAAACTTTTACAACTATGTCGGCAAAATTAAATAATTTAAATTAATGTACATAACTTCAATTTGATTTACTAATTTTGATTATAAGCTTCATGGTCAAATACATATTAAAATATAATATATATATATGTATAAAATAAAATAAAAAAAAAATTCATGGCCTGCAGAACCTGCAAACCAACGGAATCCATATATATATATATATATATATATATATATATATATATATATATAATATGCTACCTACATGATTTATATAAACCTCATGTATTCCAATATATATTCCAGCAGCTTTTCTTCCACAATGATTAACAATTTGATGTAAAAAAAACAAAACCCTTATATACCATATCTCTATATAAATTAGAGAAATAATCTATCCTCCGTTCCTACCAAGACATTCACACTGCATAATATAATCTAATAATTCCGTACTCTTTTACTTTATAAAACAACTGCCCATCACATATGTAGTGCGCATCACATGTATAGTAATTATAGTAATTATAACAACTTACTTGATCTTGAAAAAAATGAGACTGCTCCTATGTTTCCCCACAGCACAGACTCTGCGCCTCCTCAGACGAATAACCAACGAAAATCATGTAGGGTTTGTGCTCTAGTTATTTATTATTAATATTTTATTAATTAATAAAATATGTTTATTAACCCTCCAAATTATAATAGGATTTTAAAAATTACACAACTATAAATTAGACCCATTTAGTTTAAAGCCCAATTTTACCAATTTAATTTATCCAACATTTATTACTCCCTCCGTCTCAAATTAATTGCTCAGTTTTGATTTTTTAAAGTCAAATTGACCATTTTTAAAAATAATCTTTTTACTATTTTTGTTAAAATATAGGTGAAGAGATTATAACCAAAAGAAAGTATATACAATTTATTACTAATCCCAATTTTTATAATATTAGAAATATATTTATATATGCTTAATTATTAATTCTAAAAAAAGTCAATTTGACTTAAAAAGGTCAAAATTGAGCAGTTAATTTGGGACAGAGGGAGTAATACATTAGCCCACAAAAATTTAATAATTAGTTTGACCCAAAATAAATGACTAGTTAACCCAAGCAAAAGATAAAGTACTATTAATATGCTTTAAAAACAAAATTATTATTATTATTATTATTATTATTATTATTATTCGGGTATTACATGTATACTTGCAAAATGGTTGATTTTTGAGGAGCTCAGTTCTGTGGCATGTTTGTTCTTGGTGCGTTAGTATTCATGTATTTGAATTTATATGTGTTCTTGGTGTGTTAGTGTGTTCTTGACATATTTACCTCAAATGATTAATAATTGTGAAAAAAAATATTTTAAATAATTTTTTTAAGTTATACATAAGCATGTTTATGCCTAATCATCAATTTATATTGAAAAAATTAAGTCTGCACGTAAGTACTACGTCAAAGTTCCGTTTAAAATTTAACGGTCAAGACAGAATTTGAATTTTTTGTAAGAAAATTAAAGTTCAGTGAGTTGACTGTAAGAAAAAAATTTCAATAATCCATTTGTAAATTGACATAAAATAGAGTGATCTAAAAAATATTTATCCGTTAGAAACCATGTTGGTATCAACATTAATGCCAAGATGCCAACTATGTCAATTTCAACATTAATACCAACTAACACTCAAAAACCATATTGATGTCAATTTCAACATTAAAGATGCTAACTAACACTGCAATGTTCACAAACCATATTGGGATACCAATTGTTAATATAATTCTAATATTTTTTTTTTCTATAATTTATTTTCTCATTTATATATAATTTTTCTTTAGATTTGTTTTTACATATATAACAAATTCTAGTACAGATTTTGAGATGTCTTATTTTGGGAGACTAATCACAAAATCACACTATTTGCATGTCTCATGCACATACTTGTACAACAAGTAACATTGAATAATCCTCACTTTTAATTTATAAAACCCTCCTAGCTATGATGCATGGCTCTATTTTTCTTAAGCACATAGCGCAATCATGAAGGTGGAGTATATAAATTATAAGTTGATAGATGCAGCTCTTATGTATGTCATGTTCATCGGCTTGTGTTTCTTCTTAGTGCCGTACTTCATATTCAAGCTTCTATATACAATCCTAACCTACTGCTCCGATAACCAGAACATGACCGGAAAAGTTGTTCTAATTTCCGGAGCTTCATCTGGAATCAGAGAGGTGCAAATATTCCAACTCTGAATCATATATAACCATGCATATATATGACTAATGCATGCTACGATGTCCAATTTTCTTTTATTTTTTGTTGTTGTTTTTGTGTGCTAGAATTATCAGAAAATGCTTTAAAGTGTTGGACTATTTGTAATTACAACACAACACCAAAAAGTATAATTTTCAGACAATACTAAATGCGAAACTATCCCTGTGTAATTTGTACCCATGAGATATTTTCATCTTTGAGTTTAACTAATAATCAAACTCTTTCTCCAAGGTACAAATATTATTGTAAAATCGTACGTAACTGATTAATAGTGCAAAATTGACGCAAAACATTACAATTTTTCATTACTAATTGTACCTCTAATTTCCTGACACTTAATAATTTAATTATAAGTTAAATTAAACTATATATACATGCATGAGTATTTGGCTTATGAGTATGCGAAAAAGGCACATTTTTGGTGATTGCAACAAGAAGAGAGTGGTGGCTTCGCGAGGTGGCGGAGAAGGCTCGTAAGCTTGGATCTCCTGATGTTCTTTTCCAATGTGCAGATGTCTCTGTGGACGCAAGTGTAAATTAATCCATGTCAGCTGACTCAATTTTCCAAAAGTTTGGTCTTCAATTTATCCATGACATCTTGAAGCTCTACATAAAGTAAGTCATTCTCATTGAAGTGACCTCCGAACGAAGTGCAACAACATGATGACTGAAAATAAAGAGATCCAACCTTGCACGGAGGGGAGACATGTAGAGGCCCACAAAGGAGAAATCATCAACCACACAACTAAATTATCTTCCAAGTCTTCCGCTCACAAAGAATAGAGAGAAAGACTATGCATTTCGAGAATAAGGCTTGCAAGTTCATCTAGCAAGAAGGTCTAGAGGAGGGCCTTGCGAATATGTATACGATCAAGTATCTGTGGGAACCAAGATAGGAGACGTCCAAGATTCTGAAAAGAAAAAGAATGAAAAAAATGAAGGAAGAGGCCAAAGTCTCAGGGTTCGGCCCCTAGGGTTCGAACACCTGGGAGGCTTTCCCCTCTGACCTTTGACTTCTCCTAGGTCGTTGATTAATTTTCCAAAATGAAAATGCCTAGGGTTCGGCCCCCAGGGTTCGACCACCTAGGGGAAAGATCTACTTCATCTTTTATTCACCCCGATTTGAAGCACACTCACTTGATGTCTCCTCGATGACTTCTTGATTTTGAAGAAGAGAGAACTTACAAGAGAACGTAATATTTGGAAGGATTAGATAGATGATTTTCCATGATGTCAAGGGAGAGCTCCTCTAGGGCTCTCCCCCCTAGGGTTCGGCCCCCTAGAGGTTCCTTCTCCTCGGATTTTCGTCTTTGAGGGTTGCAAAATTGAGCTCCGCAATTGTTCAGAAGCTTGAAGCAAGAGTACTTAAACACTTGAAATATTTTGCAAGGCGTGGCTCATGTGCAGGGGGAAAATGTGGATAACTTACTGGTAGATGGCATAGACATCCTCTAGACTAAGGGTGAATTCCCCCCAAGCAGTAACGAATGTGCGTGTAGAGGAGCACCAAAGTGAAATCAACACGATAAGAGCATCATGGTCCTATTGGATGCGAATATCCCTGCTGTGACGCCCCCAAATCAACACGGTTCCGCCACGATACTACTATTGTCAAACTATTATATCTTTTATTCACAACTTAATGAATATAATTTCACTTATTAGAATTTAGAATATAAATTGCTTACCATTTCTAAGATCTATGTATAATGACCCCAACTATATTAAGTTTCAAATATTGGTCATTTACCATTCTTTTTTTACATCATATTCGATGTTATATAAATATGCAGAATAATTTAAACTTTTTCATTCTCCTTGGAAAAATAATCGTTTATTGATTTCTTAACTTGAATCAATTACAAATTCCTGAATCAAATTATAATATGATTCATTCTATTCAATTACTGTATAAATATTTACATCTCAATTCGAATTTCTCTATATATCACATAATACAACTTTACAACGCAACCTGTATTGCACCTCGTAAACTACTATCTTGTACGACTCCTAGAACATAAACATGGTTCGAGAGTATATATTTAAACACATAAACCGATCTCCTTCAATTACTATTGCACTCTATCAATCAAGTAACACGTAATCTTTACCGTGAATCCTTAACCTGCAAAAGTGGTTATTTGCAAGGGTGAGCTCGACAGCCCAGTAATTCTAATAGTTTTCATACAGCACATAGCATATAACAGCATATTCAGTTCATGCATTCATAATCGATTAATATTTACTACGCATGTTACTTCTCACATAACAGTCATAGAGGTTTATATCACAAGTATATCATCAAAGATCAACTTTTACATTTCATACATATCTCATACGCATTTCATGTATAACAATATTTGCATAGCATAATATAGCTCAACTAATAGTTATCGAATTCATATAACAAATAGGAACTGAAAGACTTTCCTAATTCGTAGTTTATTAACTACGACTTAACTGCTTAAAGCTTATCTGCACTGCGTGTGTTCCTACACAGTTATATAATCATGGATTCACATCCATTAGTAACATATTTCATGCACTTTTAATATAAGAACAATGTTACATTGTTTCCTAACTAGGTTTGTAAAACCTACACTTCACTTTCTCATCATACTCTTAGAATAGCTAGGTATGTTTAGGTATACCTTAACCACTCGTATATGACTTCAACATTCGTATATAGCTACCCCACACTTGACTCACTAGGTGTTCAACACCTTTAAAACTTATATAGGTAAGTTCAAATGTACGCATAAACGTTTAACTTAGTTGTAATTCCTATATCACATCACCTATCCTATATTTTCATAGCACAAATCAGATCACGAATTCAAACAACGTATCGTTGCTTTATATCTTGAAAACATTCCTTTGGACTTTAACATTTTGAAAATCTTAATTAACATTCATCTTTATCACATAACATGCTTCTTAACACATTACATACCATACTGATCATATATAGTAATTATACAAGCATGCTTCAAACATCAGATCCAAAAATAGAACCTCTTCTAAACTGCAGAAGGGCGCAACTGCGCCTTGTCCAGGCTTAGGGACGGAGCAGCTGCGTTGTCCCCTGGCCAGACCAAGACTGAGCTTTGCACTTCCTATTTTCAGTCCCTACTTTAATATACTTAGACACTTACACTTAACATGCATACACGCTAGAGGTCTTTACATACTTGTATGACCGCTTCAAGTTCATCCTTATATGTTAGAGACTTTAGTTTAGGATTTCCACGAATCAAAATCAAATAGTGTTATGTATTCACTAGGTGTACTAATTAGCCTTATGTTCTCATAAATAGGTCACATAATCTTTACTACACATGCTCGTACATATTAATATCTTTTACTCATAGCTATCATCGTTTAACACTTTAAAGCATGCTTTAACTTCATGCTTGGTTTACTTTTATTATGTTTAATATATAAGTCTTATGTTTAGTGACATAATGAAACATAACAAGGCATCTCAAGCCTTTAAAAATCTAAATACTCATATGTAATACAACTTAAGTTCGAAAACATGCTCGAGGTTGCCTTTGAAATCATTTTATCATAAATGATGCAATATAACACATATAAATCATATCTAGGGATATTATAGACATAACATGACTTATAAATCCTTTAGAATCTAGATATCCATGTGATGCAACTAGATTTTGAAGATATGTTCAAGTTTACTTTTGAAACCATTGTAGACTTGAACAATGCCATTCAACACATACAAGACAACCTCAAAGCTCTAAACATACGTAGTGAAGTCATGTTATCATACTCGCAAGGTCGGAGTTTAAATCATATAGTAGTCATGCATGTTAGTTCACTATGCTAAGCTTTTTCTTGAAAAACTTCTCTACACAAAGCCTAATAAAGTGGTCATGAACAAAGGAACTATGAATCACATGTCATGCTCGTTTATGTGTAAAATCAGTCATGTATATAAACCACTAAGCTCAAAATTTGCAGAACATGAACTTTAACGAAGTTTGTTTTCAAAACTAAAAGTCCTTGTTAAAGATCTTCTACCAAATCATGCTAATCATAGTAAAACATGCTCACATTAGGTTATTATACTTATATATACATGTTACACATGCTTGCCTGTTGGTTTAAGTCATAGCGATTGACTAGCACTGATCAGATTTGAAAACAAAACACTCAACTGAACTCAGGAACTGGCGCAGCTGCGCTGCGCCTCAGGGTTAATCCGGCGCAGCTGCGCCGTGCCTGGTTTGAGCCAGTGATAGTCTGCTTCGGCAGAACTTTAGCCTAGCCATAGAAATTACTCATGAATTCGTTTCTAAACCATCATGTATCAGTTTAAACATGTTTATATAGTTATATAACAACTATACAACCAATACCCAACCTCATTAACATCCAATTCCACAAAATCAAGAATTTGAATTTCAAGAATTCAAAACTCATTTGACAGAAACTAAAAATGGAATGCAAGGAATGGGGTTATACCTCTTCAATATGAATGAACTTGCCACTAATTTAACTTCCAATGTCCTAGAATGCTCTCAATCCATAGACTTAGCAATTATCAGACAACTCAAGCAACATAGAGAATGAAGGGAATTGTTCAATTTATAGGAAGTTCCTTGACCATGCCAAGCCATTGCCCAAGAAATCAAACCAAAGGATGGAAGAATTGCATGAAGGTTAGCAAGGAGTTGGTAGATGGTTGTTGGATTTCATCATTATGTCCACTCCCTCCATAATCATGGTCTAGCAAAGCTTGGAAGAAAAGAAGAACATAGGCCTTAGCCTTTATGTTCTATACGTGACTAAGAATGGAGAGCAAATGAGATACTAAATTTGGGACAATCTCGGTTACTCAACATGCTTGCAACATTAAACCATACACTTATAACATTTCTACTCTTATGTTATATTTTATACACATATCAACCATACATTAACTATAACCTAATGTCACAATATGATTTAATATTGCAAGGTAGTTGATATTACTCTTACATATAATTCATGTACATTAAATACACAAATAAAATATCACAGTTAAGTATTATGTCCGGGTAGTTCCATAATTATCTCTACTACTTACATAACCACATTATAACCTTATTTAATATTAATGTTTATTTAAACATTTGATTCCTTCCTCAGTTTCTAGAATACCAAGATATTTAATCATTTATGTATTAAAATGACATATGATTTTATTGTACCACTTGACACCTTATATCATTAGTCCCAATTACATGTCATACATCATGTATTCTTAGGCCATAGGAATTATATATTACTACTCACATTTTTCCCATATCACACATTATAATACTATTAATATTTTAATTGGGCTACCAATTATTCAGTTGGGTACTTTCAACCTATTATCACATTTGAATATCACAACGATTAATTAATATTAATTATTTATCTTTCCAATATCAACTCTTTTAATAATTCCAGTCAAACCTTCGGTCCAGTTTAACTTTAATACCTAGGCCACACATGGCTCATTATTTTTATAATAAATTAAATATTAGGGGTTTAGGTCACGTTTGGCTTTACCCCAATTCCACTTTATTTTTAATATTCATTTAATATAAAGCTTAAGTGGTACATCTTACCTTAATTCTAAATCATTTAGCTTACCTTACACTTGTAATATGTATAACCTTTACACTTAAAATAATTAATATATGCTCTATTAATTATTTAAATTATACACTATACGTATAATTATTCAATTGTCCCAAGACAACTTCTTCCACCTCTAACCAATTATTATTTATAACCAATATACTTATTATCATGTCATCACTCGCAATAATAATAATTCAATATACCATCAAATAATTACTAGATACTAGTATATTGTCCATAACAATAATTAATATTATAAGACAATATATCTTGTGGGTCCAAATATAAAATTAGGGTTCGCATGACCTAATTGATTTAAATGCTCAATTAGGGTTCCACGGCCTCATTAAATGTGCAAATTAGGGTTTGCATAACCTAATAAAATAAAGACAGAGAAGTCAGAAATAAAGGTGCTAGACTCGGGAGAAGCCTCCACGTGTCCCGAGGCAGAAGACTCGTGGAGGCGGCTCGTTTTGGGAATTGATTGAGGGATTGGATTGGTGGCTAGAAGGACAGGGCAATATGGGTATTACTCTAATGACTAAAGGGTATTTCTGGAATTTCCCTAAAGGCATGTGCCTTGCACATGACTACTTTCCAGAAAACCCTATAAATACCCTTCCATTCCATTTGGAAGGGGATTTCTCTTCAGACTCAAGACTCGGATTCTCAGAAGATCAAAGAGACCCTTTTTTGGTGACTTAAAGGCTCGGAAATTCCACCTAAAAGTACAAAAGGGGTTTGGACATTTCTCTCAACTCGAAGGACACTCAAGAAGGCTCTTGGAATCCCAATAACCCTAACACGGTTCCCGAATTCTAGGGGTTCTGCCACGCGTCATTGGAGTAATCGCCCACCTGTTCTTCTCCCCTCTTCAATCAATCAATCAATTCCGTATTCTTCGTGGATTTCTCTCCTCCTCAACCAACACGAAACCCTAACCCTAGCAAGGTACGATTTCCTTGCCTACATTTATTTGGCGACTCCGCTGGGGAGGTGTAGAATTCGTGAAGGGTATGCCCACAACTCGAAGTGGGAGAACTACAGGAAGAACTGCTTCACCAACAAACAGCATTACCTCACCGGATCCAGTTCCAAGGCAAGCCACTCGAGCTTTCCAAGCCGCAAACTTGGATTTTGACCAACCACTTATTGAAGACGCTTCAGAAGGAAGTTCAACATCACCACATATGGCCAATCAACAACACACAAGCGCAGGAAGACAAGGCGAGGATGCAGGTGGAGACCCGACGAATGCTGTGCAACTGGAGATGCTCAAGGCATTGAAGGAAGCATGAGAAGGGCAAGGAATGATGATGGCCATGATGCTGGAAATGCAGAGGAAGCAAGAGGAGATGGGGAATTTCCGCCAGCAGTTGATGCAGATTCCCACTTTCAAGGCCATGTTCCCAGGAAGTTCTCATGGGGAACAAGCAGGTGTGGAAGACAACAATAATGGTAGCAACAACAAAGAGAACCAGATTGTACCTCCATTAACGGAAAGTCAATCGGTTCCAATAATCAACTTGGAAGCTCAGAACAGTGGCGACGAGCCACAACCTAGGATGGAAGCAAGCCAACCTTAGGCAAACATCATCTCAGCAACTATTCCATCACTTTCACAGGTGCAAATGCCAATCATTCCAAGTAATATCCAGCGAATGTGCCAGCATCTTCCACCGGTGCCAGCTGTTCATGATGCAAGTGTTCATCAACCAATTTCTCTACCATACACACCGTCGATGCAACAATATATCACAACACCCCAGAGAGTTCACGCTACAAACCCGTATGTGACGAAGGATGATATGATTAACGCGATCAATCAACTTCGCAGACAGACATCTCGACCCTCGGAGTTGGACTTTACTCCTCCTTACCCTGCACACATTCGGAGGCAACCTTACCCAACAGGGTATATTGAGCACCCCCCGCAATTTCCAAAATACAACGGGGAGAAAGGAAATGCTAGGGAACATATTACCAGATTTGTAGAATCAATGTCTCCGTGGCTCGGATATGACGAAGTGAACAATCACAACTTGTTGATGAGGGAATTCAACAAGACTTTGACGGATAGTGCCTTTAGTTGATACTACAATTTGGAGAAGGGGTCAGTCCATGATTGGGATGACTTAAAATTACAATTTTTCAAGAAATTTTTCTATGTGCAGAAACAGGTAACCATTGTGGAGCTTATGCGGTTCAAGCAGAAACCGAATGAGGAGTTGTCAGATTATGTTGACAGATTCAGAGCCCAGGCACAGAAGTGTGCAGAACCGATCGAAGAAAAGAACTTAGTCAGCATTTGCAATAATGGTGCCTTGGATTCTTTCAAGCCCCACCTCATCACCAAGGCTTGTGATTCCTTCGCGACCCTCTCATCTTTTGCACAGGACTTGGGAGGAATCGTGACATTTCCCACTAACCATGCGACAGTTACATGGAAGGGTAAGAGGACAGCAACTGTGGCTTTGGCTGACTCTCAGTCAAAACCACAAGGGGGCAAGAGGGAGAAACACGAGAAAAGTTTTGACCGAAGCAGAGGAAAGCCTGGAGACAAATATGCAAGAAAGTCAGTCCCGGAGGCTATCACATGTAGTGAGAAAGCATTCAGGGATTTGTATGAACAATGGGTTGAACATGGAGTAGTGAAACCCCCAAGGCCTAGATTTGCAGTGACAGAAGAAATAAAGAGAAGACCAGACTTCTGTGTATTCCACCAATACGCGGGACACTCAACGATGGATTGTTATATCCTGCGGAGGATATTCCACGAGAAGCTGGCAAATGGGGAGATTGAACTTGGAAAGGAAAGTAGCGTTCATGACAAGCCACTGCCAAACCACAAAGGGAAAGAAACGTGCAACACTGTTATCCACAGCACAAGCTCAGAAGTGGAGATGATGATGGAAGAAAAGGAGGAGTGTGATCCAGGTCTGCAGGTGATGGCATTGATGAACGGAGCTAAGTTCAGAAATTTTTTCGATCAGATAGGATTGGCCAAAGAAGCAAGGATTGAGGCAACCAGGGCAATTATCAAAGCTGCTGAGACGCAGGAGACTTGTATGGCCATGAGTAAAGGATTTGTGAAGACGATTGAGGAAGAAGAAAATAAGATATCTTTCTCTAAAGCTGATAAAGAGATAAGATACCCGCACAACAGGCCGCTGTATGTGACAGCAGTAATCAATGGCATCGAGGTGCGGAGGGCATTCATTGATAATGGAGCATCTGTAAATATCATGCCCTACACCGTGTTCAAACGGTTAGGCCTGCCGGAGAAGAAGATTGTGAAGGAACAAACGAACATTACGGGATTCGCCAACCAAAGAACAAGAACCCTGGGACACATTAAGGTGGACATGCAAGTTGGGAAGATTCGAGGGCCTGTAATGTTCCATGTTGCCGAGGTGAATGCATCATATCATGTCTTGCTAGGAAGGGCTTGGCAAAATGACTACGGGGTAGTACCCTCGGTCTTTCATCAGTGCCTTAAAGCTATTTGGAAAGGGAGAGAAGTAAAGGTACCAGCAACTCGGAATCCTTTTGGACCAGAGGAGGCACACATCACCGAAGCAACTTTCTTTGATGATGTCGCTGAAGAGGGAGAGAACCAGATTGCAAGGCCTAATTCTCTAAGACTAGCAAGCTGGGAGGAAGTGCAGGAAGATAAGTTCGTGCCTGTAGAAAAAGAGAAGAAGAAGACCTCGGAACACGGAGAATGTTCCAAAAATAAGAAGCCCATGGTAGTAGACTTAGAGAAAGAAGGAAGAGAAGAAAAGAAAAGGCCAGCAGACCCCGAAGATGCCATAAGTATAATAAATGCCAAACGGATGGCACAATCTGACGAAGGCCAGAAGACAAAATGGGAGAGGGTTGTTAAACCCGACGGAAAGGTGGTGTTTCGATTGTGACGATGCAAGGGGGAAGAGCCCTTGGAAGCGTGTGAACCCAACGGCTCAGGAGGTGTCCCCCACTCCAGCAATAATGAAAAAGAAGAAGTTGTACAACAGAAGGTAGAACCAGCTCCAGAATGTTTCGAGGATAGGCCAAAACCTCAACAAAATGAATTAGAGGAAGTTAATTTGGCAACAGAGGAAGGAATGCCAAGACCGACTTATGTCAACAAGGAGCTGGATGTTAAACAGAAGGAGGAGCTTGTACAATTATTGCGAGAATATAGGGATGTCTTTGCTTGGAAATACGACGAAATGCCCGGAATCGATAAGGATCTTGTGGAGCACAATCTAAACATAAGTCCGGGAATGAAGCCAGTAAAGCAAGCACCTCGCAACTATGCTCCCGAAGTAGAAACTCAAATAAAGGAAGAGATCAAGAAGTTGCTGGAAGTAGGGTTCATCAAGCCAATTCAACATCCAATATGGCTATCCAGCATTGTACCGGTAAAGAAGTCAAATGGACAGCTACGAATATGTGTGGATTTCAGAGATTTGAACAAGGCATGCCCAAAGGACATGTACCCATTACCCAACATAGACACTTTGGTAGATGCAACGGCTAATCATGAGATGATGTCATTCATGGACGGGTTTGTGGGTTACAATCAGATAAAGATGTCCGTAGAAGATGCAGAGTTGACAGCCTTTCGTACCCCGTTTGGGAATTTCTACTATGTAGTAATGCCATTCGGGTTGAAGAATGCGGGGGCAACTTATCAAAGGGCAATGCACGCCATATTTCATGACATGATTCATGATATAGTGGAGGACTACGTGGACGACATAGTAGTGAAATCCAAGAAGGCGATAACTCATGTGGAGGACCTGAGGAAAGTGTTTGAGCGGTGCCGAAGGTATAAATTGAGGATGAACCCAAAGAAGTGCGCATTTGGGATGACGTCTGGAAAATTCTTGGGCTTCTTGGTGCACAATAGAGGCTTAGAGGTGGACCCAAGCAAGGCCAAAGCAATCACAGAGATGCCCCCACCAAAAACGCAGAAACAGTTAAAGAGCTTTCTAGGGAAAGTTTCATACATGAGAAGATTCATGCCAGCATTAGCCGAAGTCACAGAACCTTTTGGCAAATTGCTAAAAGGAAAGGCACAATGGGACTGGGGGCAAGACCAACAACAGGCGTTTGAGAAGGTAAAAAGAATTTTGGCTTCAGCACAAACAATGGTAGTGCCACAAAGAGGAATGTCGTTGCAGTTGTACATCACATCTACCAAGAAGTCCATAGGTGGATTGATCACGCAGGAGGTGGATGGAGAAGAGAAACCTGTATATTACATTAGCTGAATAATCCGAGGACCGGAAACCAGGTATTCACAGGTGGAGAGGCATTGCCTAGCATTGGTATTCATTGCGCAAAAAATGCGGCATTATTTTTTAGCACACGAAGTAAAGCTTGCAACAAAAACTGATCCAATCAAATACCTATTAACTAAGCCAGCATTAGTAGGAAGACCTGCCAGATGGATGATGATTCTTTCAGAGTACGACATCAAGTGTGTAACACCGAAGGCGATCCGATGTCAAGCCTTGGCAGACCTGCTGGCTCAATTTCCAAATGGAGAATATGAACCCCCTTCTGAAGATCTTCCGGGTGAAGAAGTAGAATCAATCGAGTTGATGAATGAGGACCCAGAATGGTGGAGTTTGGCTTTTGATGGATCATCTGCAGAAGGTAAAGGTGGAGCAGGAGTGGTGTTGACCACTAAAGAAGGAAATGAAGTGGCCTTGTCATACAAATTGGATTTCCCTTGCACAAACAATGAAGCAGAATATGAGGCGTTCATACTAGGGTTGTTGGCGGCTCAAGAATTAGGAGCCAAACATCTTAAAGTAAAGGGAGATTCAAACCTCATAGTGCAACAAATAAGAGGCCAATTCGGAGTGAAGGAACCTATCTTGGCGCCATATCGAACTGTAGCACAAAAGGTGATGGAGGCTTTCAAGAAGGTGGTGATTGAATATGTGCCAAGAGGACAGAATAAACAACCTGACGCACTAGCAACAGTAGCGTCTCGAGTCTATGTCCAAGGTGAGGATTTGGATGTAAAGGTAATGAAGAGAACCCTCCCAACCACAGTGCTAAATTTGTTCCCCAAAGATATGATAGATGATTGGCGATATGACATCTCCCATCAATTGCAAACAAAGGAGGGAACAATACCTACTGTGAAGTTACAGAAGTACAACATCATCAAAGGTGTCTTGTATCACAAAGAAGCAGACGGTGTGTTGACACGATGCTTAGGGAGGCAGGAAGCAGTTAGAGTATTGCAACAGGTGCATGACGAGAACTGCGGATTGGCAGACATAGGCTTGTATCGTAGGCTGCAGCGTCAAGGGTATTATTGGCCTGAAATGAAGAAGGAAGCAGATGCCCTACAACGCCAATGTGTTTCATGCCAAGAATACCCTGGGGAGGATGAATGCGCCTTCATTGAAGACATAGTGGATTAGCGAATCCCTTATGTGGAGTTCTTACAAAGCGGGACTCTTCCGACCGAAAAGAAGGACGCAATTATAATCAAGAGGAAGTCACAACGTTTCTTCTTACAGAACGAAGAATTGTTTAGAAGGGGATTCAATGGCAAGCCCCTACGGTGTCTGGAACTAGGTGAAGCCAAAGATTTGGTTTACCAAATGCACAAGGATGAACACCAAGGAGGAGCCAAGTTGTACAAACAACTTATCGATCATGGTTACTACTGGCCAAAGATGGAGGGAGATTGTCTAGAATTTGTTAAAAAGTGTCACATTTGTCAAATACATGGAAACTTGATCCATGCTCCCACCGTGGATTTGCGAACCTTGGCAACACCATGGCCCTTTCATACATGGGGAATGGATCTTATAGGTCCCGTTCACCCTAATTCCAAGGGTAACATATGGATTTTAACTGCCACCGAGATGTACACAAAGTGGGTGGAGGCAATACCCTTGAAGAAGGCCACGGGACCAGCAGTGGCCAATTTTATCAAGGAGCACATCATTTGCCGTTTCGGGATCCCAAAGATAATTTTGTCGGATAATGGAACTCCCTTCATCAATAGGGACGTCAAAAATCTGATGGAAAGATACAGGGTGAAACATTACAAATCATCGCCCTACTACCCGAAAGGCAACGGACAAGCAGAGGCTACAAACAAAACCTTGATAAAAATTTTATCAAAAACCCTAGACGATCATCCGAAGACATGGGCAGAACAATTACCAATAGCGTTATGGGCATATAGAACTTCAAAAAGGAAGCCTACAGGCGAGACCCCATATGCTTTGGTTTATGGTGAAGAAGCTGTTTTGCCCGCTAAAATAGAAATACCTTCGGCTCGAATGAGACTTCGAAGCTTGGTCGAGGAAGAAAACCGACCAGCAGCCCTGGAGGCCTTAGTTGAATTTCGAGATAAGGCTAAAGAAAAGCTTGAACGGTACCATGAAAGACTGCGACGACAATACAATACCGCAGTAGTACCACGACGAATTTTGGTAGGGGACCTGGTACTCAAAACGGCAACTCAAGTCATGAGGGGGACCCCAACCACTAAATTTTACCCCAAATGGGAAGGCCCGTATAGGGTACGAGAGATCTCTGAAAGCGGGTATTGCAAGATATCTCGTGTGGGATCAGATGCTGTCTCAGGCCCATTGAACTTGAAGTGGGTAAAGAAATATTACACATGAGAAAAGCATCACAAAAAGTTATACTTTCAACTTCAAAAGTAATCAAGGCGCCTGACTAAGTACAGCCCTTGGAAGTTACACTTTCAAACTTCAAAAGTGATCGAGGAACTTGATTAACAGCCCTCAACAGTTACACTTTCAACTTCAAAAGTGACTGAGGCACCTGAGTATAAGCCCTCAACCCCGAAAGTTACACTTTATCTTTAAAAGTGGCAAACGTTATGCTTTATTCGACAAAAGCAAGAAAGTTACACTTTACCTCTAAAAGTGGCAATCGTTATGCTTTATTCGACAAAAGCAAGATTTACTATTGAAACGTTATGCTTTTCGTTAAAAGCAATTTTATTATCAATAAATTTACAAACTTTCACTTATACTTGAATGTTATTTTTAAATTTCTTTAAAAAAAAAGAGAGAGTATAAAGTCAAGTTTTGGTTTGTGAAAACTATATATACATGTTTTTTGATAAAATTCATATTTACTTGTGGTTGTCTTGTAATATTAATTTGAATAACTTGAGATTCAATGGTAAATATTGAATTTTAAGGAATCATTCAAATTAAAAGTAATCAACAAGGTTGAAGAAACTACATATTGATAAATGAAACATGTGTAAATGAGTTTCTGAAATAGGAAACCGAAAAAGAAAACTACTACAACAAGTTATGATCTAAAGGCCAAGACATATCAAAATGAAGTGGAGGCACAACTAAAGCTTCTAAATCAGCAACGGCAGCATCTCGAATCTTAAGATTTGCAGCTTTCAGTTCCCTAACTTATTGGGTAGTTGACTTTAAGTCCCGTCGCTGGCGTTCTACCTCCCGAAGTCGGCCCTCTAAATCTTGAGACTGAATCTTCAATTTGTTGGCGGCTTCATCAAGCTCAGAAAGCTGCACTGAAAATGATTCATCTTCACACTTACGTACAGCAACCTCCGAACGTAATGAAACAAGATCAAAATTTGACTTGAGAAGAGTCAATCTATCACGAAACGGAGACATGTCAACACCTATGGCCGTAAGGTCGTCTACTTTATCATTAAACTTCTTCAAGTCCTCGACTCGCAAAGAATATAAAGAAAGAGTTTGCAATCTACAAATAAGGCCTGCGAGCTGATCTAGGAAGAAGGTTTGGGTGTAAGTCTCCTTAATAATTAACCGGTCAAGTATCTGCGGGAACCAAGCTAGGAGACGCTCCAGACTTTCCCGACTAGAAGATGATATCTGGAAACCCCTCCAAGAAATAAGATCCCCATTTGGATTGAAGGAAGCTCTGGTAGCAGCTACTTTAGAAGCCACCATTGAATTTGTCGAGTCAAGGGGTGGAGGAGTAGAAAGATGCTGTATGGCTGAGGATTCCTCGAAACCTTGGTCACCTGGAGGATAACCAAGGTCACTATATGGCGAGTGGGAAACATCTGGATGGAGAGCATCAAATAAAGCGAGTGCCTCAACAGGCAAAGGCAAGTCTTTCATCTTCTCGCTCTGAAAAAAACAAAATGTCAAAACACAATATATTAAAAATAAATAAAGAAAGGAAATTCAAGACAAATCATATGTTGATTAAAGAAGGATACTCACAATATAGTCAATGGAAAAGGAGTCGGGAGATGCCACAGAAAGGGGAATGTTATCTGGCAAATCGAAGCATGTGTTGTTGATCAACTGGAGCGATTAAAATGAATATCATCTCCAATTCCAGAATCTCCTTTTCCCATTGACACGAGTCAACTTACAAGCATAGACATGAATCACTCGACTGTCGAAACAGAAGATACTTTTACCAGTTTGCTTGAACTGGCTGCTAACGATGATGTTAATGGGTTTAAAAGATGGATTGAGCGTGACCCTTCTGGTATTGATGCTGTTGGATTGTGGTATGGACGCCAAAATGGTTCAAAACAAATGGTTCTTGAGGATAGAACCCCTTTAATGGTTGCTGCCACATACGGAAGTATTGATGTTTTAGAACTAATTCTTTCTCTATCTGAAGCTGATGTGAATCAGTTCTGCGGCCTTGATAAAAGCACTGCTCTTCACTGTGATGCATCAGGCGGATCTTTGAAGGCTATTGATATTGTGAAACTGCTTTTATTAGCAGGTGCCAATCCAAATTTGATCGATTCCAATGGTCATTGCCCCGCTGACGTAATTGTCGTCTCGCCAAAGTTCCCAAAAATGAAATTAGCCCTTAGGGAACTTCTTACAACCAATGGTCTTGATGGTGTGCGCAACTTAAGGGTGTCTACGGCCACCTCGAATTCGAATTCCCCACCACTTTCACCATCTCCAGTGAATGGATCTCCATCGTCTGCTTCAGATTCAACATGTTCTCCAAAGATTTCAAAATTTAATGATCTTCCCCCGTCTTCTGCAGCAGAGAGGAAAGAATACCCCGTTGATCCATCTTTTTTCCTGACATCAAGAATATCATTTATTCAACTGATGAGTTCCGAATGTTTTCATTCAAGGTCCGGCCTTGTTCTCGTGCCTACTCTCATGATTGGACAGAATGCCCATTTGTTCATCCGGGTGAAAATGCTCGAAGACGGGATCCAAGGAAATACCATTATAGCTGCGTTCCTTGTCCCAATTTTCGTAAGGGGGTTTGTCGAAGAGGGGATATGTGTGAATATGCTCACGGTGTTTTTGAGTGCTGGCTACACCTTGCTCAATATAGGACTAGGCTTTGCAAGGATGGAATAAACTGCAATAGGAGGGTTTGCTTCTTTGCCCATAAACATGAAGAACTTCGACCCTTATATGTTTCTACCGGTGCTGCTTGTCCTCGCTCCAGTGCGTCAGCTGTTAATGGCATGGATTTCGCTGCAGCAATGAGTTTCCTTCCCAGCCCACCATCATCAGTCTCTGTCATGTCCCCTACAACATTTAGTCCACCCATGTCTCCATCTGGCAATGGGCTGGGTTGGCCCCAAGCAAATGTCCCAGCTGTGCATCTCCCAGGAAGCAATCTCCAGTCCAGTCGCTTGAGATCATCACTTAATGCAAGAGATATTCATGTTGAAGACCTAAATTTACTTCCAGATTTTGATGCTCAACATCAGCAGCTCCTCAATGAATTATCCCACCTCTCTCAACCAAATATCAGTACTAATTCATTCAACCATTCTGCTCGTTCAAAAACCCTAACCCCTTCAAACCTCGAGGATCTTTTCTCTACAGAGGGCTTATCTCCCCGGTATTCTGATCAAGCATTGGCTTCAGCTATTTTATCCCCTAGGCACAATTCAGCTATTCTCAATCAATTCCACCAGCAGCAGAACATGTTATCTCCTATTAACACAAATTTCTCGCAAAATAATTTAGACCACCCTCTATTGCATACCTCTTTTGCAGTTCCATCAGGGAGAATGTCTCCCTGAAATGTGGAACCTATCTCGCCACTTAGCTCCCAAGTTTCTATGCTTGCTCAGCGAGAGAATCAGAAACATCAATTTCGCAGCCTTAGCTCACGCGATCTTGGTTCTAGTTCTTCTGCCACCATCGGTTCTCCTGTTGATTCTTGGTCGAAATGGGGTTCTTCCAATGGGAAGGCAGACTGGGCTGTTAATGCCGAAGACTTTGGAAAGCTTAGAAGATCATCATCATTTGAGATTGGTAACAAGAGCAAGAAGCCTGATCTATCATGGGTTCAATCACTTGTAAAAGAGCCTCACCAAGATATAATCGAAAAGTCGGGAAACCATGACTCAGGTGTTGCCGGTACTGCTGCATTCTCCGGTGAGGGCGCAAATTTGAATTCCCAGGTGGAACACACAGATAAATCTCTTCTGGATGCATGGATTGAACAAATGCAGCTTGATCAGATGGTAGCTCTGTGAAATTTAAATCATTTCTTACCATTCTTTGTGAGCAATGAATGGTAAATAAGATTATGTTTTGATTGTTTGGGTTTCGCTGGTGGTCCAAGTCTACAGAAGGCAAAAGCTTCAGAGCAGGAGGGAAGGAAGAAAGGTCACAAATTCTTGAGGAAAATTATTTTTTCGTCATTTATTATTCAAAGCATTAGTTATGAAGGATGAGAAATTTTCTGGGTTGTCTCCAAACTGAAAAGCCCAATTTAGGTGATTTTTCACTGAATTAACATTATTATACTTCTAAAAAAAAAAAAAAAGCATTTTTTTTCCTTCGTGGTTTGTCGAAAAACACCAATCTTTCTTCATGATCCGAGGGAAAAAACCAAGATATAATCAAGGTAATGGGGCTCGGAAGACAAAAGAAAAACTAGAGTTACCTGAATAAAAAAAAAAGCAAAAAAAAAAAAAAAAAAATCGACAGTGGTGCCTTCGGGTGAACAGCGTGAATTGGGAGTCACAGCCTAGCAAGGTGGAGCGAGAGTCAAAATCAAACCAGAAGGCACATTTGTCTAATCATCAGCTTTAAAGTTACTGATGTGAGATTGTACGGGAGGATTAGTCTAATTATTGGAGTTCAGATCATAGGAGCCATCCACCATGCTACTTATCACAAGGCTAGCTTCTGAACCTGACACACTGTTAGATAGGAAGAAAAAGATAATATGGTTGTTGACTTCTCAAAGACAAGACGGGCATGTTTTGCTGCTAATCTTGAAATTATATTTGCATGTCCAACTTAAAACTACAAAAAAAAAAAAATTGGCCTGGATTGGGAGATCTCCATGATGAAAGGTGAAAACCTTTGTTGATTTATTTACAGAGAGAGAGAGCCAAAAGAGAGGAGTAACATTACCTCTTTGTGGAAGAATATTCCATCTAGATTGAGGTGATAGTGTGAGTCAAAAAGCTGGGTTCGGCAATGGAAGAATTTTATATGGCATATATAATTAGCAGGGTTCAGCAGAGGGTTCGGCGTGAGCTGCTAATAACCACCAAATAAGGCAGCAGCACCCAGCATGCAAGAAGTGGACATGGATATCAAATTCTTACCTCTCAAAAATAAGATAAGTAAATGTTTTATTAATTTTCTAAAGAAAAATAAAATAAAATTTTATTTTATTTTGGAAAAAATAATAATAATAATAAAATAGGATTTTATTTTATTTTCAAATATATATATATATATATATATATATATATATATATATATATATATATGATTTTGTTATTTGATTTTCAGAAGGATTTGGCGTGAGTAAAAAAGATATTGTTTACATAATCATGTGATTTTATTTTTTTTCATATGATTTTATGTTTTTGTTTGTTAAAAAAAAAAAAAAAAAACTCAAAAGCGGTTCGGCCGCTGAACTTTTTTTTGGCATGAGTTAACCATATGATTTTATGTCATGTGTTTTTTTCGATTTTGATTTGATTTAAAAAAAAAAACTTTTTTCAAGAAATAAAGATTTGAAAGATTTGATTTTTCAAATAAAGAAATATTTTATTTCTAATTTTCAGAATAAAATCAAATTTTATAAAATTAAGATTTGATTTTATAAAATTAAGATTTGATTTTATTTTGGTAATGAAAAATTAAGATTTGATTTTATTTTGGAAATGAAAATCAAGATTTTATTTTATTTTAGAAATAAAAATTAAGATTTGATTTTATTTTGGAAATAAAAATCAAGATTTGATTTTATTTTGGAAATAAAAAAAATTAAGATTTGATTTCATTTTGGAAATAAAAATCAAGATTTGATTTATTTTGGAAATAAAAATCAAGATTTGATCAAGATTTGATTTTATTTTGGAAATAAAATTAATATTTGATTTTTTTTTAAAAAAAATGTTTTAATTTCCAAAAATTCTTCTGTTTGGGCTTCTTGGTGCTACGAAATATTCAAGGTTGTAGTAACTTTTATCGAATCCAGTGGTGGCACCAAGTGCCTAACCATTTGGCTTTTTTTTTTTTTTTGGAATTTGAATGACCGACATGATCAGACGGCTCATGATCAATAATCTTATAAAGCCTTATAATAACACTTTCTGTCTTCAGTCTGTCTCTGAATGCCCTCAGTGCAATGAGGAGCAAAGAGATGAAACACCATTTGGAGAAACTTAACTCCTCCAATAAAAAGATCACACTTATGCTGATCAGCCCAGTAAAGAGACTTATCATGGTTATGTCTTTTGTGCATGTGACTTTGGCAAAATTAAGGGCAAGAGTAGTTAGTGGGCAAATGGAGTCAGATTGGGAAAAAGTCTTTCTTTTTATGTGTACTGAGTTGGTTACTTGTTAAAATAATGTCTCTAAGCTGGGAATTTGATGGGAGCAAAAAACATGTCTGTCACATTAGTAATCAAAACTAGTTCAAAAATATATGTTGACATATAACTTAACGTTTTATATGGTGGTTACTTTATAATATGCCTTTTGCTTTCCTCTTTTTTCCCAGGTGTTCTTAAAGATGAATTCTGCATATCTGTTGAGATAAAGCCCAAATGCGGATTTCTGCCAATTTCAAAATTCATAGCGGATGAAAATTTTGTTAAAAGGAGTGTAACTCGATTTAAAATGCATCAAGCCTTGAAATTTCATGAAGGGAAGGAAACAAATATTGGGAAAGATACAGAAAAATTTCAGAAGATTTTTCAATATGTCCAAGGAAGAGCCTCGCTAGGTCTTGCCTTCCTAGGGTTTAACTCTAAGGGTTTGGCTCCCTAGGAGTTCCCTCTTCTAGGACCATTGTCTTCAAGACCTGTAAAATGAAGTCCCGCAAAATCGTTCAAAGAATTGCAGTCTTCTTGCACGATCGTCTATTTAGAAATGCGACTCTCGCGCAGGGGGCAAATGTGGGTCCAAATATAAAATTAGGGTTCGCATGACCTAATTGATTTAAATGCTCAATTAGGGTTCCACGGCCTCATTAAATGTGCAAATTAGGGTTTACATAACCTAATAAAATAAAGACAGAGAAGTCAGAAATAAAGGTGCTAGACTCGGGAGAAGCCTCCACGTGTCCTGAGGCAGAAGACTCGTGAAGGCGGCTCGTTTTGGGAATTGATTGAGGGATTGGATTGGTGGCTAGAAGGACAGGGCAATATGGGTATTACTCTAATGATTAAAGGGTATTTCTGGAATTTCCCTAAAGGCATGTGCCTTGCACATGACTACTTTCCAGAAAACCCTATAAATACCCTTCCATTCCATTTGGAAGGGGACTTCTCTTCAGACTCAAGACTCGGATTCTCAGAAGATCAAAGAGACCCTTTTTTGGTGACTTAAAGGCTCGAAAATTCCACCTAAAAGCACAAAAGGGGTTTGGACATTTCTCTCAACTCGAAGGACACTCAAGAAGGCTCTTGGAATCCCAATAACCCTAACACGGTTCCCGGATTCTAGGGGTTCTGCCACGCGTCATTGGAGTAATCGCCCACCTATTCTTCTCCCCTCTTCAATCAATAAATCAATTCCGTATTCTTCGTGGATTTCTCTCGTCCTCAACCAACACGAAACCCTAACCCTAGCAAGGTACGATTTCCTTGCCTACATATCTCATACCTCATCAATACAATTTTCGATTATATTCATAATCAATTTTCTTATTATTACACTATTGTTATACAAGGATTATAATATTCCATAATATCTCTTAATTAACTATATTTATTCCGGGCTAATTATTTAAATCTTTATTCAAGTCATGCTTTGATAACTAAGTTTCTTCATGAACACTAAGTCACCATTCATGACCTTATAAGAGTTATTAGTATACATGGCTTTGAAAATCACATTTCATAAACTGACTCAGAGTTTTCTACAGACCGGCTCAACTGCGCTGGTCGTATGCTTGGAAATGGCGCAGCTGCGCCATACAAAATTCTCAGGCAGATAAGTTTTGTATTAGCAGAGCTGAAACCTTAGCTTTTAAATACGTTACACATCCTCCTTGAGTGTTAACTCGTCTAACATTAATCCCCTCTTTGATTTTACATCACCGGCTACTATTTTCCTTAACAATTCAAGGATCATACTTCGAGTTCTAAAACTCTATTTCCCTTATTAGTTTAACCAACTATACATCTCCTTTACGATTTCATACCACCAATAACACGAAACTCAAATATAACACATACATACATTCCTTTAATCTTCACTTCTCGTCGTATATCAAATTACTTAATAATTCTCTAACCACTTTAAAGGTATATCAATTTCCTTCTCTCGTCAACAACGTACATATATACAAGTCCAAACCTAACACACATCGAGTCTTTAATAGTATTCAATATAGTACACTGAGTGGTTTTCCACAAACAACCAACAAATTAGTTTCCGTCTCGTCTACACTGTTTTCACAGTGAGTTAGATCGGTTACCAATTCGTATATACCTCCGCTCTCTGAAGGAATCGTTTAGCCCAGCTCCTATACGTCAACCATTAAAGTGTAAGATTGCACTACATTAGACCTGATATTCACTTGTACATATACTCAAGAAATTGGTGATTATCAACGATATAATTTTAAGGTCACCAAGTTACTACAATAAAATAATTTCACCTAAATTATTTAAGATCGATAGATAAATCTTATCCGTCTTCATATAAATTCATCTCTACTATTTATAACAAATATATAATAACGATATATATATTTATTAAGCACAACATTACTTATTACATAACTCATATTATCCTATGTAACACAATATCACATACCTCGTAACACATTATATATTTTTATTCGAACCCTTCACAAGCCTTAAGAATTTTATTCACTAAAATTCTTATTTTAATAGTTTTTGAAAATTCAGGTTCTTACACCTGCATAGCTGAACTCAACGCAGGATGCCTATTTTTTTAGTATATCCACATAATCAGCGTTCCCGAGGATATCGTCGGTCTAATGCTACCATTCCTGAATGCGACCAGATGAATCGGACAAGAAGCGAATGGGACTGAAAGGGTATTCTTATTTCTCTATGCATATGTGGGGAATGCGATCGAAATGGGGGAAGTCATCCCAACCTTTGCAAGTCACGACAATAGAAATAAGCCTTCTTTCTCTAGCGGAAGAAAAGTTGTACGGTCATAAGTCTGGAATTGCTCTCAGAAGACGTCAGAAGGCCCAAAGAAGGGAGCCCTTCCCCAATCATTGATGAATGGTGTCTCCTTGGTGTTTTTAGGTCTGCAGAATTTTCAGTGGAGAGGGCCAGCAAGAAAGAAAAATTCAGCATATGGATTCTAAATAGCAAGGAAAGGATGTTAAGGAAAGTGTTTGAACTTTAGTGCTTACCATGACAAAGAAGAAAGTCTGACATTTAAACTTAAGAACACTTGAAAGGAAGAAAAAATGAAGTAAGAAAAAGATGAAAAATTTACCTAAACCTTGGTCCCCTAGGGCTCGCCCCCTAGGGTTCACCCCCTATAGTTAGGTCGCCCTAGGGTTCATCCACCTAGGGTGGTCGGACTACAATATTTTATTTCCTTCGCGGCTCGTTGTTTGATCGATGGAGTTAAGTGTGGATAATCTGAGTTCCCAAAAATGTCAATCTTTCTTTATGATCCGAGAGAAAAAATCAAGATATGATCAAGGTAATGTGGCTCGAAAAACAGAAGAAAGAAGGAAAATTTTTCCCTTCGTATTTCGTCGTTGGATCAAAAATGCCAATCTTTCTTTATGATCCGAGGGAAAAAAGGAAGATATGATCAAGGTAATGTGACTCGAAAAACAAAAGAAAGAAGAAGCATCTTTTTCTTCATGGTTCGTTGCTGGATAAAAAACGCCAATCTTTCTTTATGATCCGAGAGAAAAAACCATGATATGATTATGGTAATGGGCGAGCTCAGAAAATAAAAGAAAGATTAGAGTTACCTGAAAGAGAAAGTAAGAAAAAGCACAAACAAAAGAAGACATTCAAATGGAAAAGTAAA